>FJOG01000003.1:2973523-3124747 GCA_900073065.1 Phialocephala subalpina
TCTCGCATTCATTCTTTGCATTTTCAAGTCTTTTCAAGTCTTTTCAAGTCATTTTCCTTCCAGCAAACATGGTCTATTTCTCCAAGATCGCCGGTGCTGTTGCAGCTGCCTGCCTCGCTAGCACCTCATTGGCACATCCAGGAGAGGTTCACGATGCCGCTCACATGAAGCGGGAAGTCCAAGCTCGAAACCAGATGGCTTCCGCTGCCAAGCGATCTCTGGACACCTGCTCCAACTCATTGAAGCACCGTGAAGTGGCTGCTCGATCCGTCAAGCGCCGTGCCGAGGTGGCTCGTGAGATCCGCCAACGCCGAAACATCCAGTCAAGTAAGTCAGCCTCAATACTTCGGCTAGCACACTACTAACAATCTGCAGAGCCCAAGAAGTTCCGTCGTGATCTTGCTACTCTCGAGGTCTATGAGGCTATCAACCACAATGAAACCGGTGTCCTCGATTATACTACCTCGACGGCCGAGACTACTGTCTTCTCCGCCAACACCTCCTGCATCCTTACCCCGGAGATTACCGACGGTCCATACTATGTTACTGGAGAACTCATCCGAAAGAATGTGACTGAAGGCGAGCCCGGCGTCCCTCTCTACCTTGAGGTCCAATATCTCGACATCACCACCTGCGAACCCGTCCCTGAGATCTACGTCGATATCTGGAACTGCAACTCCACCGGCTACTACTCTGGTGTTGTCGCCTCTGGCAACGAGGTCGGCTGGGATAGCACATTTTTGCGTGGTATCCAAGCAACCGACGATGATGGAGTTGCATCCTTCGAGACCATCTTCCCAGGTCACTACTCAGGCCGTGCCATCCACACCCATCTCCTCTCCCACACCAACGTCACCGTCCTCGCGAACGGTACTATCTCTGGAGGAGGGGTCAGCCACATTGGCCAATTGTTCTGGAACGAGGAGCTCCGATCTGCTGTCGAAGCTGTACGTATAAATCCCGGCTGATTTCGGCTCCCAAGCGTCCTTCGAAAGCCCATACTGACAATTTTGTAGACCTACCCATACAACACCAACACACAAGCTATTACGACAAACGCAGAGGATATGTGGAGCATCGTGCAAGCAGAGAACGACTACGACCCATTCCCAGAGTTCATCTACCTCGGCGACGATATCACTGATGGTCTCCTAGCTTGGATCCAAATCGGTATCAACGTCACTGCAGACCAGAGCGACTCTTCTTACTACGCTGTTGCTGCTCACTTGGAGGCTGATGGTGGACACGAGAACACTGATAGCAGCACCACTTTCAGCACTGGTGGATCTGGAAGTGCGCCAAACGGAACTGACTTCAACGGAACTGCTCCATCCAGCAGCTCGGTCGCAACCAGCAGTGCCAGCAGTGTAGTTGATGCAGCTGACAAGTGTTGAGATGAGAGAGATGATGAAGTGAGATGAGATGAGGGGTGGTGAAAAGTGTCTGTCATTCGTTTATACTTATCTGTCTGTACCTGGTGGTGCTGGTTTTAGAATTGGTTCTCGGGTCTGCAAAAATTGTACATTATCTAAGCAACGCTCGTTTTGCTCAAGTCTGATCTCGTTTGCATGCTTTGGTTTTGTGCTCATCCTTTCCTTTGTCATCACTCTCAGCCACTCCGCTCCTCGAATGTTGAAGTTTCAACAAAGCACGAACAGAACCGAGACCTTCAACAAAGAATGTCGGCACAACGGGAAAGACAAGTATTCCCCTTTTATCCCATGCTCGTCGATGCTTCCATCCCCCTCCTCGATTTCTCGATTTTCAGCAAGTATTGTCGCCGTCTCGAAACTAAACATGCCAACCCACCCCCTCCACTTCGAAGGCACAATCCTCGAATCTCAGTTCTTCCCCACCCTCCGCCGGCTCACCTACCTCACACTCATCGCCTCAATCCTCATAATCCACACAATCATTCACCACGCTGCCCTCCCAACCATCCTAATGTTCATCTCATTCCTTTTCCCCGAGCTTCAATCTTCCGGCATCTGGTCGATCATCATCTCGATATTTGTGTTGACGTGTGTTTTGAAGGTGGCTAGGATTGTACAGAAGCTGATACAAGAGGAGAAGCAACTGTGAGTGGCCTATCCCTTCGAATTTGCTCAATTGGGGCCTCTCGAACAGCGTTTTTGTTTCTCACGTATTGCTACTTCCTCTGAACGTGGTTCTAACTAGTTGTAGTATGGATGCTGATGGAGAGACGATGGACGGAGACGTGGAGCTTCTATTATTGCTATTATTTTGTAGCGTATTTATTATTTCGGAAGTTTGGGGTGCAGGGTTCTTGAAGGGGTTGAGGGGTATAGAGTTTAAGGTGCAGTGACGATCGCCATGCCAGACGACTAGCACGTCATGAAAAATCCCAACTTTTGTTCTTGAAAATACTTCAATTATCAACTATCAAAGATTTCCGTTTGTAAAATGTCCAAACGGTCTCAGGAATGTTTCCTTATCCTCGATTTTTCTTGTCATTTAAGTCATGACTCGATTCCTGCAGAATAGCTCCTCCCCACACGACCCGCCACAAGCATAGCAACCCCATCCAGTGGAGCCTTATTCCTAGATATCTGCCTCCTCGTCATCGTTATCCCCATCTGGATCTCCAACGCCTACTCATGGCCCTCTCTCTTATAGGTCCTATCCGCTTACCAATTCTATAGTATGGCAGAAATGGAAAAATGAAACGATTGCCGCGGCGAAGGAACAGATTGAAATTGAGAATAGGCAGTTGCGAAGTGCAGTATTGCAGAAGTTACTAGCCTCTATTGATGAGAAGTTGGAGTTCCCTGGGGGCGAATTGAAATGATGTCAATTACCAGTGCGCGGGTGTGCTGTTGGGTTGAGTTAGCGCAGCTCTGTTCTCTTGACGAAGTTATTCAATAATACTACAACCATATTTACGCCTCTCTTTCCCGCATCTTCTTTGGCGCAATCATCTCTCTTGCCACACTCTGCCATTATCTGAAAATTTCTTGGAAAAATCTTAGGATCTCTTTGTACTGTACTTGACTCAATGTTTACGGAAACTTGAGAGGAGAAGTATCTTGGTAACACATTGACGCTGAATTCATCCTCAACGAACCACTTCTCTCACAGTCCTATACTGTACTCGCAGCTTGATCATCCCAATTTCCAATATATCACCGTAATCTAAACACTTTCTGCTTCATGCTCGCCCTATCCAACTCATAGCGCATATCTGAAGTTCTGCAATTGCATGTCCGTCTTGTTCGACAGATCTTCCGCAAGATCCTGCGCTGCCGAAACCTCGGCCGTATTTCCAAACACTCTATCCCTCCTTTTATTCTTCCAGATATAGTACGCTAACAATAATACAAGAAAGAAGATGCCCAAGGCAAATCCTGAGAGTGTCGCCCGAATACCAGTGGAATACCCAGGTGCCTCCCTCGCGTAGAAGAACTGTGGCCCTATAATATTACCAGCGCTGTAGGCAACAAACAGCATCGCCGATACCGTCGCCTTCTTCGTCAAGCCGCCTACGTTGGAGGTGATGAGGCTGAGAGATAGAGGAATGTTGGCGGCGAAGGGGGAACACAGCCAAATGCCGGCCAGGCGACCGTAAGGGCTGGTGTTGGGGATGGCATACACAAGCACCATACCGATGAGAGAGATAGAAACGGCGGAGATCATGAGGACAAGACGGCTGTTTTTGACGTAGGTGGCGATGATACACATTATCGCAAGTGCGATGAGTTGTATTGCACCTGAAGGCATCTGGACGAGGAGGGTATTGAGACGGCTAAAGCCGAAACCAGCGACGATCAACGAATTGAACTTGATAGAAGTTAGTACAAGATGAATATATGTGCTTAGAAACGAGAATTAATACCGAAGTAACACCGCCGTTCGGGATGTTCACTGACAACGTGTAGAGTGCCAGGAGCCAGGCTTGAGGGTCTCGGAATGCTTCCCACATTTGGCAGATCTTGAACTTCCCCTCGTCCAGGACACCAGTTCTGTTCTCCAATGTACGCTGAAGCACCATAGCGCGTTCCTTAGGATTCAAGAACTTTGCCTGTTTGGGAGAATCAGGGAGTAATAACAATAGAACAATTCCGTATGCAACAGTTATGCCACCGAGAATCAAAAATAGGATCCGCCAGGTTGCGAGGCGGGAAGATATTTTTCCAATACCATAAGCGATGACACCGGAGAAGATGTTGGCAACGCCATTGCCTGCGAACCAGACCCCCATGCTGCGAGCTGTTAGAACAAGACAGGAGTTTGGAAAGTGAGGTAGCGGGGTGGTGTGGGTGACTTACCGAGATGGCTGCTCACGACGTTTATAGAACATGCCCGTGAGAAGTGAAAATCCAGGGGCCACTGCCGCTTCACTGACACCTAGGAAGAAACGAGCAACTATCAAAGTCGTAAAATTGGTGCTAGCGCCATGACACATGAGGATGGCACCCCAAATCACAACTGATATTGCCAGGTATCTGCCAAGTGGGAATCGGACGGAAAGATATGAGCTCGGCCAGGACCAGCCAAGATAACCAAAATAAAACACTGAAGAGGCCCAAGAGTAATTTGACCCATGAAGCCCCTTGGTAAAAGTATTAGCAATGTTGCGCCTATCAAATTCCATGTCCAAACTTACAAGGTCTTTGACAAGGCCCAACTGAGTGGAGTAACCGAGCGACACCTTGTCCATGAATTGAAGCATATAGCAGAATCCCATCAGGGGCAAGATACTATCGCATATTAGCATAGTAGTATACAATACAGGCAAAGATAGAAGCCTTACAATCGATCTATCTTTCGCAGAACTTTGCGGTCTTCTTCGTCAGTCACCGCGCTCAGGATCTCGCCTATTTGGATTCCAGACTGTTGTAAGGTCAAGTCGAGACTACGCTTCTCGGCACCCTTCTCCGACATTGTTGCCGAGTGATCTTCCGAGTTGGACTGCATACCGGGAACTCTGATAGATGAATGGTGATTGATGATTGAGGATTGTTGAAGTATTTTTGGTTGATGATAATGACTGATGGATGTCGAGGTCGGGGAGAGGATATATATACAGAGAGACTGGTGATAAATATGCGCGAGTGCTACGTGCCCATCATGAAGGCATCGATGTCTGTGGCTTGCACCATGGATTGAGGAGTTGGAGTTGGAGGTAATCTAGCCCGCTTTGAAAGATATCGGCAACTTAGATTAGCAAAGCAGTCGGTGCAGTGCAGATCATCACTGCTACGACGTATAGTAAGTCGATGTGTTTTCCCTCGCGATGAATTCTAGTACTTTTGTTTGTCGGCTTTTCAGCCACTTCTCAAGTTCTCTTTGGCCCCTTCGGCAAACCGTCCAGCAAAGTGAGACTTAAAATTGCCGACGGCTATCGGCTACATATTTCAGCCACACTCTCCTCAGGCCGCCCTGGAGACATGCAAGCAAAAGCAAGTAGCTTTATGTGCGGTAAGAAATTCCAATCTGGTGTCTCGACCCCAAATGTAGTCCAACTAGCACGAGTATTCAGGAGAATCAACTTAGGATCGCTTCGTCCGCCCACTACTCTGGATTGAAGGCCCCTCCGTTAAACTACTCTCCCGGCGCTGGCTTGTCAGATGACAAAACCCTGATACTCGCCACTTTTTATGCGTGAGAGGTAGTCTACCTGTAGTCCTGTCCTTCGTTGCTCTAAACAGACCTTTTCCAGGACGACCTTCGCACGTCGCAAGTTCTCGCCAAGGTTCTGCATAGAGGTGAACCTTTCAATGATCCAAGTTTGATATACCAGATCATCTGTTTCCAGACCGGCGACAAACATTGGCCACGCTATTCTCCACAAGTACCCGACACCTTCGCGTTCATATAAGCTGGCACAGGCTTGCAGAGTCTTCGATATTGCGATTGACGGCCGAGTCTTCCATACCTTCCTCTCAAAGGTAATGACTAGGGCATAGTACATTGCAGGTCCTATGTAGTTATTGGATTGGATTGTACTCCTTTCATCATTATATAAGAGCGATGCATGTAACAAGGGGAAATATTCCTACATCGTTTAATCATCACCCCAAGAATAGCAAGGAACGGAAGAACACACCTTTTCAAGGCGTTTGAGTTCTCGACCAACCTCCATCAATTTCCTGAGATTGAAGTCCTCATTTCCGCCTTCGACTGTAGAGAGTTCATACCTCAGCAAATGGCATTCATGATACAAGCCTTCTAAAGGCGAAAGTTGCAGATCCCAAAGCTGCTCCCGAACCGGATAACTCTCACCCCAAGCTGCTTCTATCATACTCTTTGAGTTTTCTCGTATTTGCCCGATTGACTCGGGATATTTCTCATTCAGCAATCGTATCAAGCTCCCGCCAAAGCCGAACGTTGATGCAGAGGCATCATGATAGATAACCCACAATGCCAGACGACTCACGATCTGCCGTGGCCGCTCTTCATCTCCCATGTTCATGGGGACGAATGCCCCACTTGAGCCTGAGAAGAGAGCTGGGCCATGAGATGCAACAACATCACGTACCCCCTCAAGATGTCGCTGCAGCGCTCGTGGATCGTCTCCGTATTGTTGTTCGTAATGTATGAAAAGCCATAGAGCTGGAAAGGTAAGCCACAACAGCCTTTCCGAAGATCCCAGATAATCAATGAACATGGCCAATGCTATGCGATAATGTTCAATCGCCATAATGTGTAGCGCGCCATCATCCTTTTTCGCCATATCTCGGACTGAGAAAGCGAGGACCAAGTGCGCAAGTAGTGCATGTTTGGAGCAAAGAAGTAGGACAAAGGAGTAAGATGACCACCGAGGCGTCCTGAGTACCATGCGAGGAATGAAGTCTTCTGCGTAATGTTGTAGAGCTTGACAGTCCGTAGGAGTCAGTGGGATGGGCCAGTCATGTATTGAAAGGCCATTCGGCAATTCATGTGACCATTCGCTACCAAATAGAGAAGGTTCGATAGTGGACGTATAAGTTGGCGAACAGCCCGAGGGGTGTGTCGATGACGGATGTTGAGATGGAGAGGCTTCAGTTCCAGATTCAGACCGTACTCGTCGACGACGCTGAGGTTTGAGGCGGGGTGCATAATCGCATCCGAGGGACCGTTCAGTGCAATTCTTGCACACTGGCCTAGACTCCTCACATTTGAC
Source organism: Phialocephala subalpina (assembly GCA_900073065.1). Classification (NCBI taxonomy): domain Eukaryota; kingdom Fungi; phylum Ascomycota; class Leotiomycetes; order Helotiales; family Mollisiaceae; genus Phialocephala; species Phialocephala subalpina. The sequence goes on from FJOG01000003.1 coordinate 2,980,647, forward strand.
CTTACGGGCACGACAGGTCCAGCAACCTAGACACGAATGTGAGGCCCATGAGAACGCAAAGTCTAAGGGTGGGGATAGCGGGGTAAGAGGTGGGGAGACCGACCATTCTTGCTGCGCGGTCCGCTTCGTCCTCTGTTCATACTGGGAACCGCCTGAGAACTCTCTCGTCAGTAACTGAAGATGGAGTCAATGCAGGGCCAAATTGGCGACGGCTATTTGTTTAATGCTGCTTCCAGAGTCTCGAGATAAAGCCTCGACGGAATGGACGTGTGCATTCTCGGCTGTTTTGGATGCGCGGTGCATTTTGGGGCCAGAATGAAAAAGGAACGTCTCGGCCATCAATGGAGTAGTTGCCACTGCTTATCTCGGCAGTTTTGATAGCTGTGAGGTTAGCCGAACAGCCGAAGAACCCCCCCTATTCGCTAATTGGCTTTGGTGAGAGACTCCAATGCATATGGGAAGATAAATTATCGTCTTTACTCTATGAGACCGCACAGTAGTTTCAGATGATCGGAATGTCTGTCGTCTGTTCGGCAGAATATGCCATCCCGAACAGATGTGCTCAGGCATGGGCGAGTCGCTCTCTCCGAGTCTTTTTAGTGTTCATAGGAGACGTATAAAGGGGACGACAACTCATTTGATCACACCATCATACGACAACTTTCATACTTTCCCATCGCTGATCTCATCTTAATACAGATCCAAGCCAAGATGGCACCATCGGCACTTCCACTGATAGAAGAAGTCCAAGGCAAAGGAACCACAAGTCGAAACGTTGGGACGGATATCGACAGAACAATTGAAAACATATCAAGTACTCTCCACGAAGCCATCAAGCACGTAAGGCTACATCCGTGTCCTAGAAATGCCAATACAAAACGAAGCTCACATCGTGCAGATTTATAACAACCCCGAACTGGCATTTGAAGAATTCATTGCTCACGATACACTTTGCAGCTTTCTTGAACAGCAGGGTTTCTCTGTGACTCGAAGGGCATATGGTGTCGAGACAGCTTTTGAAGTACTAAGTGGTGAAGGCGGAAGACTCATCAGTATCAACGCCGAATATGACGCACTACCCAATGTAGGGCATGCATGTGGCCATCACTTGATCGCTGCAGCTGGGGTCTCCGCGTTTGTTGGTATCGCCCTTACTCTCAGGAACAATGGCATTCCTGGACGGGTACAGTTGTTGGGTACGCCGGCGGAAGAAAGTGGCGGTGGAAAAGTATCTTTGCTAAACGCAGGAGCATACCAAGGCGTTGACGCTGTGTTGATGAGGTTTGTTCATATTGTATAACTAATAAAACCTCTCACTAACCTCATCGAGTCATCCCCTACCAGGAGCAATGATTGGATCTGATCCAACCCTCACTGGTATTGGAGCCACCAACTTCTTAGCTTACGAGCGTTGGACCGTCGAATACTTCGGCAAACCGACTCATGCGTCTGCATCCCCCTGGAATGGAATCAACGCCTACGATGCTGCTGTGGCAGCACATAATAACATTGGACTATTACGACAACAGTTTAGGCCAGTAGATAGAGTGCACGGATGCATGCTAGAAGGTCCAAAAGCAGCGAATGTCATCGGAGAGTACACGAAACTGACATACATTGCACGAAGCGATACAAAACAAGCAGTTGCAACCCTGGAGAAGAGAGTACTAGCCTGCTTTGAAGCGGCCGCGTTGGCAACAAGTTGCGAGGTCAAGATCACAAGGTCAGTGCAAAAAAAGTGTATGATGGCTTCGATACTAACTGCACTTCAGAGGAGTTGGCTACGCTGATGTCGTCAACAATAAAACGCTATGTGAAAGATATGCAGAGCTCGGAAACGCGATGGTGGGACAGAAGATTAAAGTCATGGACAACAGGGAAGGCCTTGGATCGACAGACTTTGGTATGTATTGTCTACCGTGACGCCTTGAATCCTTTGCAAAGAGGCTAATTCTTACCAAGGAAATGTTTCGCATGCTTTGCCAGGAATGCACTCTATGTTTGCAATCGATTGCCCCACTGGAACGGGATGCCATCAACATGGTTTCCAGTCCGCGACTGGAACTGAAGAGTCGTATCGAAGGGCGTTGAAGACGGGGTCGCTGTTGGCACGAACAGGGATGGACTTGATCGTGGATGAGAGGCTTTTCGAAACCGTGAGGAAAGAGTGGGAGCAAAATATGAAGGCACGTGGGAAAGAAATTTAGTCATCGAATGCCGTTTGTTTACTGGCATATCTTCTTTACCCTTTGGCTTCGGGAATGATTCATAAGGTTGAAAAGAAGACGGGGTTCCAGTGTTTGCAGACGTGTCCGAGGGGCTGAGGGTCTTTATCCCCAACTCTCCTTTATTCACAATCACGTAAATATGTGAGATTGGTTCTGACCGTGAAACATTTCATCTCTTACCTAAACATCAGAACTCAAAGGTATATACTGCAACCTACCACAAGCCCATCAACTCAATATGGCACAAGAAGTCGCCAACCCAGGCCCATGCTATTCTTTTTCGCATTTACGCTCTTCTCCGTCTACTACATCTCAATCTCTACGTTCTTCATCAACTTGGACTTCACTCTATTTCCTTCTTGTTGCCTATAGTATTCCTTGCTGGAGGTGTTTACCATCAACTCCAGTCTTCAATACCGTTCGCCTTTATCAGTGCTGTCATTTTTGCCTCCTTCAACTTGCGATTGGCTCTGAAGATCTATGACTGGGGATCTGAGAATCCGGCCGACAAAGAAGACAACCAGCGACCTAAGCCTATATTTAGACTCTTCTGTATGGTCCTTTGGATGATGTTTCAAGGAAGAATTACGTCGACTCTGGTTCAGAAGCTTTTAGAGATGGTGGATAGGCAGACAACAATTTATAAGCAACCGGAAACTGGGTGGACATGGTGAGATGGAGACTCCTTTGGCCCAGATTCTGCTTTGAGTAGTTGTTACTATAACAGCAGTGTTGTTGTGAAAGAGTTGTGTTTGAACGCGGAGAGTGGGGTAGTCAAACAACGATTTCTCTTTTTCACCGAGTCTTCTTTATCCGCAGCTGCATTTAATGTCTCTAAGCCGAAGCTCCCGGACTTCTTACAATGCGTTATAACTCCCCCACGCCAATTCTGCTTGTCCATATTGCCGCTCAATCAAGATGGCAGTAGACATCGTCAATCGAAACCAAGTGGGGTTTATCCTCCTAGCGACTCTCTTCATCGGCTACTTTCTAGCCTCAACATTCATCATAAAAATGGATATCGCAACTGGTTACTTCCTCGTATTTGGAGCTACTTTAGTCAGCGGCAATAATCCATCGCTCGAACACTCACTACCGTGGCGATTTATCCTAGCCCTCTTGATATCCTCTGCGACTTGGCGTTCGGAGCTGAAGCTATTCGACATGGGCGCTGAGAGAGCGGCAAGGAAAATCAAAAATCAGAATGCGAAACCAATGTTCTTGATATTATGTATGACTGTTTGGATCGCCTTTCAGAGCGTTATGGCAGGAAAGGTAGGTGCTTTATGACTTCTTAGATGTGTTGGACAAGAAAGTTACGATCTATTACACGCAACAGGAGGCTTCAGATGCTAAGGTTCTGGGACGGTTCATTGGATTCGCGTTGGTCAAATTTTTGTCGTAATTCTGTATATGGGAGCTTCAAATGACCTACTTTTGACCATAGGCGTAGGTTGTCTTCAATAAAGAAATTTCTAAGTCCATTTCCAGCCACCAAGACTTGAACGCAATTAATTACCTTTCCTTCTCCGAACAATGACACCTTTCTAACACACATACCAGACAGAGTCTTCATAGTTTACTTTACAGCTTTCAAACTCAAAGCTAAACTCCAACATGGTAAGTGTCCTCCGATTCTTGATCTGGCACCTCGACGTGTATTCCAACCACTTGGCATACAGCATCCCTCTCATCGCCTTTCACCGATTTCTCTACTTATTTACGAGCCGCTGTTCTATCTCTTCGCCATAGTTGCTCTTGTTCGTATCGAATTTATCCTCACTCAAAGTACAAACTGGCAATCAACCGGTTCGAAAGTCCTCGACTTCTTGAAAATAAATCGCCGACAAAACAGAATCAACAGCGCGAAAGTCTCAGCCGTCGGAGTGTTGCTCGCTCTTTGGTTGGCATTCGCGGCGTTCAAACTCGTGGAGACTCTTGGAAAACTGCTTGAGATTTACATCGACTACGTTGTTGAGAGGTTGGAGAAGTTTAAATGGGAGAAATTATTTGGCGCTTCTGGTGCTGTGGAGCTATAAGGTGCATGCTTGTCGTGGTAAGAGGCTCATATCGAGTGGTGTCCGTGAATCTTCGCGAGCTTTGCAACGACATGGGAGTAGAGATGGCGTTAGACTGTCAGTAGATGAATAATCAACATCCTATTGATTCCAAACATTCCGCTCTCTTGGCAGTGTGATTGCTGGAAGCCTGGAACAGCTGCAAGACAATCATTTTCAGTGATCGCCTCATGATGTGAATATCATCAAAGCCACTTGCTAAGTACTTGAGCTCACATACCTTCTTTCCTAAATAAAATAAGACCAAGATTAATCAAGCTCAATCAAAACTCCAAGAAGAATCGTCACGTCACAACAGAAAGTCGAATTAACCTCAAGCATGAAGCACATCCAGAACATCCTCGCCCTCCTGCTTCTTTCCTTCCCTCTCCCGAGTCTCGGACAGAACCCACCCCAATACGTCCTCTTCTTCTCCGCAGGCGCACCCATAACCTACGTGCGTCCCTTCCCCAATCTTTCCCCACGCTTTCCCCCTCCCACTAAGAACGCTCCAAGTTCCAAAACACCCTCCAAATCCCCACCTCCCACCAATCCCCAAACCTAATAGCAATCTGGTCCGGCCTCCAACCCGCATCCAACGCATTCGTCTATCAGACCGTGATTGAAGGCCTCAATGGGGCATGGTGGAATGCGCCGCAGGTTTGTTGCACGCCACAGGAATACTATGGGCCGAATATCCAACGTAAGTATTGCTCGAAGCAAGAAAAGAAGAGGGTGGTGGGGAAGAGGAAGACTAATGTGGATAGTGTTGCCCGGAGATTCGTTGAAGAGTGTTTTCGAGCTGCGGTCTGATGGCCAGGTAACGGATACTTGGGAGTACAGTTCTAGCGGCCAAGAGAACCCGTTTAGTGGGAGTGCGGTTTTGGATCCGCATAAATACCAAGATGGGGCAGATCTGATCAACGCACTCTTCAGCATCGAGCCTCAGACGCCATATTCGGAATGGGATTTTGGGAATGTGTTGTTCAAAGATATCGTTATCACTGCTCAGACCACAAGTACGGCGTGGTGTACTCCGTAAGTTCTCCATAGGTACGTATTGGGAAATGAATGATAATGAAAGGTAGCAAATTCGGCCGAGGTGGCTTTACGGTCACTTACACCAAACCGGTTCATAGCGTTAGTGAGGGGACGAGCACCTGCTCGTTTGGGCAGATTGAGTTAGTGAAGACATGACACTAAGGAAGGAGAGGTGATGAGGGAGGTGAGAATGGATGTGTGAATGTTGTATTGGAGGAATGGGGAGTCTGTAGAACATGCAAAAATATTTATGTGGAGCCACTTGGCAGAACGTTTGTCGCGACATTGGAGGCAAAACCTTTAGTCTCGGTCCCAAGCACCTCACATCACTTTGGCGAGACACTTTTCTCCTAATGTCCGTGAATCATCAAGCCCAAAATGTATGCATGACTCCACTTCTCAATATCCAGTCCAAGAAACGACAATCACACAACAGCACTTGAAAGCTTGAACTAACATTTCAAAGTAAAGTCAACAAGGCTCAAGCCCATCTCTCCGCCCTAGCAGGCCTAACATCAGACCAGAAATCGGGATCAATATGCTCTCCCACTTGCTCATAATCGCGTCCACCTCTCGCACTCCCCGGCATGGGAAAGCCCATCTGAAACCTCTCCACATCTCTTGTTCTCTCTTTCTGTTTCTTCTCCTTCTCCTTGGACGGTTTTGGCGTTTTTGTTGGCTTCGGAGGTTTAGGAGGTTTCGGTTCCTTAGGAGGCTTTGGTGGTTTCGGCCAAATGACGAGATCAGGCGGTCGGTCGACGATTTCAACACCCCATCTTCGTTTTCCGCGACTTTCAAACCATCCCATACGCACCATCTCCGTGCCTCCAGCGTCGGTTTTCAACGCCTCTTTATCATCTGCTTGACTCAAGAGACGTTCGCTGGCGTACACGAATCCCAACACAGAGCCAAGGGTATCGACATCTCGGGGTAAGAGACGGAGATAATTTCTATGCCAGGAGAGGATCACCGCGGTTGTGAGGAGTAGGAAGATTAGGATCGAGAGGCAGAGGAATACGGCTGCGGGGCTGAGATCGAGTTGTGAGATTCGTGTCGTTACGACCGAGTTGACAGTTGCTGGCGTGTTAGAGGCTGTGAAATTATCTTGCAGAAAGCCTTTGTTGGCGCTGAACATTGTAGGTCCGAGATCAGATGGGATGACTGAGCCACGGGGTTGGAGGACCCATGATCCGTTCATATACATCCCACCACTCTTCGTAACGTTTGAATGAACGAAGTGCTTGAAGAACATTGAAAACACAGTAGAAGAAGCATTGGCTAGGGTGTTGGGATCAAGCAGGGCAGAATTGTCGTTATTGACTAGAGAGCGGGAGACGTAGGACATGAAGTCTAGGTTTAGGCCTGGGAGGCGGAAGTTGAATGTTCGGTCTTCAAGGTTCTCGGCCAATGTAGAAGTCGCCATTGGGTCGTTACCTGTGAGTGCTGAGTTTGCGGCGCCCAAGAGAGCGTCGTGAAAGAGATATCCGTACGAGACTGTCATGTTGTTGACGAAGCTACCCGGCTTGACCTCGTATCCATACCCTACCCACATTGTCGAGTTGTATGGCACCCCCTGCGACATGTTTACCTGGACGTAATTATAAGCCCAAGCATTCGGATCAACACTCGGAACATCGTTGATCGTATAGTTCTGAACAATTTCCGTCGAGACATCGACCGTGACACTCGCACTCGCAGACTCGAAAATCGGCGTACAATTCATAGCAGTGACCTTCGGAATGTCCTTCCAGACCCAGTGGACATGTGCTCCGTAGCCTTCTCCAAAACTGCGATTATCGGCATCGGTCGAGTCGTTGAATTGTTCAGCGTATGGATGTCCTGTCAACCACTTCACCACGATACCTGAGTGAGGACTATCTGCGGGAGGAGACCAGTAACCGATTGAAGACTCTTTCAGTACCCCGTCTGACTCGTCGCCGCAGCATTTCATGCGATAGTCGGTTGCGAAGAAGCTGAAGTATGGATTGCTGTCATCATAATATTTGTACTTCCCGCCACCGATCGATTCGTTCAAAGCGAGTCCAAGTTTCAGCTCGTACCCAGTCTTGAGATCAGATGGGATATTTGCATCGTTCCATGCTGTCTTGTTTGTGAAATCCAAGGTGTAGAGCCAAGCGGAAGTATTGGACATGTCGATGGGAGTACAATCGAGTCTGCCTCGGAGAGCTGGAGTATCGAACGTCACGTTGCTGGCAGGTCCAGCAATTGGAACTGAATCGGTAAACGAAACAGCTCGAGATGAAGTCGGGATTGAAGACATATCAACTGGCATGAAGGCCCAATCATCACTCATCCAGGCAGAAGGCGTCGTGTTGTAAGCACCTTCGTTGATGGAGGCATACAACCAGCTTGTCAGTAGATTGCCGTAGACATTCGTGAGAGCTCCTTTGGCATTCTGAGTTTCCACACTGGCCGAGTACCCATGTTGTGGAGGTGGAGGTACTTCAAAGATTGCTGGCACGCTCCTGAACTCCATACTCCGCCCTAGAGTGGTGTTATGAGACCGAAAGCCAGGATTTCTGTCCCAGAGAGCTGACATGCCGACAGTGAAGATCTCAGAGAGGAAGGCTCCAGCAGCGACGACCACTAGAAGCCAATGCCGATGGGCAGCTGCTTTGCCTACGGCCCATAATAAAGGAGCGCTCAAGTATGAAAGGACAGTCATCTTCGTGCTCTCGTGCGGGTGATGAGCCATTGAGACGTAGGGTTGAAGTCTGCGGAAGGTTTCGTCCACTGAGCCCCACCAGAGCTTAACTCCGACTGCAATCAAGGTTGGAATGATTGAGTATGGCGCAAGAGCTTCAACTGATCGGTTGTCGATCTTGAAATCTAGTGTCGAGACTAAGAATGACTGGTATATTCCAGACGAGCGATACTTGGCATAAAGAACTGCGAGCGTGATGACGAGAGCAACGAGGAGTAGCAGAAGCGGGACGAGGAGCCTGCCTCTGAGCACCTTGGGTCGCCAATCTTCTGACTTCGGTTGTACATTGATTGAAGTTGTGTCGAACTCTGTTCAACATTCATTAGTATTTACGATAATGTCTCGGCGTATGTAGTATATTTACGTGATTGCAGGAAGTTGTCTTTGATATAGTAGGAGTAGAGCACTCCACCCCGCAACGAGAAAATATATCCATCAAGCTGTTTCAGCATCGCATCCTCGGACGACCGATCCAAGCCTTCGAAAATTGCCCTCGTCGATGGCTCCGTACGAACAAGAGAAGCAGCTGCCGCAGTCGAGAAAGGATTCTGGTAGAGATTGAGAGGCCGTCTACCAAGACGAGTGAACCACATTGCCAATCCAATCATGACAGTTGAGATGAACAGTATGGCCGTCAAAAGTGTACCAACTATCACACTAACAACAATCCTCTCCTCGCTCAAACCAATTTGTCCTTGAACCTCCTCCGCCTGGTTGGTACCGATCTGCTGGAACACTGACTGCATGCTTTCACCAAGTAGACGTTGCTTGACTTGTCTTGCTTGTTCGACGAGATTCGGATTCGCGATCATTGCTGTCATATTGAAACCGTTCTGAGCTGCAACGAGGATCAAGGGCCCACCAACACCAGGCCGAACAGTCAAGACCGGGTTGGAAGAGGAGTCTGGAGGTTGGAATTTCGAAGACCAATTCTGGCTCAAAAATGTATTCTCAAATCCAGTCATGTTCAGAACGCTCGCAGAGAGTGGGATTTTCGTACGATTGAACTCTTTCTCATCGAAATTGAATGATGAAGCGCTGCCTGTGTTCGAGACCACGACGGGCAGGTTGGCGGAATAGTAGCTGGAACCACAGATATATCCCTGTGCTTGATATGGCTGAACAGACTCTGGAGCGGCGAGAAAGAACATCGTCCTATCTCCGCATTGACTACTCAAATTCAGGGCGATCGATCTGTTACCACTAAAGTCCTCGGCAGTACCATTGCTTACTTCCCAGAGAAGTGGGTAGCTGTAGTTTGGTGCTGCTGCCCACCATCCTCCGCCAGTCGACCAGATCACCCCGTTTCCAGCATATCCAGGTTGGAGACTCGAAAGACCAAAAGAACAACCATCTGCGGACTCGAGGACGAAAGATGTGAGATTGACTGCCGCACCTGTCGTTCTATTGTCCGTTCGTTGAGTGTCGTTGAGTGAGTAGTTCGAGAAGCCTTGGAGATTCATCGTATCGCACTGGATGCTCGATTGGAAAACTGTGGTGTTTGCTCTCCACTCTTCCTCATTGGCAGATAGAGCAGACCCGGATGGGACTGAGTGCATATCAGAGGGCCAGAATGGAACCACTGTGTAGTTGTTGCTGAGCCAGGCGGACGTGGTCGTGTTCAGTATGATGCTCGATATCGTTCGAAAGAACACAGAATCGTCTGTAGACAGCTCCATCGGACTGGCAACTGAGATCGCAAGTCTCGAAAACGAGGCATCTCGAGTGATCAATACTTCGGCAGGACCAAGTAAAGCAGCCGAGAATGGCGAGACAATCAAGAGACCCAAGATGTAGACAATTGAAGCCCAGAACAATGCATAATTGCGAATCCCATCATTTTTTCGTTTGCTGAATGCATCGATTGGATCGAACCAGAAAACTCTTGGCTTGAATAACAAGCTTGATGCTGCGGAAGCTCCTTGGGGTCTTGAAAGTCTTGCATACACTTCGGTCCTTCGGATGTCGTTGACCATAGCCATGAGAAGTAACGTATAGATGACGGCGAACAAAGTCGGAGTAAAGCGCCATCCGAATAGGAAGATGGATGTGTTTTGATCTGAGCCGAGTCCTGAGTTCTTTGCCGATTTGATCGTGAGTGCCATTACCAGTACACCGAGTCCGAAGGATACCAGGAGAAGGATTGTCATGAAAGGCCATCTCAACGCGTTGGGAAGCCATTGGCATTGTCTGTCCGGAGGTGGATCACGGTAAACTGCAGGATGTGGTTCGAAGGTGTCAAACACTGGTTCTATCCTGCTTTGAGGTGTTGAGTCTTTGCTTGGTGATCCAACGACATCTCGAGGGGTTGCGGGGGTGATATCCATGAGAGGAATGCCCTGCCCTCCAATATCATTGCCATGATACCCCGTATCAGGACTGAACGTCGAGATGAATCCATGACCATAGAAACCCTCACTGGACTTTGTCGAAAGTCGTGAGACCGAAGAGATCCGATCATCATCATCGTAGCCGCCTCGAACATCGAATGTGTATCCTGAAGGTACTGCAAGTGTATCGCGTCGTTCTAATCCCACAGGCTTCCTAGGGATAGTTTGACGTCTGCCCGGCGCTGGACGTGTAGCTTTTTCATCATCCATTTGACGCGTCAGAACATGATGTTATCGTGAAGTGGCAGTCTCTGATGCTCCAGACTGCTCACCCTTCGGTTCCCAGTCTCGACTCTTCATGCGATGTCGTTGATACAGTATATCGCCGAAAAGCACCGATGAAGAGCATGTTCACATCGAAGGAACGATGTACCTTTCCTCCCAGTTAGTCTCTTCTAGTTGATTAATGCGGGCCGAGATAAGGTAGATCCAGAATCCTTCGAACCCACGATGCTCAAGTCTAGGCTGTAGAGGCGGGGTTTTCATTGGTGTTGACAAGCCGAACTGTCGTGCGAAGAGGCTGTGCTTTCCCGAATATGTTTCGAGCCTGGATAGCGCTTGCTTGGAGAGTATGAAACGTATGGTTTCTTGCATGTAGGAGACATCTCTCCGTGATCGATCGCTGACACTGCATGTGGAAATGAGGCGCAGCATGGCGTTTTCTTAGCGGCCATGTGCAAAACCACGATGATTTGGGGAAGATCGTCAAGTCAAAATCTATTTATAAATGGTGGAAAGAAGCTTAACTTAATCTCATGATGACAGACGATGGATGATCAGTTGAGTAGCTCGGGATTACAGCATTTGTGGCAGGTTGATGTGATGCAGGAAGCCACTAAAAGATGCGATGAAGAGGAGGATGGGCCCCTGGCTTGAAGAAGACGGTGAGGAGCAAGCGAAATTTGGGACACTCGGGACAATTTCCCCACCAACAGGTGGCCATGGCTCCGAGAAAGCGGGGACTCGAGGTTAGCAACAAGATCCCATTTCGAATTGTTCCCTCCATTTCGGTTCCAAAGTACAGATCTCGCAGATATAATCGCCTTTCTCTTCGTCCTCGTGCAGAAAACCGCCAACTGTCAGATGGAGAAAGAACAGGGTGCTCGCGAACTTTAGGACGTAGTTGCTTGTAACCAAGTACGCATCTGGGCAGGACCTTCACAAGACCCCGAAAGTAGGAGACGACACGCATCTTAAATTCATTTCCTATCTTCATCTTAAAATACAGATCTCGCAGCTGCCCCTCTCTTCACGCCAGCTCTTCACGAGCAAAGCTGGTATCTCTTCGCCGCTCTCTGCACACTGCCTCTTTCCCCCCCTCATGCCAAATTCCTCACACACTTCCCATTCAACCACCTACTCGTCCTCACAGCTCCCAGATCAAACGCCCTCCAATAAACATCTGCAACCCAAACCACCACCGGCGTCGTTAGTACAACCCCCACAAAAAACCCCGTCGGATACCCCACCCCCGCGCCTCTTCCACCAGGCCACCACCTCATAGCCGTGCCAATAATGCTTTGCCCAACTGTATGCAACATCGTCCAATGCACTATATAGAAACTAAAACTTATATCCCCAACATAAGCCGCTAAGGCACTATCGAATGGTTTCTGGAGGAAGGAGAGGTGTTCGAAGGAGAGGAGAAGGAGGAGGGCGGAGAGGGAGACCCAGAAACATTGTACGAGGCGGTCGTTGTCGCCTATGCTATGGTAGCCGTTGTTGTAGGTGTTGGGTGTCCAATTGAAGAGGGTTCTAAAACCGGGGGAGTTGCTGGCGCCGCGGGCGGGCCAGCTGCCTATCCATAAGGATGTGATTAGGGCTGTGATCCAAAAGATTGCGTTGAAGGTTTTCCAAATGATAGATGTCTTGGGGGAAAGGAGGTAGAGACTTTCGAAATTGTAGAGAGAGGAAGCTTGGTTCCTGAAAATTCGAAGTTCGGCGAGGACGCTGCCGCAGATGAAGAGGAAGGTGTCCCAGCGGCCGATGTGCAGCAGGAAGCCAGCGAGCAGGATCATGCATGAGATTCTGGGGAGAGGACGTATGTTGCCGAGAGAGCAGACGGCGAGGAAAACGACCATTGAACCGCGGAATTCCATAGGTAAAGTCCAGAGTGGTTCGACGGTAGGTGGGAAGTACTCATCCCAAACAGAAGGGTTGATCATACGAATAAAGATCGGTATATAGTCCGTATATTGAGTCCAAATTGAGGATTCTCTCTCATAACAGGAGTTTTGTGTAAAATTGCCATCGCCGTAGCAGCCAAAGTAGACGATGGTTGCGGTTCCGATCATGATGGGTACGACTGGGAGGAACAATCGTGGTGTTCGACGGAAGACGGCTGAAGAGAGATTGACGAAGAGAGCGCCACTGTCGTGTTTGCGGGCGAGTTGGAGGGGCTTGTAGGAGAGTACGTAGCCGGACAGGATGAAGAAGATGGCTACCATGAAGCGGCCGGAGTAGATTACTCGGATGAGGGGACGTTGGATGAAGTAGGTTTCGCTAGGTCGGGAACCATAGCCCCAGTGTATCCAAGTTTCGTAGCCGACATGTTGTATGTATACCAGTGAGGCTGCTAGCCCACGTATGCCATTCAGGTATGTGGTCTCTGTGATCCTTCTCTCTACTTTCTGGTGATGTCGGTCGATGTATGGGGCGAGAAACGAGGGGACGAGGAAGAAGGCACTCTTCCACGCAGTCTCGACAGCCCAAGACGACAAAGCTTTCGAGTAAGTTGTGGAAGTCGCCGTTGTGCTTTTCGGCTCGTGTGGGTCTGCTTCGATATCATCCCTCGGAGGTGTCGGAGGGGAATCGCCAGGGTTTGTACTCAGAAGCTCATAATGGCCCAAGCTGGTAGATGCGCGAGACGGCAGAAATTGGTAAAGTCGAAGAAAGATTCCCATCTCTGCGAGGAAAGTGGCGAGTACACTGGCAGGAAACTTTTCGCAGATGCAAGAGAGGACACCAGCAACGGCACGATGACACTGGTCAACATTCCAATGACCAAAGCGCGTGCCGGACGCGCTGAAATCAATTAAAGACCAACATATTCGATACCACATTATACATACTGTACTTATGAACTACCATGATGAAGAGGAGGATTACTCGGTTGACAAATTATGACAAAAAGGACTCCGTCATGCCCGAGTGTCCAAGAATGTTTTCTAGGCAAATGCGACAGTGTGAGTCGGGTGTTGACAACGACATCCATTCATTGAAGCCTATACTGAGAAATTTGGATTAGGGATGAATACTGATTTTTCATTGAAACTCAAATGTTGTGGAAATCGGGAAGGGTGCGAAAGAGTTGTGAATAGCTTCAGTTTCAAGGGCGCGGGTGCTGTGAAATTTGCGACCGGTACGCTGTCAGCGCTGAGGCTCTGGTTTGCATGACAACCTTGTTGATCGTTTGGTGGAGCGCGCAACAAGGCAGAATCAAATCGAAGAGCCTGCCTGCCAATCTCTGCTCAACAAGAAAGGAAACAACAGGAGCCTCTCTATGCTCAAAGAAGACGTCGAAATCTTCGAGTCGTCGCGGCGAAGAAATCCGAGATCCGAAACACTCCATAGCCGTCCCAATAGCCGACCAGCGGCGTGTCAGAAGCAAAAAGCCCACCATCCCCGGTTAGGATTCCCGAGGCACTACCCATGAAATGCGGGGTATAACATCCAGCCACGACTTGATTGGGGGCTGAGATCTTTTGCTGCAAGTCGCACCAGAGATCTGTTGCACATCGACAATTTGCTTTCCCAGAGCTCACCTCGGGTAGTGTTGGGGATAGCCGTGCTGGTGTTGGACGAGAAACCTCATATATTATTTGTTGCTTGTGTTTGCGAGATCTCGAGTGAGAAGAGATAACTTTTTATTGGACGCGATGGCGAAACCATTCGGTAGCACGAGTCCTTGGGCTGATCCAGCGTGGTGAGATTTTGTCTGGCCCTGTCATGTGATTGAGTTTGAGGTTGATGACGACGAAAGGTATTCTGGACGACCGTCGCCGTATTATACTGCGAGCCATGTCAAGTTGAGAAATTGGGTTAGGAAATGGACCGATGATGTATCTCGAGCCTACACCGTACTTAATTCAGATTATGTTCTGACCAGGGACACCAGAATGTCGTCGGCAAGGAAGAAGAATGGGAAAAAATAGGCAAAATCCCCGACGACGTCTACGAGAAATGTGCAAGAGATGGTCTCCTCGTCCCAATTGCATTCGGGTCCCGAATCCCTAAAGAATGGGGAAACTATCCCATAGCAGCCGGCATCCCAGCCTCAGAGTGGAACGGCTTCCACGACTTTATTCTCGTATGTATAAAACCCGCCCTGTTTCTACCATTTCGTAGGGAGTCGAGCTCCCGAAGAGCTCGGCTCCTCAACTCCTCGACTCCTCAGGATCCTTTGAAACCAGTTACTAACTTCGTGTAGTGGGATGAGCTCTTCCGTGGCGCACCAAGCATCTCGTCCCAGTTCATCGGATTGGTGGTAGGAGCGCCGCCGATGAAGATGTATGCTAGTCCGGAACTGCAGAAGAAGATCTTGCCTGAGATTCTTGAGGGAAAGAAGAGGATTTGTTTGGCGATTACGGAGCCGAGTGCGGGGAGTGATGTGAAGAATATTGAGACGAGTGCTGTGAAGACGAAAGATGGGAAGTTTTATGTTGTTAATGGGGAGAAAAAGATGAGTATTTGATCCTGAGATGAAGATGATGGCTGACATGCTCAGTACTGGATAACCAACGGCATATTCTCCGACTACTTCATGACAACAGTCCGAACCGGCGGTCCAGGAGCCGCTGGCATGTCCATGCTCCTCATTCCGCGTTCTCTCCCCGGAATCAAGACCCGTAAGATCGAAATCGGCGGCGGTTCTATGACAGCAACTACCTACATCACTTTCGAAGATGCCAAAGTCCCGTCTTCGTATCTCGTAGGTCAAGAAGGCATGGGGTTCAAGTATACGATGTCAAATTTTAATCATGAGAGATTGTGGATTGCGTTTCAAGCGTTGAGGGGGAGTAGAATTTGTCTTGAAGATGCGATGACGTGGTGTTTGAAGAGGGAAGCGTTTGGGAAGACGTTGATTGAGCAGCCGGTTGTGAGGCATAAGTTTGGGCATATGGCGAGGCAGATTGATGCGTTGCAGAGTTGGGTTGAGAGCTTGATTTATGAGCTGGACCATTTGAGTCATGCTGAAGGTCAAACAGCAGAAGCATCCAGACAACCAACCGTAACTTACTTGACATAGGATCAAAACTCTTAGGGGGTGCCACAGCATTACTAAAAGTTGAAGCCGGAATCATAGGCAAGTATATTGCCGACGAGAGCCAGAAGTTGATGGGAGGGTAAGACCAGACCTTCTTTTCCAGTGAACAACAGTGCTGACTTTGTAGGTTGGGCTTGACGAAGACTGGACAAGGGGCGAGAATCGAAGCGATTGCCAGAGCTATCCCGACACTGATTGTACCAGGAGGATCTGAGGATGTTTTGCTTGATCTTGGCGTTCGTGAGGCTTTGAAATTGAGTGCTGCTGCGAAGAAAGCGAAATTGTAATATGAGAGCTGAGAAAAAATGAGAATATATTTGTTGCAGGACCTGGATATGAATTCTCCGTTCTCTGGATTGAAATCCCGAACCAGTATTCTCCCAAACGGAATGGGTGATCCGATTTGAGACAGCCCCTTTGGACGAGGCTCTTCGAGCTCTGTATTGTGACACGGATCACGTGAAGCTTGACGATTGGCCTACATGTAGCCAGTGATAGGGTAGGAAATGTATTGTCAGAACTCGGTGTGGTGAGGCAGGTATGGGGTAGGCTTAATACTGATTGTGATTCGCAGCGCCAGATATCAGTCTACCACAAGCGATTTCAGTGGTCGAAGACGAGTCCGCCT
This sequence comes from Phialocephala subalpina, assembly GCA_900073065.1. Classification (NCBI taxonomy): domain Eukaryota; kingdom Fungi; phylum Ascomycota; class Leotiomycetes; order Helotiales; family Mollisiaceae; genus Phialocephala; species Phialocephala subalpina. The sequence continues at coordinate 2,996,982 of FJOG01000003.1, forward strand.
GATGTGTTGATGCAGATGTCATGCAGAGGGCAACACACTGGGCGGAATGCATAATCTTCTGAGCACCAACATGAGCTTTCAGCCTCGCCTTTCCAAAAACATAAGAATGATGTCGTACCATCACGATCACCGTCTGATCACTTCGCTCAAACCTGGAACCTGAATGCGTCAACCAGACTCAGCCTATGTAGCCATCACTTCCGATCATTTCATTTTGCGAGTAGTAGAAACTCCGGGACAATTTTGCAGACATGATGGACCCCATTGGCACGCCTGCAAGCTTGATTACCATTTGGGGGACTGTGCAGGATATGAAGAAATTTCACGACAAGGTGAAGTGTGCGCCAAAGGAGTATGAGAGATATGTAAACTATCTAGAAATCATTCATCAGGTATCGCTGCCCTCTCTCTTCAGCGTATAGTTCTTGGCTGATGCCTCATCCTGTTAATATGCAATCTGTGATTGCAAGCTTGCCACGGAGGAGTAACACGGCGGGTCAAGACGATGACCCGCCTCGAGAAATTGTCGAAAGATGCAACGCCGCGCTAGAAATTATCAGAAAGGAGGCAAAGGACCTTCTAGACAACTACGAAGACGTGAAAATGGAGAGGTCAAAACAAATCTGGACGCGCTTCCGAATCCTATGGGACCGGTGCAAGTTTGTCATCGACGAGGATACGATCAAAGCTCTGATCCAGGCAGTTGAATACGCCAAATCAACACTTTATCTGGCACTTGATGCAATCATTTTGGCTCGAACTGTGTCTGGGTAATGCTCTTTTCATTTTCTTGTTGATGCTAGGGAAAGAGAAAAGCGCTGACTCTTATCTTGCCAGGCATCAAGGGATACAAACTTGTATTCAAGATCTCGTGAAGCAAATGACTGCGCAAGCCGAAGTCTTGGATCAAATCCATAGGGCTAGCCAGATTATCCAAAAATGCGATCAGCTCCATGTCCCCGCCCCAGAGGCCGACTCTATTGCCGAGACAGAAACCTGTAGCCTGTCTTCCACCAACAGAGGCAAAAGAATTGCTCAGACTTTCAGGAAAAACGTGGTGGAAAGAGTAAAGGTCGCGGTGACAATCCCGAATAGGAAACGCAACGGCCAACATAAAACAAAGTCCGCCAAACGAAAGACGGTAGAGACGACTCATGTTGCAAGATTGGACATCCTCCCTAATGGGCCTGACCTGGACTCATTTTCGCACTTGCCCGAGGAAGATGATGAATTGGGTGACGGCACCGAATGGCCCCCAGACGACCACGAAGAGGGTGGTTTCAACATCATGTTCAATGGCGACCAGTGCGAGCTTGTGATAATAGACTCAGAAAGTGATGCCTTCGAATTCAATGCGACAACAGACAGAGCTTCAACAGACCAACATCAAACCGCAGCAGAGCTCATAGCCAACACCAAGTACGTCCAACCGTCAGTCGAAGATATCGAGGACGAATTCAACATGAATGGGAACAACGCGGTTGTCAATGCCGATGCGTGTTGGCTCGTAGTCAACTACGTACAACCGTCAGTGGAAGAGAATTTCGAAGATGAACTCGACATAAATGAGAACTACCTGCCTCTCGACCGCGATCTCCCTTGGGTCCTCGAGGAGCACGTTGAGTCGCCGAGCGTTGGCGCCAGTTCGCCTCCGAACGTCGAGCTTGAGATCCCACAAGCAGACCGAGAACAAGCGACTTCAAGTCGAGAAAGAGATTTTGGCGGTCCTCATGATCATAGGGATCAGGAGAACGCGGATTGGAGAGGTCTTGGCAATCTAAAAGGACGTTTGCGCGATCTAGGAACAGCAAGCGGAAGTTTCCTTCGAGAACATGGAGAGGATCTTGGAAGAAATATAGAAAGCTGGGCACAGAACGGTTGCCAGTATGACCCTGATTCGTGCGGATCATCTCTTCAAACATGGGGCGGACGATTCCTGGAGCATGTCCTCCCGCAATGGCTCCCGCCAGTGTTACCGGTACCCTTACAAACGGAAGAGGATTATCAACCTTGTTCTAGAGGATTCTTTTTTCAGCCGGATTTAAAGGCATGGGTCTCCGTTCCACCGTAGTCAGGGGCCGAAGGGAATATGTTTCCCAAGTATATACTCAGGAATATGAGTTTGAGAGTTATAGAAGTAGAGAAATGATAAATTAGGACTCTGGTAATTGCATGAAAGAATCAAGTCGTACTATCGCGTGAATCAATATATCCATACTCTCCCAAAGCGCGACTTTCAAGATAGCCAGAAGCAATGGAATCAATGAATCGATTTTCAGAATGCCACTTGGCGGCCGCGTTCGTATTGACGGTGAAATGTGCTGTAACGCCTCGGTCGCCATTTCTTCAGGCTGCTGATGCTAAACTTCACCGCACCCAAAACGCGCTAGTGCTCATGCAAGATTTACCTCGCGTCTGCCGATGTCTCTTGTCAGCCTCTTCTTTGGAGATATCACAATCCAGCATTGAACCTCCGTCGCCTCGTCGAATGTACCGCCCTAGATCCAATTGCCGGCACACACTTCTCTGAGCTCCATTCCGTCCATCCTAAGGCGCAGACACACGAATGCGATCGATGTATTTCCGCGACGGAGAGCCTCGAGCTCCCAGAATCCCCTCAACTCAACACCAACATTTCTGGAATAAGGGTTTGGTTAACGAGACGTAGTCTTCCATCCAAGATCTGCCACTTCCTCAAACTGAAGCCAACCATGATACCTCATCCAATACTTCCTAGACGCTGCCTCGCACCTCGACGAACCTAATCCCTTCTTGATCACGAATTGAAACTGCGAAACCACCACGAATTGACGACACATACATACATAAGAAGGGAGCGTACACGCTGCGATACCTGACTGTACAATCACCAAGCCATGGACAACGAATCGGAGTATGTGCAACATCAACCCCAACCTCTGCCACCGAAGCGTCTGCACGCCGTGTTCCTCGAAGACTCCGACTTTCTGCCATCGACCTTTGTTACACCCAAGAGATATTGTCCAGAACCCCTTAGTACTTCCATTGATCAGTTGCTCGAAACCACATCAGAACCCAAGAGAGACAGGTTCTGCAGGTCTGATACCTTTCTTGGACATGCAGACGGAGATATTGTCCCTAGGATGCTTACAGAATCGACATATAATGTGGGAGTGGAAGAAACCGCACGAGGATTTGGAATCATGCCTATCACGATTTTTGCCGAGTCACATACACCCACGCTTGTCCCATCCTGAGACGACAATGCTTCCCCGATTGAAGGAACAGTCGAGCACTAGGCCTACCGGAACACCAACTTGTTCGCAAACAACATCTACCTACTTCACAATAATGATGACCTGCCCGAAGATATTTCTAAACTTGTTGAAGATATGAAGAGGCGCTACAATCGTCCAGAACCGTCATTTGAAGATATTAGGCTGGACGAGAATTTGGCAGAGCTTGACATTGGTGCTGCTGAACCTCAGGTTGTGAGATTTTCTAGTCATCCCCTTGTGGATAGCTTGAGAGACGACCTCGGGCTTCCCATTCGCAGAAGCATTGTGTAAGATCTTCATCCAATGCTGAAGGTCGGCACAATCGTACCGGATTTACTCTACTATCGATACTGGCGTACAGTAGCGTTTGCCGACCACCAGTGGGCTCAATCTATCCGCAAGGGCGATGAAATCGGTATGAACGATCAGCTTCTAGACTTTCCTTTCTTTGCCATCGAGTTCACAGTTCCGGGAGCCTTTAGGTGACAACAAACGAGTGTCTCGGGGTTTCTGCCTCGTGTCAACATCGTCGATAGACTCAACAAGGAGCTGAATCTCTATGGACATGAGGCACCGTCAGTCGAGACTGTCATGTTCTCTATTGCCATGAATACCAACCTTGCGAGCTGTATGTATCGTGAAAGCATGGCGACCATTTTTACATCAGGAAAGTCAAAGACTTCTGTATTTCGAGGCCCGAAGATTTCTTGACCTTTCGCAGGTACGTACGCAACCTTCTAGATTGGGGAAGATATGCACGCCTGAAAAGCATTCAGCATGCGTGGGACTTTCTTGGGGAGATTAGACGAGAGCCTTCGATGAATAGGTCAATATGCTGAATACGGCTTCTTTCAATGCCCGAGATTTATCTGGGTATAAGTCAGCACATGAGAATATGTCCTTACTCGGCTATGAGCTACCTTTTCCAACCACTTAAAACAATGAGTTCATGTACTGTGCATTCAATGGATGGCCAAAGCTTCACGATCGACGACGCAAGAATTTACTTCTTTGCCTTGTGCGAACATTGACTTCACGCAGTATGATGCTCCCGATTACTTCCTTTGCTCCCGAGAGCCACTTTATTGAAGTCCCAGCAAGACTAAGCAAGTGGCCCTTCCCCGCACCGACAACATGGGGCTTAATCCCAGGCAAACCCCTAGGTCGAGACGTGGAATGGTCCGAAGTTTGAGACGCGTGTTTCACTACTAAAGTTTCTGTCCAAAGTCGAAGTCTCGACCTTTGTGAATTTCATTTTTCAGTCGTTTTCCTCGAATTTTGGCCACTGTTACTGCATCACCGGTGCTTAAATGATCGTAAGGTTGTTGTTGGTTGTGGCGATGTTGCTGAGGCGATCCAGAGAGCCTCTACGAGTAGCAGCCCTGCTCCTGCTCGTGACCTCAATTACAGCCGCAACAGCTTGTGAGCCTTCGCAGCCAGTATTTCCTCGACATGTTTGCGACGCAGACTTGCTGGGCCGCGATTGGAATTCGGGGATGAAGACGCTTCCGCTACCACTTCAGAGTCAGTCCTGGTCACATGATTCAATCACATGCGGACCTTTCTCTAACCAATCTTAGATTCTTCGTCCATCTACGATGTAGTTTCCATTCCAGGGAAAGGTCTTGGAGTAGTGGCGACAAAATTTTTACCTCGAGGCACTAAAATCATTGTCGAGGAAGCTCTTCTCTCTGTCCCAATGCCTGAAATGGTTTCAGGGCAAGGCTTCCGCATAGCAGACATGCTCACGAATGTCGAGAATTCTTTCGAAGCATTATCTCCTCAGCAGCAGCAAAGTTTCCTTGAGCTACATGATCACAGATTCACAGGAGACGAAGATCAGAGCAGACTTCTTACGATTCTCCGCAGCAATGCTTACAACACCGGAGACGACCACGTAGGAATCTTTCCCAAAATTGCGAGGATCAATCACTCTTGCAAACCCAACTCAGGCAACTTCTGGAGCAAGAAAAAAAGCCATCGAATAATTTACGCGTTCAGGGACATTGAGGAAGGGGAAGAGATCACGGTGTCGTACATTCCGCTTCTCAAATCGATCCAGGAACGACATGCGCGGCTTTACCAATACGGGTTCACATGCGATTGTTCTGCATGTCAATCCTCTGAGAGTAGCATGAGGCGCACCAAAATTTCGAACACCATCGAGATCCTTGAGCAGAAAGTCCATTTGCAAACATTAAAAGACAGAACTATTGAGAAAATGCTCGCCAAGGCAACAAACCTCGTCGACATGATTGAGAACGAGGAATTGGGAGATTATTTGGCAAAGGCGTACCATTTGACTGCAGTCTTCCATGAACGAAAGGGTGACGTTGTGGAAGCTAAGAAGTGGGCTACCAAGGAGTTGGACATGTATCAACTTGCAGAACTGCACTCGATGGATGCTCTCACGACGATTGAATACATTGATGATCTCAGTATGACCGAGATGATGAAGCTGCTTCCAAAGAAAGAGATCTAGGTTACAAGCTAAAACGACTACAATCTTACAACAATCTTGCCCTCCGTCTCGCCACTCAACATCTTCTGAAACCCAACATCAGCTTGCTCCATTGGCACCACAAGCCCGATATGCGGCTTAATGGACTTCGCAACAACAAAAGCGATTAGATCTTGGAACTCTTGCAAGTTCCCAAGATACGACCCTCGAATATTGATCTGCTCCACAAACACCCTCGAAATATTCACAGGAACCGTCTTCCCACTATGCCCACCACATGTCACGATCGTCCCTCCCGTCTTGACCGAGTTCATCGAATGCTCCCAAGTGACCTCGCCACTAGCATCAAACACCGCATCGACCTTCTCCGGCAACTCAGCACCAGCCTCAAAAGCTCTCTCGGCACCGAGCTTCAATCCCAATTCTCTCTTCGCAGCAGTACGACCCGTACACCAAACTCTCATCCCAGCCGCAGCACCAAGCTGAATCAACGCAGTCGTCACGCCCCCGGAAGATCCTTGAACCAACATTGTTTGTCCAGCTTTCAATCCCGACTTCGTTACCAACATACGATAAGCAGTCAACCACGCAACTCCCAACACCGCCGCAGTCTCGACACCCATACCCTTCGGACGAATGATAACATTCCGTCTCGGAGCATTCACATACTCAGCCAACGTTCCGTTCGTGAGTTCGCTGAACACATTTCTTTTTGGATCAAGAGTTTCGTCGCCTTTGAAATCTGGAGAACCCATGCAGGGATAAAGCAGAACTTCTGTACCATTTTCCAGGATCCCGGCTCCTTCGCACCCGAGAATGAGTGGGAAGGTTAAGCGGTGCATGCCCTGCCCGCGCGCGGTGAATATGTCGTGGTAATTGAGCCCCACAGCTTGCATCTTGACTCTCACCCAACCCTCTGGAACTTCTTGTTGTGGACGAGGCGCTATCTTGATCGCTGAGATGGGATCATTTTCATTCTCTTTATCGAGGTAGACGGCGTCCATAAACGGCTTCGACGAATTCCATGGTGTAATGAGGAGATGGTAGATCTTGTCATCTTTGAGTAAGAAGGAGAAGTAGAGAGGGAAGGGCTCAGTGATGCCATATTCCTCGACGAAGTCGCCGTCCATTATTACATGGACGGTGGTGCGGTCTCCTTGGATTGTTGTGTTTTGGATCTTGATCGAGGCATTGTGGGATACGAGAGCGTGTTCGAACCAGGATTTGATGGATGGTAGGCCTTTGAAGGTGCGGCCTTCGTCGATGAAGATTGCATCGGAGTGGAAGGGGGCGATGAAGGTGGAGCTGGATTTTTGGTTGATGGCGGAGAGGGAGGAGGCGATTGGTTCTGGAATTGTGGACATTGCGTGTAATTTGATTGATTGATGGTGATGATTTGAGTGTTTGTTCTGGAATGTTTTCTTTCTGAATTCTGATCGAAATGGTCGCTATTATATACAGCCCCGAAGTGGCTTTCTCACTCTTGTTTCACTTCCAACCGCCGACACGGGAAGCACAATTATCTCCATTGACTCAGCATCGATACGATTATTCAGCGCGAGCAAAACAATGTTTGCGGAGTCCGCAACAGGCTGTTCGTGAGGATATTGAGATGATCATCTCGAAAGTCCGCAACTCCGACGCTAAGACTTTCCCCTGAAAAAATGGCGGGGTAACCTTAAGCTCGCTACAGTACTGCAATGCGGGGTCGAAGCATCCTCTGAGGGTTGCATCTATTCGTTAACCAATATTGATCTCTCTCTTGAACATTTCAAAGTATCGAGAAACGCCCCCATACTATCTTTTGTTGTTTGTAATTTTCTTTTAGTTTTATTCAAGGTGTTTAGGTATTTATGGAAAGTAGCAATGGGTCTTAGATCTACCGACGGTGCTAGGTAACCCTAAAGTCGATGGAAGTGGTAGCTTTGATTGACGTGAAGTTGTCAACAAACATTGAAGATTCTTCTCATTCTCATTCTCAAGATGCACTTTCATCTTAAGAGTGTTATTTATAGCTGAATGCCATGCAATTCATTCATTTTCAAGTATTATTTTCGGCTTTGGTTGCGCTGACAATTGCGCAAATCGTCAAAGGCTAGTTTCTGACCGGCGACTTCTTCGGCATCCCAGGAACCAATACGACCTATGATTATGTGGTGGTCGGTGGAGGAACCGCAGGCTTGACCATTACATCGCGGCTGGCAGAAAACTCGTCTCTGAACATCGCCATTGTGGAAGCAGGAGGCTTCTACGAGATCGAGAATGGAAACACAAGCTAAGTGCCTGGGTTGTACGTCGCGGACGACAGTGTGACGGCTTCATCTCAATGGGCAACACCTGCCGTGGATTGGGGTTTCTTGATTGTTCCTCAAGAAGTGATGAATAATCAGGTTTATCATTATGAGAGAGGGAAGACTTTGGGTGGATCGTGAGATGCCCTTGAGTGCCGGTGAGGATGGCCGCTGACTGTCATTTTAGTTCGGCTCAGAATTCTATGATATACAATAGAGGAACGAAAGATTGTTACGGTGGATGGGCGAATGCAACAGGAGATGCAAGTTGGGTGTGGGATTCCTTACTCCCCCTTTTCACTCGTGGCATCAATTACACTGGGACTGAGTCACAAACTCTCGGAGTTTCCAACGCGTCTGTCCCGCTGTGGGCCTCCCACAGCCTGAAGATGGTGCTGTCAACTCCCCTGGCAGCCCAGTTCAACTTTCGTTCCCGAATTTCGCTCTTCCATTCTCCTCCTATACAGCGGAAGGTTTCAGGGAGATTGGCGTTCCAAAAGTTCAAAGCCTGATTGGTGGTGAGCTGCTTGATTCACAATATAATCCATTCACTATCAATCCTACAGAGGCTACAAGGGACAGCTCTCAGGCATCGTTTTTAGAGGCATCAATGACGGCTGGGAGAAATAACCTCAAAGCGTACACCCACTCCCTAGCACGCAAGGTCCTGTGTAGCCAGAACTCCACCTCCTCACGTGCTGCGGGTGTGCAAGTGATTTTCGGTAATGCACCACCTTTCACTCTCTCTGCAACCAAAGAGGTTATCGCCAGCGCCGGCGCCATCCAATCACCGCAACTCCTTATAGCGTCAGGTATTGGACCACAGTCGACACTGGATCAATACAACATCTCCACCATCGTCAACTCTCCAGGCGTTGGACAGGACCTCTGGGAGCACGCTCTTGTCCTACTCTCTCAAACCAGCATCTCCGAAGGTTTCGGCCGTCTCAATGATCCAGAATATGCGGAACAACAACGCATGGCCTACTACGCCAATCAGACTGGTCCTCTGAGCAATGACGGAACAGTACCGACTACCTGGGCTGGGAGAAGCTACCTGGGCAATACCGATCCGCCCTAGGCGAAGCAGCTCAAGAACTAGACGAAATGTTTCCTCTCGACTGGCCAGAACTCGAGAGAGAGATCGCGTCGGCAGAGAAAACTCCAGGGAGTACAGTCAACATCGGGACCATCATCCAGTCACTCGTCTCTCCCTTGAGCAGAGGAAACATCTCCATCCGCTCGACCTCCATGCTCGATCCACCAATCATCGATCTAAACCGTCTGTCCCATCCCACGGATCAAAAACTCGCCGCCCAATCATTCCGACGAATGAGGCAGCTTTTCAACACCACGGCCATCAAGCCCATCCTCGCTGGGGAAGAAGTACCTGGACCTAATGTTCAGGCGGATGAGCAGATTCTGGAGTATATCGAAAGTACGGTGGCATTCAATTGGCATGCGGCTTGTACGTGTAAGATGGGAGCGTGGAACGATACAATGGCGTCGTTGGATTCGGGGGCGAAAGTTAAGGTATGGAGGGCTTGAGGGTTGTGGATGCGAGTTCGTTTCCTACGCTGCCGCCCGGACATCCATGAGTACTGTTTGTAAGTAGTATTTTCTGATATTCTCGTCTGCGTTGAAACTGCTGCAGATATCCTGGAAAATATCTCGTGAAGTGAGGTTGGGAGAGAAACAGTTGAGAGCAGTTGCGTTCATAATGTAGATCAGATGTCAGACAATCAATAATCTCAAAAATACTTCAAGAGCACGGGAAGGTTCTAAGGCGGTGTATAGATTGATATTAAATCGCAAAACCTCACCAGTAAGGTTAATGAGGTTTGGGAATATCAAAGTGATGATCGTCGAGTCTGCCCCAAAACTCCGCAACTCCGCTGAACTTCCCCTGGAAACAGCGGGGTCGTCGCGCTACAGCGCTTTACAGTGGTCGGCCGACGCTGACAAAACCTGCAGCCACCGTGTTCAGCATCATCGAACATTCCCCTTACCAACTCTTTCCATCAAGCAACCAATTAAAGCACGCTGATGCACCTTGCAGACTCCCCGATTATTCTCTCGTGTGGAGATAAGGGTTTGTCAACATCGATTGAGTACGACAAACTTTGAGAGAAAAGCGTGCTCGAGCTTGAGAAACATCGCTGCGCTAAGGTTACAGGGTGCACGTCGAGAACCCCTCATCACTTCACAATCGCAATGGCTTCAACAATGAAGACGAGACAAAAGTCATGCATAGCATGCGCAAACTCAAAACGCCGCTGTGACCGACGGATTCCATACTGCTCACAATGTGCCGCGAAATTCATCCCATGCGAATACAAGGCCGCTCCGCAGCGGACTTCGAAAACTATGGCGGAAGACAGTCTCCCGTCCTCTGAGACTTTCCAAGACACTCCCATGGTATCTGGAATCGAGTTGATTCATCTTCAGACGACATCACTGCCTCCATTCTCTGGCACGTCGTCGTTGTTCCAAGTCTCAGGATCCGACTTCAACCAGCAACCAAACTCCCTCACCGACACCGACGAGTCGTTCCTAGATATGTACGACATGCAACTATTCAACCACCCCCTTCCCCGAATCGGAACTATGGACCGCCCCCGAACAGCCTACCTCATCAAAACTCTCCGCTCCTACCCCTCACTCCTCCTCTCAACAACCCGAACACCATTCATCCACCCCTTCCTCTTCTCCCCCACCATCCCCTCTCCACTCCAAGACACCATCGCAGCATGTTCTCTCTACCTCTCCAAGAACGAAACGAATGAAGCCGTGGTATGGGAGATCATCTCGAGCATGGTGGGGAAGTTGTTGCATTCGAGACGAGGAGGGGGAGGAAGTTGGAGTGTGAATGAGCACCTGGCGGCTGTGCAGGCTTTGGTTATGTTCCAGATTATCAGGTTGTTTGATGGGGATGTGAGGGCGAGGGGGGATGGGGAGGAGGTGGAGGGTGTGTTGGAGGAGTGGACGGATGGTTTGGCTCTGCGGACCGGTCTTGTTGCCGAAGCGCAAGAGCAACCCTCGCCGGATGCAAGGAGCTTGGTGGAGAAGGGTTGGGAGAGTTGGGTGTTTGAAGAGAGTGTTAAGAGGACGGTGATTGTTAGTAGAATGGTGATTGCTATGTATTCTGTTCTGAAGAGGGGGTTTTGTACCTATGTTGAGAAAGTTACGGAGTTGTCGTTTACGGCGAGAAAGGAGTTGTGGGAGGCGAGTAGTGCGGTGCATTGGAGTTTGGCTGTTGAAGCACAGGAGAGGTTCTATGTTCAGCAAATGGAATTGGGCGAGGTGTTGGGGAAAGCGAGGTTGGAAGATGTGGATGAGTTGGGGTTGTTGATGTTGGTGACATACAAGGGAGTTGATGGAGTGAACGAATGGATTGTGAGGATGGGGAGCAGGGCTTTGATTGGGTGAGCCGTAAGAAGGTTTAAGTAAGATATCTGACCCTGTCATGAAAGCTTTATGCTGACTGATATTGACAGGCAATTGTCTGTAACAATATGGTTCTCTGGGAATCTGGGGTGTAAAGTGACTGGGTTACCGTTGTATGCAGCATCCTGCTGCTCTTACCTGAATCAACGCAAAATGTCGGGAGCCAGTCTGGCATTTCTTACTTCGACCAGCCTCACTTTGGCGCCCATCAACTATCCTCGAATATATGGATCGACGTTGGCTAGACTTTGTTCATGTCCCAATCGGGCGCAGAACGCCTCATTTTCAAGGATGCCTGGTCTACTCGTCCTCAACGAAAGGCAGAAAAGCATTGAATCTATTTAACTTCCGCCTCATTCTCGAATTCTCGTAATAAGATTTCGAAAGTTCTCGAAAGCATCGTTTCGAGGAGGAGCCCGAGAGAACGGTTAGGTACCAACGCATGTGATCTATCCATAGAGTAGAGGAGTTGTACAAGCGAGAACGCCGTACTCTGTGGGGTGCAGATTTAGGGAGCTGCAGGAGGACCAGATTGTTCTGCAGTGCATGAAACACTGCTCAGAGTCATCATGACGAGTTGGCGGCGTTGCGGAAGAGGCGGTGTGCAGTCACAGAAGGCAGTTGAGTGGAAGCAGTTCACTGTAGCGGCAGCATTAGGCATTGAGTCTTCTTCTGGAGGGAGTTCTGACTGGATAATAGGGCTGGGTGGAGGGCACGGCATGCAAGACTGCATGTTTGTGCGTTTTTGAGGCTGAAAAATCAATGGTTGGATCTCTCCAGCTGCACGAAGGCGTTGATGGCTTCTCGTGGACGAGCGGGGGCAACGTTCGGCTCGATTCCCTTCAATGGAGACGTCGCTAAAATTTCAGGCTGTCGGTCGCTAAAGTCCCAGCGGTTCAGAGTGCTCTTCAAAATTATAAACTTCAGACTCAAATTGAGATCGCAGACTAGATACAGGATATAATGCGTGACTAGAAACAATAACACTCGGTTTATCAACAATTTGGATAGAAGAAATACATACATGGCCGTTATCTGGGTATCCACTTGCCCCATTGGAAATCAAAACAGGAAACTCGGTCTCAAAACCAGGCGCGCATCCAGCTTGAAGCTTGGAGAGCATGATTATGAACACAAAGAGATTCGTAGATCATAACATTCAAAGCCTGTTTCCAGGCAAACGTCCATCGTATCCGGATGGTTGGAGGGTGAGAGCCGTAGTTATCGGTCTCGAATTGTAGGTTAACGTAAATTGTTGTCGAACAATGCTGCAATGGATGTGAGTCGATGTGGACTGGGAAGAAAAGGGTGCTTGAGAGCTCGAGGACATACATATGAACCGCCTAGCGATGGCCATGGCCATGGGCATGATACTCGGGGTCATATGGCTGCTCACTACTCCCCTCACCTGCTTCGTAATCGTAGTCTTGCCCTTCAGACCACGGCGGATGAGGCACCGTTGACTCCTCTTGGTCATAAACTGGTTCGGTTTGTTCTAAATCCCTAGGAGTTGCTCCTTCATAGTCATCTTGGAATTTTGACCCTCGACGCCTGGTGGTGTAGTTCTGTGCAGGTGCATCTGGATCCTCCGGGTCGTCATAATGGTAGCTTGGATCGTAGCCTTCAGAGGCGTATCTTGCTGCGTTTTCATCCGAACTCTCAGTGTAGGGTCGATCAGCGATGGGTGGGTTCGTGAGCTTGTAATCATCAACGACCTGCTGCTCAAACTTTCTGTGAACTTGACCGATGAAGCAAACCTTCACATTATGCTCGACTGTGTATGGTTTCGCATAATTCAGCCTTGATGCTACATCGAGCTTTTCCCTTGGGTCCGACATCTCTGCTCGTATGGCTTTCTTCGTGATCAGCTCCCCATCTAGAAGCCCTGGACTGTGCTTCGAGGAAAATATCACAGCATGATCCTCCTGATGCACTCCCCACTTTCTACAACCCTGACCACCGTATGTCAAGATCGGTCTAGACAGTGTTCGTGAGCACTGCTCGTGTGGTAGACAGCAACCACTCCCATGGAATTACTCACAGACAGATGCTGTGCCCTTTCCTACTATCAATAACCAGGAAAGGTCTAATCTTGCCGAAGCTTTCCCCTTTTGCTCCAAAGGCCTCTTCTGTAATTTCGGTACCATTGCCTCCTTTTGGCTCCGACCAGAAGACCCTGAATATCTATCATTGTTAGTCAAATGCCTCGTGAGGGGTGGTTGTTGTACACACCTGTCCAAATTTGAAATCCTTCGACTTGTGGATCGTGTATTCTTCAAAAGTCAGTGATTTGCAGCGACGGGACGAGTCAAGTCTAGAGACCTACTTTTGTCTAAATCACGATTTCTCCGAGTGTTCTGCGGTCTGATCCTTCCAGTGGTCCGTGGCTCATCGCTGGGCGCTGCTTTTTCGCGAGAATAGCTGAGAGTTGGTGCTGGGAAATATCAGCCGTTGTACAATAGCGATCACATGCTTGAAACAACGCCGTACATGTACCAAAGGCGCTTGCTGTTGCAATGGTTTTGCCTTTGCTATACTGAGTACTATATTGAGTTTTGTACTGGGGTTCCTGAGGTTCATCGTATTGAGCTTGGTATTGCGGTTCCTGAGGCGGGTCGAAAGTTGTTTCCTCCTTTCCTTTGCTATATCGAGTACCATATTGAGTTGGATACTGAGGCTCCTGAGGTGCATCGAAGGTCGTATCCTCGAGCGAGGTAGTCAATTCATCGACGGGATCATCCGATTCTTGAATTGGAATCAGTGGTTGAGGATCAACTTGAGTGGTCTCGGCTGATGCCTTCTCCCAGTCCCAAAATATTTCCCCTGTTGCTGATGTCAATTTTTGCTCGTGTTCACCAACAATAGATAAGCATGAAATGCAGTGCAATCCAACCTTTGGACGTCTGGCGCCAGCGCTTATATCGGCCATACTCGCCGTCCCATTCCCAATCGGACCATTTCACCTCCGCTCGTTTCGACGAGGACCTATGGCCTCTAGACGTCGACATGGTCGATGTCTTAAATTCGAAGGGTGAGCAAAGAATGGCATCTCTAACAAGCGCGATATCGTGGGGCCTCCCTTCTTATCCTATTTTACCCACATGGCAGGTGCCACGACAATGATTGCGGCTCCAGAAGCGGTTGTTTAAGGGAAAGCCTTCATTCAGAAGGCCCGGGCCTCCGCCACTGGCATGTCGTTGAAGCCCATTGGAATACAGCTGCATGAATCAAGAACATCGAGTCGTGTGGTTGGTCAGCCGAGCGGAATTTCGAACAAGTGAAGACCGGCTTTATGCGAGACAATCCCAGCCTGCCAGGTCAGCATGTGCGCGTGGTCGATTCTCAGTGAGATTGTGTGGTGTGAGATAGGAAGAAGGTGTGACAAGGCGTGCACCTTGGGCAGTGGCTTCCAGCAGGCATCGCTGCTTTTGCCTTGTTAACCACTCAAAACACTCCCTGTGGCAGGCCTGAAAACGAGGCAAGAGTACGCCGATATCCCCTGTTATCGGTACCTAGGTACATTCCTACCTAGCGCTTGCAGAGCCTCACCCTGAAGCAATTTCTTTTGGTGGCTTGAAGTGACTTCAAACGACAATCAACAATGCTCACGATCAACCCTATGGATTTCAGCACGCCTGAGAGGACTCTCAATTTATTCAAGCTTAAACCCACGATTGAGAACACGAATGGTCACCCGTGTCTTCGGACCTCCGCCCGGCGCGGTGCGCAGCAGCCGTGGCCAACATAGTGGCTTCAGCACGCATTCAAAAATTCGCCAACGCGATGGACCAGAGCATCTTCAAACCCACAAGCAGATGCCTCACGACTCTGGTATCGACTTGGTCCATGATATTGCACTTGAGGACATCTGCCCCGCACCAATATCGATAAGGCCAGAGTCACCAGACGATGGAGCAATATCCCAGATCCAGGGCGAGGACGATCTCAATGTTTTCGAGGAACGTACGGCCCCTTTCGTGTTTGAAAACACGCCGTCAGCGTATGATAAGGATTTCCCAGGCCCCGTCCCACCAGAGCTGTTGAGTTTTTTGTCTATGCCGAATGTTAAGGTTCCCCACGCTACCCCACCAGAGACGATCAACCCCGATGCCCTAGACATCGCAACTATCCCAGATGATGGCTCCTTAGATACTACTGAACTCAAGAGGACCGACTTTGCAAGTCCGATGAACGATCCGAAACTGACTGAGGGAGCCATCAGCGAGATCCCTTTCCATGTTCCATCGGAGCTCGTCTGCCCAGATGATCTGGAGGACACCCAAATTATTGTCCCAGTCGATAACTCCTTAGATATTGAACCCCAAAAAACTAATCTTGCGAGTCCGATGAATAACCCGAAGTCGCCTAGGGGAGCTGTCGTCGAAGTTCCTTTGCGTCGTCTCCCACCGCGTCCCCCTCCACCACGGAGTTCAAGCTCATCGGATACTCCACGCAGCGTTGATACGACAGTTGATCTTGATCTCCCATACGGTCCCATTGAAATGCAACACCCATACGGGAGCGAATGGAGCAACATAAAGAGGCTCCGTGCCGACGTGAAACGCTTGAGATCACAAGCTCAGCAGATGCGGAGGGTCTTGAGAGACAAGCAGCAAGCTCGATCCAGAGCCGACGACAAGTATTTCCAATATGTTCGCATGCGAAAATTCGGTCCATACCCAGAAAACGATGGTACATCTGGTCAGGATCAGGAATTCGAGAGGCTTTACCACGAATGTGAGCGCCTTCGGGATGAATGCGGACCGCTTGAGGACGACTGCATCTTGCTGGACAACGATTTGAGCTACCACGAGTTCGAGCTTGAAAAATTAGAGAGCAAACTTTACGAACGACCAATTCAGGTGCCTGCCACGTTTGCCACGTCTAATCTCAATCAGCTGAAACATACCCCCAAATCTCAAGCTTCTTCCATCTATGGTGGATCTGAAATCGACCATGGATACCATCCGCGGGTCTATCAGTACCTTTCTAAACTCGGAGATCTCAACAACCTCAACGAACGATTGGACTGGCACGAAGACGAGAAAGCAAACTTGGAAGACGAGAAAGAAACAAGAATGCGAGTTGGTCTACGACTACCAGCAGAAGGACAGAAATGGCTGGACAATTACTCAACATTGGAGAACGACTTGATCCAACAAATCGAGAAAGCTAATGATGAGGCAGAGGCATTAAGAAAGCAGTGTTTTGCTGAAGGGCTGGTAGACGAAGACGGCGAGCCTACCGACTTCGAGACCCGCGAACGGCTCACCTTCATCAACGACAAACGACTTGACGCTGGAAACTCGAAATCCGAATTTGTCAACTTTCCAATGATTCTGCCACAACCGAGCGGTAAACAAGAGGAGTTTCACGATCCTATGCTGAGTCCAGAGAAAGCGACAGTCGATCCCCGCGATCGGATTAACGGATGGCTACTTCACCAGCTTCGCATGTCTGCTCTCGAAGTCAACCGGCTGGCAATCACATATGAGTCGAAATATGGAGGTATCGCAGAGGGGGAAACATGGGAATTCAATGTTCTGGAATGGTGGTACAAAGATGGAGCGAAGGAAGGCAACGGGAAGTCTGGACGAACAATCAAGTCAGTCTCGTCTGGCGAAGTGACGGAAATTTCTGCGAACATTCATGATAAGTCTTGATATTCTAGATGTTCGGAACGGACTTGAACACTAGTTCTAAGAAATACGAACGTGCGTGCTGCTCTCAATCTCCATTTGTACGGCAGATAACGAGTCTAGGATTCACCGGCATGGTGACACGCCTTTGCACAATTTTCGCTTCACGTCCTTGACGACGATTCTAGTTGATGCAGAAATCAACTATGAGAATTTAATATCGAGGTCACAACGTCTTTGTCCTAGCAAACCGACAGGACTACGTCGGACATCTACTCAATTCCTCGTCCGGACACGGCATGCGAACCCTTTCGCCATTATTTCTTCGCGAATTTCACTTCTTAGGTCCAAGTGCTGCATTTTGGAGGACTGGGGTTTGCAGCAGGCGTAATTTATCGGGTTTGAAAGGTCAAGCAAGTATTTGTTAAGATACCCATTTGTCTTTCTAGTCTGCAAAATTTGGAGCATTGTTAACTGGGGCAATTATTCATATCCTGGCATTTTCACATGGATTCCAGCTGGTTGGCGACTGGTATCTTTCCGGCTCATTGGCACGCGAGCATTTGTTGGGTTATTCGTGTACGAATAAGGAGCATAGAGTGCTGGACATTGCATTGCTTTCTTTCAATATTCAAGGGTTGGGGGTTTGATCTCCAAAGGACTCGGGTGTTGGCTGTATTATATAGCGTTATGTAGCTAGTTTTCTCTTTCTGAGCATTTGGAGGCCTTTACATTGTAACTTTACCCATCTCCGATATGCCCTTCATGATTTGCAGAGCTTCTGGATATTCGGCATTTTCAAGGGGTTTTTATTCGGTGAACATTCTCTCATGGGAAGTCTTTCATCCTCCATGAAGATAGTCGTGCTGACATTGACAGGTAATATTGGACGACCAGGGCTTGCTATGTTTCGTCAACCCGAGTCACTTTGGAGTATCTGCGAATCTTTATGGATCAGCTTGCAACTGAAGCCGCGATCGTTTTTGGAAGTGACAACTCGCAGGAATTTTGAAGACGCCAATGACCAGGACCATCCGCCAACCATAATACGGGCCCTGCAAGAATACAGAGCTCGTCAGTACTTACCACCTTCCACTTCTTCACTTCGTCGAGAATCTTGCTCAATCATTCCATTATTGATCGGAGAATAGAATTAGCAAAAGGGCCCAAAACTGTGACGCGATGATTGGACAGGTCCATGTTACTCACTCCTCAACCCCTGAGTGTTCACTTGGTTCACTCCACCCTCGCTAAACTTCTCCATCGCCCAAAATCGCCTCTTTAGGAAACCGCATTTATAATCAGACCGCAGCGGCAAAAAATCATGTCTAATCACGAAACTGGAATGATGGAGATATGTCAATACATAAATTTTGAGAGGAATGTACTCTCACCTTCTCAAAGTGGCGAAAGAGGAAAAGATATCTCGAACTCGAGTCTTCAAAGTTGTGGCTAGCTAGTATTAGGCTGCCGGACTTTCAATTCATCAACCACCTATCAGATTATCGGACTCACCATGGCTACCGCGAATAAAGTTTCAAGAATTGAAGTGCCTCATGCACGGCAGCGATTGCCAAGGAAGGCAAAAGGCAGGTATCTCGTCCCAATCACGGACATTGAGGTCACGGAACCCGAGCTGACCGGAAAGAGTGGTAAGACCGGACAGCCCTATTTCGGACAGGGACTTACCTGATGCAGTCAATGTACTCAAGCATCGAATCGATGGGGACGCACCCACCAACATGAATGACAAAACATTCGAGTTTGTCACCCTCACAAGCGAACCCACCTCAACCACGTTGCGGGAAACATCCAAACAAGTTCGGAAGCAGGCTATGCATGATTATCTTCGGAAGCAAAATCAGCAATCAGCTACCGGCGTTATCGAGGTCGTTGAGAGCTCGAAGCTACAAGAGCATTTTCAGTACAAGGGCAAGTTCAAGTTGAATACTTGGTCGCACAAGACGAAGACGAAAGCTATCCTTGCACGTCGTGAGAGAGCGACAAACGAAGAAGAGAATGTCGCCAGTCAAGAAGAGCCAGTGCCATTCAATAACTTCTCAAATTCAGACACACTCACACGTATCAATTCATGGCGGCCAATCGAAAGGAGCGGACCACTGCAGCGAATCTTCTCTCCCAGCGCCAGCTCTTTGGATCCTTTCGACACCCTCGCCATCAGACTTGGCCCTCAAAGCGAGAAGCTCCTCGTCCATTGTAATTCATCACATCCCCTTGCACTGAGTACCATGCTAACTTTGTCGTGTCAGATAGCACCGTATACACCATGAACTCAGTAGCCATCAACGCGGAAGGAAATTTCTTCTCCTTTGTCAAGACTGACCCCGCGTTGTTCCACTCGATCCTATACCTTGTTGCTCTGCATCATGATCTATGTTATGGACTTGTCGACTCGCCTATTTGTCTGTATCACGGAGTTGAAGCGTTTAGGATTATCAATGAGAGACTTGAGAATAACTTTGTTTTTGATGATGTTACTATTGCCGCTGTTGCGATGCTTGTCAATAAAGAGGTAGGATCTCTTCCTAAGTCCTACAACACACCTAGCTAATGAACTTGCAGAACCTTAGTGGAAGATACGGTTTATCGAAAATGCATATGCAAGGTCTCAAGCAGATGGTACAAACACGCGGAGGAGCTCAGAATCTATCAGGAGTTTTTCAGAGGATAGTCACATGGTACAAATTTCCCCATCTCACCTCATATCTATCATATGCTAACATTGCCAGGTCCGACTTCTGCTTCTCAAACGTCTGGAATATCCAGCCTTCATTTCCTCGGCTCCCCTCTATACCACCTACGTCCCCAATCCCCACTTCTCTCTCAACGGACCTAGAATCCGAACAACTCAAAGCCTCTCACCTCCTCGGCGCCTCCTCCCCCATCATCCCCATAATCTCCAACCTTCGAACCCTCACCCACCTCCTCTCATCCAGCAACAGCTCCTCACACACCAAAAGCGCCCGTATGCATGCGAGCGACCTGATCTACGATACCGAATACTCACTCCTCGCTCTGAACCCTCCTTCTCTCGACCCAGATTCCTTCAACTTTGCCCTATCAAATTGCGCGTTTACCTTTGAGTCGCTACCTCTGAGAACGGCGTTACATTTGTATCTTTATCTTTCGATAAGACTTGTTCCGACGAGCTCTGAGTTGGTGCGTAAGATGGTGGCTAGATTGAGAGATGCGCTGGAGGAGGTTAAGGAGTGGTGGGAAAGTAACGAGAAGAAAATGTGGCTGCTTTGGATTCTTTTTGTCGGAGCAGTTGCCACGAGACGGGAGCTGGAGGAGAGATGGTGGTTCATTGACGAGCTTAGAAGGCTGTGCACCGAGATGAGGATTTGGGACGTTCAAAATTTGAAGGCCATGTTAAGGGGGGTACTTTGGGAGGAAGAGTGGTGTGGTGAGAAGGCTGAAGCGATTTGGGAAGAGGTTGTTGCTCAAGGTTTGGAGACTCGGGTGCACGCCGATCTGATTTTCATCGATGGCAACACGCCCGATAAGAATTTTAATTACTTGGAACATTAATAGGCAAGTCAATGTACGAAGTTGACTCAAGAATTTTGTGTCGAATTCTCGAGTGCATCGCGGAAATTCCATCCCACGCACCCGATTTTGCACTTTCTTGCCCAACTAATCCGGAAGACCGAGATGGTGGCTTGCATCCCTACATTGCAAAGTTGCACATTCGTTCGCTGCCCCGAGTGGTTCGCTTCGATATGCTCACCGTCAGACGCTCAGCCTTGTCTGCTTTCCCAAGACTTAAATATTCCTGACTCCCACGTCCTTGGATTTCAATCTCCTTGATCCTGCTGTGGGAGATAGTTTTCTGACACTTCAAAGTCTGAGTCAAATTGTGGAGTTGTTTGCAGGCAGCATGGATTGGGGACTCTGTATGTTGTGGCCTAAAAGCGATGCTGCTGCCTCAACTCGACCTGAGTGAGTGCTTCTTCTCCAAGGCTGTTCTCTATATTATACTTTCCATCATCGCCATACTATTGGAACTTTGGAGTTTGCTGATATGATTAGCAGAACCAACATTTTCCGAACGCCAAAAAAGTCATCAGTCCCATACATATCACCTTGGACGAGAGATATCCCCTTTATGCAGAGTCCATGCCACTACTGTGATACTGTTCATTTGGATTTCAAAGACATCGTGGGCTGTCGCTATCGGTACCATTACCCAGTTCCTCCACCATCAGACGCTTCAGCAGTCTCCTCAACACAGAGTATCACTGGCGGGGACAACATCACCCCCGAATTTACACACCAGGATGCCACCGACCAGGCAGTGGATCAGGGTCCCAATTTAGCTTTACGCTCGGTTGCCAATCAACCTTCAAAAATCTCACGTCGTACACAAAAGCGGGAGAAATGGGCTTCAATCAAAGATGAAGTCCACCAGTGCTATGTGGTACAAGGCATGACGCTAGAGAAGACTATGGCGGCAGTTGAGCACAAGTACTCTTTCAAAGCGAGGTAAGGACTCATGAACCGTTTCTAGAGACGAATGTTGACAGTTTCCAGTCTCCGCAAGTGGAAAATGCAGATCAAGGAATGGAAGTTCGACAAGAACATCAGCAAGGCCCAGATGGCAATCCTCGTAGCAAAAGCAGAGAAGCGAGCTAGAAATGGCAATAAACAGACAGCATTCTATTACAAAGGGAAGGAGATTAGGTCAGAGAAGCTCGTCAGTTTTCAGAAACGATCAATGACAGAGAGAACTATTCCGGCATCACCAAGTGCAGGTATGAGGCCTTTTAATCGACCTAGAGTGACCTAGACGAAGCTGACGGCGCAAGCAACACCTAGTGACACCACCTACGAGACGCCAAGAGACGACGGCGCTGTGTAAGATGCCGAAGAGAGAGATGGCACGATCGTCATCTCCGACGAAGATGAAGTTAATCACTGTGCTTCAACTACCCCACTTGCTAATACCGCACCAACCGATTTTCAGAAATCACTTGAGCCGCAATGCCTCGATCGGCGCGTCCTCTAGTACCAACACGATCTCACCGAGACGAAAGTCTCAAGGTACTGGCCTGCGAGACCTGCAAAGAGGCCCAGTATGTGGCTAGAGTGGGGAAAGAGGTTGTAATGCCAGCACTTTTGATGGACCTCCCCAGTAAAACTGGCCATTCCCTGACCAAAGTCACAAATTTTGGGACCTTTTAGGTCCCGAACGCTTTTTTTGTTTGGACATCGGAGCATCAGAGATCCTCGGCGACATGCGGAAGATAGAATCATTCAATTTTGAAGCCCAGGACAGCTACTTCTCCTCCAACACCCCATCAACAAAAACATCCACCTTCTCATTATAAAAACAAACTAATCCCTGTATCCCCGCACTCTCCATCGTCGGATACTCATACCACCAAATCACATCCTTGTATTCCTTCCCTTCCACCGTAACATTATAATACTGCGCCAACCCTTTATACGGACATTTCGTCGTCGTGCTTGACGGAGTCAGGTATTGAAAATTAACGGAGGTTTTAGGGAGGTAGTAGCGAAGACGTAACCCGGTTTCGAAGAGGAACATTGAGGAGGTGGAGGAGGCGATGGTATGGCCAGAGAGTTTGATAGTTATTTGGCGCGAGGAGGAGAGAATGTCGATTCGGGTGTAGGGGGATTTGGGGTGGTCGTAGATTTGGGTGTCTTCTTCGAACCAGGCGTCTGTTCAGAATCAGCTTTGCCTTCTGAACTCTTAACTTCAGAACGGAGGTATCGCGTACCCATCGCTTTGAACTCAAACCTTACTAACCCTTCCAAAGGACCTTTTTCAAACACCATGACTCGATCCGTGCTCCTTCCCTCGACATTAACAAATCCCTGAAACGCAGTCTCATCCTTGTCAAACGCAGCTCCTTTGCTCAAAATTCCAGGAACGACGGAGGTGATAGGCACCCAGAAATGAGGGAAATATTTGTGTTCCCAGACATGTTTTGCGGAAATGGTATCAACGATGAATTTTCCGCCGAACAAGGCGCGGACGCGGCGGGGTGTAGACTCGACTTTGTGTGGGCCGGAATTGATGAGGGTTGAGGCCAGGGTTTGGAGGCCTGGATCTGGGACTGGAGATTTTGTGATGGATCCTGCCATTGTCTTTTGATGCTTCAATTCTCGAGTTTCAAGCTCCTGGATTGTGTCGTTTTGTGATTTTAGCGAAATCAGTGAAGTGAGATAATTCGCAAATGGTAAAGAATTGTGATTTTCCAGAAGAAAAAAGGGAATATGATATACGAAGCTTCAATTTGATAATATTTATAATCATGCATATGTCTTTCTCTTGATTGGGAAGAAAACGACTGCGCGTACTCCGTAAGCATAAATCCAACAGCTTTCAAAGCTACCCCGCACTTGCTAATAGCGGGGTAATCATTGGCCACTTTGCCATCGAATGATCAAAATAAAATATTAAGAATCAAGCGTCCACTTTTGAACATATGACCTCATTGCTCTCAGCCTTGCTGACGAGGCTGAAGCTTGTGAAATGCATGTGTGAGAGCGAGAAGGGTTCAATGAGGGGTCCAATCCAAGCCCAAATAGGAAAGTGGGGTTTATATTTGAGATCGCTTCAGCTTTTCGACAAATGTTCAGACTAAACATGAACAATCCTAGATCGTGAAATGGAAAAGATAGATGCGGCAAGCGTAATGGATGGAAGAGGAAGATAAATTTTTGACTCAAAAATGGCGTTTCATGCACGTTTCACGTGATCCTCAGAAGCGCGCTTCGTTTGCTGGTGCCGTTTGCCGCAGCTCGAGAAATCTTCAACAGACAAACACAAACATTTCCTCCATTTCTCACAACGCCAACGAGGCCATACACGCGCCTCTGTCATCCTGAAGCTGGACGACCGACCTAGAGAAAATCATTGATAAGACTAATCAGTACAGACTGACTGAACAGAAATCCAGACGCGTGTCGAACCATCAACGCCACCATGGCGGGGTCAGAATCTCAGGAAGAGATAGTGCGTGCTACGGCATCTATCTTGGCCTGGTATGATTCTACGCGTCCCATGTATATCGACCTTGTTGGTGACTATGCAGGAAAGGAATTGTTTCTTGTGGAAGGAGATTCGTTGTTGCGCGAATGCTTTGATGATGAGCGGATAGATTTTGATGGTAAGTCAACCTCCTACCCCGCCAACGTCATTGTTACCCCACGACGCGACGGGATTGTCTCCAATTCAGGAAGGAGCATCTTTCCTTCACCGCTGGCTTTGAGATGATCCATCTTTGCAAATGTCAGGTGACAGGTCATGCTTTTAACGGACGACAACTGCAACATGTCTTGGCATGCAGACAAACATTCCATGTTGACAAATGAAAATGGGCTAATTGTTACAGGTGGCTTTCAACTCCTTCATGCAGTCTATGTGGTAGAAAGATTTCTCGAGAATTTGATCAAGAGACATTGCCAGTTTCACGTCGTGTTTTTCGATGGTATGCTGACCCTTCCTCCTTCCTCGAGGTCACTTTATTGACAACCCAATCCAGAAAATGCTCAACTATGCGTACCTATCGAAAAATCCAAGGCCCAACGTGCTCGGTACCTCCTCGCCAGAGCAGTTATCAAGCGACATCTCATACTCCGCCTCTCAACCTCACATCCAAATGTCTTGGTCAAGAATTTTACTTCTTTGACCAGTCCAGAGTTCCAAGAATACCTCCATGAGTCTCCCGTCCACTTTGTGATGGTCCATGATGGCTCAGGAAAGGAGTCAAAGTTCGAGATCGCGGAAACCGATGATACGACCACTATGCGAAAAATGAGTCATGACGAGAGATTGTCCAAGAAGCTCTTCAGAGGCATCATTTGGTACTTCAATACACACAAGCTTAATGTGGCCTTGATCAATCGAATCGATTTCCGGGATTCTAAAGTTTTCACAATGATTGTCGAAAGCTTCAGACCCTCGAGCAAGGAGAAGTTGGTGATGTCAGCCAAGTTCATCGAATCCATCAAGGCTACACACGAGCAATTCGAGGCGGCTCACGGTACCGAGAACTCACCGCTCAAGAGTTCGCTGGAGGTCAAAGACGTGAAGGATCTCTCGGAAGCTCTGGGAGAGGACGAATTAAGTGAGAACTACTGCCTCTCGGTATATGTGGTCGCCAAGCTCTTGAACCAGGAAGCATGCGATGTCTTCTTCGCATCCGCATTCATCTTGCACTCCATTTCCTTGGAGCATATGGCACTCTCCCAACGCCGTCTGCCACTCATCAAATTCGATGAAGGTTTTGAGGAACAAATTGAGGATTTCGTGGCGGAAATCTCAATTGTTCTCCGTTCCGCTATCGAGAGTTCGAGATGGCCTTCTCTCATGGAGCATGAAGATGTTGACGTTGGTGCCGTGGACATTGTTGACGGACGGCTCCTTCGAGCTGTCATGCAAGCAATGTGCGAGGGCTCGTTGAAGGGCGTTATTCCTCCTGCTGCTCAGCCCGATTGGGAGCTCCTGTCTGGTCTTGTTTCTCAATTGACAGAGGATGAGCTTTCGATCGAAAAAAGCGAAGATGTCATTTCCTCCCAATCGATGGCCACTGAATCAGACCTCGAAGATAAAACCGAGAAGCTTTTTGTCTTACCGTTCTCCAACCCTGTCCTCGACAAGCACCTGGAATGTATTCATGTCGAAACTGAGAAGTCACTGCCGAAGCGTTTAGGTGCCATGAAGCTCTACCGAGAGACCACCCATTGGCACAACCATAGGAAGCCTCTTGATGTCAAGACAGGCCCACCAGTAAAGGTCTCGAAATGGCGGTAAGTTCTCCATCCCGGTTGCAATTTGAGTCCGTGATTATTAGAATATTAACGGCGGCCTTCGTGTTCAATTCGCTAACCTCAATAGCAATCCTCTCCGAACCAACCAGTTTTACATGAAGGAAATGACCACATATGCGGCATCCTTGACCGGAGCGAAGGGCAAGGCTTTGGAACCCGAGACCGTAACCGTGGGACCGAAGCAACTGATCAAGATTGTTGAAGACACACCAGAGAAGAATTCTGCCAGGTCGAAGAAGGAGGAGGCACCGCCACAGAGCAAGGCAGGTGCTGCGAAAAAGGGTACAAAGAAAGGTGCAGCAGGCCTGTCGAAAAAGGATCAAATGATCGCAGAAAACAAGGAACGAAAGGGTGGAGCCGAGTCCGACAAGGCTTTTAACGCATGGTCAACTGTTATGAAGGATCTCGACGCTGTGTATGATGAGCAGGATCGCTACCTCAGGACTATCCAGTACCTCAACAACCTGGATTCGGCCAAGACAACATATCTCGAGGCAGATATTTACACCTACGTCCTTCAATCGCTACTCAATTGGTGGGCGGCATATTGCAAGGCTGACAAGAAGAGTCAAGGATACCACGTTGTTGCTCTGGTCTGGACCACTATCCGCTCAATATGCACGTCGAAGGCACCTGTTTCTAAGGATACTGTGCAGCATATGACAAAGATTTGCACATTTCTCGGGATCAGTGATGCGATGACCGCTTACAATCCTTCTACCTCCGACCGAAAGCTCTCATTCAACTTCAAATATCCTCCACCCACACAAGATCTCAAGATCACGATGAGTCAAACTGACTTCCAGCTTGATTACTGCGGACCCTATATGGACCGTATGCTAGATGCGAAGCCAGATCCGCGGGTTGGCAGCTTCGTGCCTGATGGATGGCAACGAGATGTCCTGGATCAGCTTGATGCTAATAAGAGTGTCTTCGTTGTTGCTCCTACCTCTGCCGGAAAGACGTTCATCTCTTTCTACGCCATGGAGCAAGTCCTTCGTGCCGACAACGATGGCGTTCTGGTTTACGTTGCACCAACCAAGGCACTTGTCAACCAGATCGCTGCTGAAATTCAAGGTAAGACGCTTCAGTTTTGTTCAATTGAGGTGTACTAACTTAAGCTAGGACGATTCTCAAAGAAGTTTCCTGTTCCTGGTAAAGGTGTTTGGGCCATCCACACTCGAGATTATCGTGTCAACAACCCAACCGGATGCCAGATCCTCGTCACAGTCCCACATATTCTCCAAATTATGTTGCTCTCACCATCCAATGCGAAGTCCTGGGCTCCCAAGGTTCGACGCATCATCTTTGATGAAATCCATTGCATCGGTAATGCGGAAGATGGTGTCGTCTGGGAGCAACTTCTCCTCCTCTCACCGTGCCCGATCATCGCCTTGTCTGCTACCGTGGGCAACCCGGAACAGTTCAGCGACTGGCTGACGATTACCCAGAAGTCTTCAGGCTCCGAGCTAAAGATGATCCAGCACGGTACCCGTTATTCCGACCTCAGAAAATACATGTACGAACCACCACAGACCTTCCACTTCGCCGGCCTCGGCAAATCTCATGGTGTTGGTCTCGGCCTCGATGGACTTCTCGGATTCAGTGCATTCCATCCTGTTGCCAGTCTAGGCGACAAATCTCGAGGCATGCCTGATGATCTTGCTCTGGAGCCTCGAGACTGTCTGTCGTTGTGGAATGCGATGATCAAGTCTCAGACCGACAAATATCCCGTTCCTGCGTCGCTGGATCCTGCGAAGGCTTTGCCGAAATGTATTCGAAAGGCCGACATCTTCGCTTGGGAGAAGGCCATCAAGAAGGTTCTATTGCAGTGGATGGCAGACAAGAGCTCTCCCTTCGATGCCGTCGTCCGGGAGCTATCCTTATTGAAGCCCACGGGAGAGATAGAGCCAGTACGGCCCCCGTCCTCGACTACCTCTTCCATTACCGATGGGGATAGGGATGCTGTTGATAAGCATCGTTTGGAGTCTACGACCCTACCACTGCTTTATCAGTTGCACAAGCGTCGTGCACTACCCGCCATTTTGTTCAACTACGACCGCAACGCGTGCGAAGAGATCTCTTTCGCAGTCCTGAAACAACTTGTCGAGGCAGAGAAGCGGTGGAAGGAGGGTCCCGCGTGGAAGAAGTTGATGGAAGGCTATGAAAAGTATCAAGCACAGAAGGACAAGAAGTCGCGAAAGCCCGCGAAGCCAGCTAAGAAGACTAAGGATGATGGTGATGAAGGTGGCTCGAAGCTCGATCGTATGCGCGACGAGTCATCCGAGGGGGCATCGGTCTACGATCTCTTCGACCCTGAGGAACCTCAAGCCGAGTTCAGTTTTGCCAATCCGAAGCAGCTTCAGAAGGCTGAATTGAATGAATATGTCAGTGCGCTGAGATGGAAGAATGTCCGAGAGGAACTCATCGAGTTACTCAGGCGTGGCATTGGTGTCCATCACGCTGGTATGAACAGAAAGTACAGACAGTGTGTCGAGATGCTGTTCCGAAAGGGTTTCTTGAGAGTGGTTATCGCGACCGGTACTCTCAGTCTTGGTATCAATATGCCTTGTGCCACCGTCGTCTTCAGTGGCGACTCTGTCTTCCTGACTGCTTTGAACTTCCGACAGGCTGCTGGTCGTTCAGGCCGTCGTGGTTTCGATTTGCTTGGTAACGTCGTCTTCCAAGGCATTTCAAATGAACGAGCAGCTCGCCTTCTCAGCTCTAGATTACCAGAGCTTACCGGACACTTCCCCATCACAACAACATTGGTCTTGAGATTGTTCACACTGCTCAATGACTCAAACAATTCGAAGTATGCGGCCCAGTCCGTCAACTCTCTACTCTCGCAGCCCAGACTTTACATGGGTGGACAAAGTTTCAAGGAACAAGTCTTGCACCATTTGAGATTCTCTATCGAGTACCTGCGAAGAAATGACCTGCTTGGCCCTGGAGGTGAACCTGTAAACTTCACCAGCTGCGTTTCCCACCTGTACTACACCGAGAACTCCAGTTTCGCATTCCATGGTAAGCACTTCCAGTTTGTTTACTGCTAGCAGAAGCTAACATTTTAATCTAGCACTTCTGAAGGGCGGCTACTTCCATACGCTCTGCGCCGACATCGACACAAAGACTACTATCGTTCTGTATCAAATGATGCTTGTACTCAGTCATCTATTCGGCCGACGACTCTGCAGAGAGGTTGATGATCCCGACCAAGCCGAAAAGATCCGCCGTTCGTCTTCCATGGTTTACCTCCCACCAATGCCCCAGGAGGCTGCCGACATCCTCAGAGCCCACAACAAGGATACTTTGGACGTCTTCACAACTTATGTCAAGACCTTTGCCGAGCAGCATGTAAAGAAGGAAGAGAGATATCTACCACTAACCCACACACCCGTCGGAAGACCTTCATCTACCGCCAACGGAAAGGCAGTCAACGGCCACGTAAAGGTAAACGGCAACGCCGACACAAAGAAGGTTGCCGACTCCATCGACTTCCTCCCCAGCCTCCCCAAACCCCACGCCCGCTCCGCATTCGTTGCTCTTTCCGGGTTCGGCGACGAATTCTCCACAATCGAAGATCTCTGCTCCTCAACCCCCGAAGGCGTCTTCCTTGAAGCAGCCGTCGTTCCTCATCTCGAGCTCCATCCCGACGAAACCCGCACCCCACTCAACGCTTACCTCCTAGACTTCTTTATGCACGGCTCCGTCGTCCCCCTTGACATTGCGAACGGAATCCGCAAATCAGACGTCTGGTTCCTACTTAATGATTTCTCTATGGTGCTCGCTACAATCGTTACTTCCCTTGCCCTGCATCTTGGGCTTGATTCTGGCGCTGATCCTGAGATGCTTGATGTCATGGGTTCAGGTGATGCGGCGGAGAATGATGAGGATGAGAAGGCAGCTGCTACGGCGATTCCGGATGCTCCTGCTGCTGGAGTGGGATCCAAATTGGGAGAAGTTGAGAAGCCAGCGTTTGTTAGGAAGAGTAAAAAGGTTGCGGAGGATTGGGATGCGGGTGAGGATGCTGCTGTCGCGGAAGAGGACTTCATCAAAAACCAGGCGGGTAAGGTTACGGAGGGGACGGATGATGAGGAGTATGAGAAGCTGATGAATGTCTACAAGGCGTTCAGGAAGTTGAAGAGTGAGTTTGATGAGAAGTTCAGAGCTATCTGGGCTTAGGTGTGGTTCTGGCATGGATGGTGGGTTGGGTGTGGGGTGGTTGGATGGATGGACACAATTTGCATGAACTGGAAAAGATGTGGTTGGAGTACTGTTGTTACATTATGTTTGTGAACTGTGCATAGCATAGACTGATAGAGATAGATAAATTGATGACTGTATATGAAGCCGGCAGGCACAGTCACAAGTCAAACCCTGTTGTCACAGTTGACTATTTCAGGGTCACGTGTTTCGTGTTTTCAACTACAACTTTCATATATTTCTGGCATTAAAAGAACGTGTATATCCTTGTAACACTCTCAAGACTTGCTGTTCTTAATCAATTTCGCGAGAAAGCTCAAGTTTTGACAAATTCGATCGAATCAAATCTGCAAGTGCTCGTCCCGCCATCCACACTAGAACTTGGATTGGAGACAATGATTTCAAATCCGTCCCACCAGGAAATTCTATGTCCTATTAGCCTCTCATCACTGGTCTCGTTGGCTCTCTCATGGCTTTTGGAGAACGTTCTTGCACCTGGAATGGAAAAAGAAAACAAAACTCACGGTTCACACCAGCTCATATCCGTCGTCTGAGCCGTAACAACAACTTCCCCAAACAATACATTCCCAAAATCCCACACCCCGGCTGTACCTTGAATTTCAATACTGAGCACTGCTTTCGTCAATGGTCCTCCGTTCGCTATCGTGATGTTTAGCTTCGTTACTTTCAAAGGAGGAAGATTGGAGGACATACGGTACGTTTGAGGATTCATAATCGCGGAACCGGAGAACGTGGTATCGCTTGGAGGATTTCCTTGCCATCCAGGAGTGTTATACCACCACAACGCCATCTGACCATCGGGCTGCAGTTGGAAGATCGATTTCAGGGAATCTCCCGGGAAAACTAGTCCGCGTCAATACAATTAATTCTCTTCTTCTTGATTACCATGAACGGGGGTATAACTGACGCTGATTTCGTTCACCATATAATATTTGAGGTCTGGTCACACATCAATACGAGGTTCAGTTCAAGGGAAGGGTGCGACGTACGCGCAATAAACCTGCGGCTCAATCCACCACGTATCGGGACCTCCGCTCGCGCTTTCTACTACAGTCTGGAATACAAAGCTGTCAGAGGCTGGCTGCAGGCCGGGCCATACTGCTTGGATATTGTTTGGGCTGGGGTTGGGTGAGGCGCCGGGGATTATGAGAGTGCTTTGGAACTGAAGTCTAGTCTTAGATGTGTCTACTTCGGGAGAGGGGAGAAGAGAGGGATGGGAAGTGTGAAGTACAAGTGTGATGGGTACGCCAGGGTCGAAGAAGATAGCGTATTGAGGGGTGGACTGGAGAGTTGGAAGGGGAAATGAGAGGAGTAGGAGAGCGAGGAGGTTCTGAATGGACTTCATAGTTGATATTACTTGATCTTGTTCCTGTTTGGATGAATGACTATGCGAGTTCTTCGAAGATTGTTTTGAGCTTGATTATTCTGTTTTATGCTCAAGAAGCTACATATTCGGAGTCAAGCGCTGACGAAGTGAGTTCGATGATTCACATTATGAGTTCAACTTGTAAGTGACTGGGACCTTCGCTGCTTCATGATTCACAACTTCTAGAGATCGAAAGGTATAAAGTCAAAAACATAGTGATTATTCATTCACAGATAGTGTAACGCCAACGCTCTCTCCCTAAACTAAAAATATGCGTGAGGCAAACGACCATGCCCCGACAGCACTCGAGAGACGCTTCACTAGGGGGTCTATGAATTCGTGGAACTATGAGAATACGACCTGGATTCCATTGCCGGGCATGGCGATGGGAGGCGGTGCTTATGAGCAGGTAGATGCTGATGTCGATCTTGGATTTTGGTCCGATATTAGGCATGTGAGGGCAGAGAGGCGGGCTTCAGGTTGAGTTGTGTTTGAAAGAAATGTTACTTTCAAGTCTGCATGTTGTTGATATTCTGATGGTGTCATTGTCTTTTCGTGAGGTAGACCTGGGTGGGTGAAGTGACTCGCTAAGTTGGTCTTTTTGAAGCATAGACATTGGGGTGTCGTGTTTAAGTAATGTATGCTCGTTTGCTTGGAATAGATATTAGAAAATATGTATCTGGGCGTGGTCTTGACAGACATTCTGTCTTCAACTTTAGTACCCGGGTATGCGGCAAGAGAAAGTCTCTCAAGTCCCTCAAGTATTTAGTTACATGATTGGAGCTATCATGATGTCGAGCTAGTGCGCGAGTGCGGGGAATGCGGGGGTGTATGCTTGATAATAGAAAAAATTGAATTTGTTGCTCATGATTTTCTTTCATATATTCCACCTGGAAACTAAGAGAAGTTATCCAACCCGAACGCGGACTTAGGCAGAGACGTTCGAATCCAACGTGATCATTTAGCCTCATCGCAATCTCCAATCGCACTCCACTGCTTACCACGAAAGAATTTCCCAAACCGGGAAATTTTCCGACTAACCGAGGAGCTAGCAAGGGGATTCAGGGGGATGGATGTCTCTCCGTCGGGGGAATTAAGTGGCCGATTTTGTGCAAGTGGTAGGCAATTGCGACAACGACCAGAATTGCCAGTGATTTGATTTAACAAACTTGTGCTTTTTTTACGTCTGCAGGCTCAGTAGCTACTTTATTTCTTCAGAAGATCGAATCGAATTTGAGGTGCGTTGTGTCGAGCAAATAAGGGGTTGCTACATCGTGCCAAAATCAGCTAGTTTCTCTTCCCCCCTCCCGCCGACAGGGGGGATGTGTACATGGTACAAGAGACGATAGCGCATCATTGTCGGAGGAACTTTAAATCGTTCTCTATTGTACACTGGGTTTGGTAACGGGTAGAGATTACACGACCCGGCGTGCCCATCATTTCCTAATTTGCTTACATTATCCCACGATTTTGTCATATTTCGAAATTTGACTTTCAGCCTCGCGTCAAAGACATTTTCTTTGTATCCGCTTCTCACTTAAATCCTTTAGCATCCCACGCCCGTTTCACTTCTTCAATTCGCGATCGACCAAGATGAAACTTCTTCTACCGCAATGGCTCTTGTTTGCTACCGCTGTCTTGGCTGCCAATCTATTAAGAGCCAAAACTAAACGGAACGAAATCATTCCCTCAACACCCTTCCTCGGACCCATTACCGCAGACTTCACATCCTCTCACCTCGGACTCGACGGTCCCAAACTCTCCGCCGTAAACAGTACATCATTCGACTGGTGGTACTTCGACGTCGTATCCACAGATCGCAAATCATCCCTCGTCGTCGTCTTCTACACCGCTTTGCCCTCCGCATTTCCCTTCCTCCCAGCATCCACAGATGTCACTACAGTAGGGATCTATATCGGGTTCCCGAATGGAACAACGACTTCGACTTATTTGGGTGCGAGTGAGGCGATTGTTTCTACGGATGCGCAGGGATCCACTGGCAATTTCGTGGGAACGGGTGCGGGTTGGGCGGGAGCGGAGGACGATTCGGTGTATGAGGTTTTGATTAATTCGCCGAGTAATGGGATTTTTGGGAGTTTCAATTTGGTGGCTACGGCGCCGGCGCATTATCCTTGTGGTCCTGCTACTATTAGATCAGGTCAAAACTTGGTAAGAACTTCTTTGCTCCTGGAATCTGCACTCGGAGGACTCCTTTTCTGGCTTGATGTTCGGTCTCAACCTGTATTGAAAAAGAGAGTGCTAACTTCATAATTTGAAAGGAGGTCGGACCTAACATCGGATGGTCAAACGCTGTGCCTGACGCAGTTGGTTCAGTTGCTCTCACAGTCGGAAGCACCAAGCTCGCTTTCACAGGTGTAGCTTACCACGACAAGGTAATTCTATCCCATCCCCGAGGCCCATCTTCTCTCTGACCCCGTTCTATAGAACTGGAGCAATCAACCCTTTACAGACAACGTCGGAAGCTGGTACTGGGGTCACGGTCACATAGGCGGCTACTCCCTCGTTTGGTTCGACTTCCTAGCCGTCAACGGCACCGAATACGTCAGTGCCTACGTCTCCAAAAACAACAAAATCCTCGCATCCAGTTGTACTCCTGGATCCATCAAAGTTCGGCCAACTGGTGCTAATGCGGATTATCCTCCAACGGTATATACGGGAAATCCTGGAGGGTTTAGTATTCTGGTGGATTTGAATGATGGGGGTGAGATGAGCTTCAATGTTTCGACAGATAGTATTGTTGCTGGTGCGGCGGGTATGGTGTATACGAGGTGGACGGGGGTGTTGAATGGGAGTTTGAATGGTGGGAAGGTTATGACGGGAGGTGCCGCTATTTTCGAGCAATTCAAATTATCTACTTAGTGGACGAATTGTTTGCACCACCACACCTTGACTCCATAGAGGACTAATTGTTAATCCAATTGCAATACCGACAACTCAGGACTGTCAGCGCTGCTGTTCTCGATTATAATGTGGCTTTTCGATCAGAAAGTTACCCCGCATCGGTACTGTAAGCGAAGTCGAGCGGGGCAGCACTGTGAAAGTACCCAAGAGCTCAAACAATGTTTCCAAAAGTTACATACAGAAGAATGATTGGAATCCTACCTTCATACTTCATGAGGACATCTCTCATATTTTCAAAATCTCGTTCGATATCTTCCACTTCTCTGTGATATCACTTTGCTATAGTGCAAAATGCTGCCCGAAAGTCTTCCCAATATCGCCAAACCGAGGTCGAAGCAGTACCTTAAGATGTGGATATAGGACTTTGGCTTATGCTCTCGGTATAATAGCAACGCATAATCTAACACCTTGTTTGTAAAGGGATGAACCATTTCGCGGTCTCTGGCCACTAGTTGCGGACTGTCTTGAATCCCGATGCCTCTTCGTCTGTATGGACCCCGAGGAAAAGAAAGGAAGAAATTTGTCCTTTCAACAAGAACCAAAATTTCAAGCTGTGAGCAATTCTCTAAATTTTAACAAGACTCGAGTAGTGCCAGGTCAGAGTCTTGCAAGTGATGAAGCCCCTCAAAATTCACTCAGGGGCCAAGCGAGGCACAAGCGAGAAAATCTCTTCCGCAGTCACCACGACGAAGGGATCAAAACAAGAAATTCTCAGCACAGGTCGGACATTTTGGGTACTTCTTAGGCCTGTCAAAATTATAGTCTACCGAAGCATTGAGTGATACCGTCGCTACGGCAAATATACATTTACTTGGAGGCTGCCGCCTCGTTAGAAGCTGAGTGGGAAACCACCTGACCTGTTGTCTTGGAAGTACTTATTCAAATCTATATGGGAATTTAGTGGTGGTGAGGCGAGTCGGGAAGTTAGTGGGGAGGTGGGCGCCGAGTCGAAAGTGAGCGCCTTCCACCTCTTCGCGATTAGCGAGCTGTGTGTGTTGTGATCTCTAATCAAGATTCTGGAAATGGACACTAGGTGGTACGTTTAGCCTCTCCATGCTTGTGCGATGCCGGTGTCATAAATGTTCGAAACCTATCCTAGGCCGTAAGATCCTTTCCCTGATATCCCATGTCTTCTTCATGAAGTGGTGCTGTGGTGCCGCGTCCTGATACTCCTGTCGTGCCACATGGCTCTTATCCTATATCTATCCAATATTAGACAATGAAAGTATGTATGAAATGAACAAATCCCTCTGAAGGTTGCATGGGTCTCGCTATCCGTTTTCTTCCTTAGGTCCATCATCACCAGCTTCAGCGCTCAGGGGCTGGCCTTCTCTTAGCCTCTTCAATTCACTATCTCCGATTGATCGAAGTTCGCCATCCTGAAACAAAGCACACGTATTGACAACCATGAAGCCCGTCTTGGCTATAATAGATGTGAATCAGCAACCCGGACGGAGACAGGGAGCAACTTAATGCTTACCATGCTTGAGCAATTTGTTTAAAAAGCTTCGATGGGTGATGATCACCACCTCAATGATCTTGTTGGCAGTGGCAGCAAGAAGACCTCTCAGGAAGCCTTTGACGAAGTCGACCCTCCAATTAGCTTCTGACGGACTCCAAACTCCGTCCTTGTCATTCCAACCCTTGCGACCATACGTGGTGACATCAACCCTGGGAACCTCTCCTTCTTTCGCTCGATACTTCTTTGACAATTTTGAGAAGCCAGCACCAACTCCCCCTGGACCTCTGTCGAGACTTTGAAGTTCCGGCATCGCATACACTGTGAGAGTCTTCCCGACCACGTCAGGAAAGGCAGCGATCGCAGTGTTGATAGCTCGCTTCATTGGTGAGCAGAGAATGTGAGTTACATGACTCGAATGATCTTTGAAGTCCGTGACGAAGGTCGAGCACTGAGCTTTCCCAGCGTCAGAAAGACCCGGATCTCTCGGCCTCGGACCAAAAATCTCGGTCTTCTTTTGCGCCTAGACGAATCGTCAGGTCAATTTCAAGTGATACATAAGATGAAGGAGTTGAACCTCCGCGTGGCGCATGAGATGAACGATCACTCGAGTTGGAGCCGGAAGCGAGAGGGATCTCGACCTCTGTGGTTTCGGTTTCGCTCGAGGAACCAAGGATAATGATAAAGGACGAAGCTTTGGACTTAAAGGCTTCGAATCAACTTTCTCCGGTCCTGCGTCTTTGTTTTTCTTCTGCTTATCTTTAGCCATGATCGTTCGCGTGCCTGTTCGGATCGTCCCGCTGCGGAGAGCGGATATGCAGCTCGTCAGGCAATGTTGGGGATCACGGTTGAGGCCCCGTTGATGTTGAGAATTGAGATCACCATGTATGACGACTGGCCCACATTTTGAATGAATGGATAGGGGTTGTACAACGCATCGTTAGGTTGCGGCCTGATGAGGCCCGATCAAGACCAGGGAGGGGTATCTCGACGTGACCTTCTCGGGAACACCTTAATACCGTTCTATAATTCGTAAAACTGCAGGACAAGATGGTTTACACAGAACCTGTGATTGATAGTTCATAAAGCTATCATTTGTCTGATTTTATTAATCGACAGACTTAATAATTGAAAGTGATTCAATATCTCGTCATTGCAATCATGTGACGAGCAATCTTTTTGCGTGTTCATTGCGACTACTCTCCAAGAATCAATCAATGATGCTACTACATGGTTAGAAGAGCTTATTGTGTACAAATACGAGCCACAACAGGTTGTTTTTGAGTGTTTTCGTACTCTTAGCTGGTGATTTCGATGTATCGGAGATTCCGCCGTTGCCAAATCTAACACTTTCCTCAACATAGCCACATCTTTTTTCGGCCCTTTCCCTCAGGAAAGATGCATTGCATGTCTGAAATCTACGTCTTCTCTCCATCTGTCATGCAATATTCCTTTCTCAATCGTATCCAGCAATTTATCAAAGTTGTCCACATGAGCAGCGAGAGTGATGTCCTAAGATACTTGACTTCGAGAACACCTAGTTCACGCTGTTTCCATGTTGGCTATCCATTTTGATGAACGGGCTCCTCGATTTGTTCAAAAAGCTTTTGGAATGCTTCTCTTATGTAGTTGACCCTCGTCTGGTCAATCTCTCGAAGTTCGTTCTTCTCGTTGAAAACATAATTCGTAGGTTGGGCAATCTTCACCCTCGCAATATTACACAACAAGTCAACCAAGTTGGAACTTTGTGTCATGCTCAAGGTGAATGGGGACTTACCCGGACCGGCAAGCTTGTTCAAAAACGAGCGATGACTAACGATCACGACTCCGAAAACTGCTCCTTTGTTGGCGGCTTGAAGACCTTGCAACAGACCTTTGATATAGTCGATATGCCATTGTAACGCCCCGGATCTCCATATTCCTTTCACTTTCTCGTTCCAGCTCTTCTTCCCAAGGGTAACCATATCGATAGCTTTTTCCTGTCCAAGGTATCTGTTCTTCAATTCGCTCAAACCCAATTCTCTACTGTTTAGACCTTCGTCTATAGTCTGGAGTTCAGGCATTGCGAGAATCGTAACACATGCGCCTCCGCCTTTGAGAAGTATTTACAAGCTGTCAAAACCGTTCTTTCCATAGGAGAATATAGAATATATGTGATATGCTTGACCTGATCGCCGAAACTCGCCGCGAAAACCTGGCCCTGCTGTCCTCCTTCTGGTGTCAAAGTCGGATCGCGAATATCTTGTCCAGCTGTGCTTCCCGCTTTATGCACAACCTGTGAATACGTCAGAGCCTCCTGCATCCTGAGAGTTACCCAGGGCTTACTTCGGCATGGCGCATAAGATGGACGATGATACGCGGAGTAAGTTCTCCTTCTCCTTTTGCTTTGTTTTGATCCACCAAGATGGTACTGGTCCCCAATGCCGGCGTGTAAGAAGTCCCGGAAATCGCAATAATGATGCTGATTTCGAAAAGCTTGTTGATGTTTCAATCCGGTTATGGCAAGCCGAAGATAAATAGTAGGGTTCTTGATCAAGACGCCGACGCCGGTTATCAAACCCTCGAGAAACCAAATCTAAACGAAAATCACGAACAAAGGTGGAACTTCCACAAAATAAAATATGTCTTGCGAAGAGCAATGCCTGTAAAGCAAAGATGAACAGTGGTATGGTGACGTGGTCTTCATAATCCATTTGATGCAACAGCACCCTAGTGAGTATGATCATGCGTATGTCCGTCTCCATGGTCATGGTGGTGATCATGATCTGGAAGATTCGCGTGAGTAGGATCAATCCATTTCACCCCTTCGGGATTCTCCACAGGAACCAAATCTGGCAAATTGACAGCCACAGCTTCTCCATCGCTCCTGCAATTAATCAGCCTTTGTTCCTCTTCCTCTCGCCTTTCCTCGTCCGCTCCGCTGCGCTCTGCTCTACCTAACCGTGCTTGCTTCCCTACACACCAACAACTCACCTCATCAAACACACTCCAATGCCTCCCCCTCCAGCGCATTGATCTCCTGATGCGGAACATAAGGCGGCACGAAGATAAAATCTCCCGGCCCCGCCTCAGCTACGAACTCCAACTTCTCACCCCATCTCATCCTCGCTTTACCCTTCAAGACATAGATTACAGATTCGAGATGGCCGTGGTGGTGAGCTCCGGTTTTGGCGTTAGGGGAGATGGTTACGGTTCCGGCCCAGAGTTTTTGGGCGCCGACGCGGGCAAAGTTTATTGCTGCTGCTCGTTGCATGCCTGGGCCGGGGTGTCAGTGGGATTAAAACGACAAGGGAAGGGAAGAGTTAGAGAAGGAAGAAGGAAGATACCGGGCGTTTGGGCAGTGTTGCTGTCGAGGGAGTCGGCTGGAATGACCCTACCATCTAATCAGCACTGGTAAAAGTCAAGACTTAGGAGAGAGCTCCGGAGCTGGGAGCTGTCTTGGGAGCTGAGACATAGAGCAGACGGACATGGTCCGTTTGCGTGTAGGCTCCTGAAACGGCTCCCGAAACGGCTCCCAGCTCCGGAGTTCCTATACAAAAAGAACAGTAAATTAGTATGGAAATAAGACGTACCGGACACCAGAATTTCTCCACTCGTCCGTTGGGACAGAAGTTGGAGGTTCTGCTGATGAGGACATTGTGATTGTATTTAGGTTGGTGAAGATGCCTGTGCTTCATATAAGAGATGGCGATGAGATGGAAGACGCGCTTCAACTTTGATGTGGTGAAGTGAAGAGGTTGGAGTGAGCAATGGTGGGGTCGCGATTCCGTGCGGGGTTGATCGCAAATTACCCCGCTATCACGTGATGTATTTCATCAGGGGCATTTATGCCTGAAGATTTAGTGAAGTGAGCCCTGAAGTTCGTCCAAGAACCAAACTTTTTGGCATGAACTCGGGCAAAATGGACCAAATTGAGGAATATAGCTAAAAATCTTTCCGGAAAAGAGTTAGATATTTATATTATTCAGCCGAGAGATAGCTGCTTCAAAGACTGGCTTCCCACGCTGTTTGTGGATAAAGTCGACCCATGCGATCGATCTCAGCATTTCGCAGGCCTGAGACCACGAGTTGATATCAGCTCGAAGAATTGTTTGGTCGAGCCAAAGACTTCGCCAGTCCGCCGCAGTAGGCTCATTGCGAGCCACCACGTGTGATAGCATTGTCAACCAGAGGATGACGGGTACGGGTAAGTCAATGGCTGCCAATTCACGCAGCCTGAGCAGAGCATGGTTAAAGAGATCCAGTAGAAAGTCGTACGATTCTTCCATGTAGTGCCGTTGCAAGTAGATTTGTGAAGACAAAGCTACCAAGCCAAGTCGAAGCGCCTCCTGTAATGGGTCATGTTCAAAAGATAGGTGAGCTAGTCGGTAAAGAATAGAAATCATCATCTCGTTATAGGTGTTTGCTGAGAGCTTGCCCTTGGTCTGATAAGCAACATTGCTCATACAGGAGAAAGCATGGAGATCCCTCATGGCGTTATGAAGTCTTGCGTCCAGAGCAGTCTCTGTGAAGGCGCGAATATTGGCGTCATGAGGCCGATGGCTGCACTTTACTAGGCCACTGTCCGCGATGAAGCAGTCCCATGAGATGCCTTCTTTGAAGAGAAGTGGTTGGTGTCCAAACTGTAGCGCATACGCCAAGTCAGCTCTGTCGTCGTGTCAGAACTCCTCGTCACTGAACTAGCGCACTAGGTATACAGTCTGATAAACAGAGAGTTGAGACATACCTACAAACCTTGACCTGCATATTGTTGTGTGTGGTCAGCGCTCGAACTCCACCTCTCAGCCCGACAATCTTCTCCAGGCCTCTGATATGGGTTTCAACAGCGTCGAAATCTTTCGTAAGCTCTGCAGAAATCGCCAGCGTTATGACAACCATAATTGTAGAGTCACACAGCGCAGATGTCTGATCATGTTCATTTAGCCGAGCTTGGAGAAGTTGCAGGGTTTTGGCGTAATGGAAGCAGGCAAGGTGGTCACGTGGAGCCCTATCCACAATGGCCCGGAGCGAGAACATCATCGAGTGGAGGCAGCAGAGGTCGCTGACCATGTAAGGAAACCAACCCCTCTCTACCGGGTGAGCATCAACGCAGACCTCGTGGGGATATCCTGCCTGCTTATTGAGGTTAATCACTAGGAGTTTTCTTAGCCAGGTTTTCTGCCAACTAGCCTCGTTCGGTCTGAAGGGCAAATGAATAAAGACTAGGGAGAGAGGGGCACACATTTTACAAGGTCTTGAATCATATGAGGCTCGACTCCTGAGGGTAGTTGTAGTCCCGAAAAATGCGAGCCGAACTGCCTAGGACTTGGCGCGTTTGCAACCATGGACTCTTGGATTGGTGCTTCCTCAGCTGCTGCGTTTCTGAGCGACCCAAGCTCACGATTGGGACTTATCCATGACCATAGCTGAACAGCATGTTTTCGTGGGCGTGTTGCGCGTGCTCTTGTCGCATGACTTCTGATAGCCTTGCGGTCATGCTTGTCCAGAGTCTGGGCAGGCGTACTGACGATGAATTGAAGGCCCGCGGTGTCTGTCATGCAAAGTTTAGCCCATGAACTCTCAAGGACTAGAACAATGCGAATATACTCACATTTGGACTCCGCCATTGTGTCTAGCAGGAGATCTCTTGGAACTTACCAGATTTGAAGCGTTAAGAAAGCTTGTCAAGAAGATTGAATGAACGCGAATACAGGATCGATATCAAATCAGGCGCCGGAATGAAGCTACTCTAGACGGAAAGAGAGGCAGGATACGATATTGATGGCTGCCATTTTGGATAAGCAGAAGTGGTGATGATACCGGAAAACACGGTGTTTGCGGAGGAGAAGGAGGTACGTCCTAAAGAAGACATTCTCAAAAGTCTTGGCACTTTCGCTTAGAGCACACTAGGCCGAAACGGAGTACCTCGCATATCTTCGTCTCCTTCACAGAGCCTCGCATCCAAACGTATTATCATTCAGAATGCTTCGTGATATCATAAAGGGCATGATACAGTAGTGTTACCCAATGAAGAAATGCCCACAAGCCTTGGCAGGACCCTCTCACCGATCGCGCTTGCCGAAATAGGATCTTCAGCATGTCTTGGCAGAGGCTTCTCTCGCCCAAGACACGCACTCAGGAGTATGAAAGTCGTCTAGTATACATAATGGACGGTACTAATTCCTCCTCTCTTCTCTTCTCTGCTTTACCCTTATCTTTTCAGGGCGGCAACAGAGCTGTCACCATCACCATCATCGCATCCTCTGGTTTGAGCTACCTCTATATCATTGCCATTTCCAATCTCCAGTAACC
This sequence comes from Phialocephala subalpina, assembly GCA_900073065.1. Classification (NCBI taxonomy): domain Eukaryota; kingdom Fungi; phylum Ascomycota; class Leotiomycetes; order Helotiales; family Mollisiaceae; genus Phialocephala; species Phialocephala subalpina. Next base: position 3,039,165 of record FJOG01000003.1, read on the forward strand.
CTCATTATTCGAGAATAGTCTAGTCTAATATGGCCGCTTTCGTCGCCTCTCGAGATATGCCGACTCTGCCAGAGAAATTCTTCCCAATTTTCTGGAATAATCAATTTCGAGTCAAAATCGAGCTTCCTACTCGAGACAAGTACTCTAGCTTGGAGGGCAAAGTTGCAATCATCACAGGTGCTAACTGTGGCCTTGGTTTTGAATCAGCAAGGCAACTTCTCACGCTTGGCCTATCCCATCTCGTCGTAGCTGTGCGATCGATCGAGAAGGGCAAAGCCGCAGCCTCTAAACTTCGCTTGGCAAATCCCTCAGCAATTATCGATGTCTGGAATCTGGATATGGAGTCGTATGACTCTATTCAGTCTTTTGTCCGAAAGTGCAGTACTGAGCTCCCACGCATTGACTACACAATTTTGAATGCTGGAATCGGTCCACTCAATTTCAGCACAACGCCATCGACTGGACATGAGACTGCCATCCAAGTAAACCACATCAGCACAGCTCTACTCACTATTCTCCTGCTACCTGTTCTTAAGGCGAAATCTACCCACGGTAGTCCTGCACAACTGACAGTTGTTAACTCCCTTCTAGCCCATCTGGCAAAGTTTCCGAACCGTGATCAACGACCTCTTCTACCTTCCTTCGATGACGTGAATATAACTCCATGGTACGTGAAGGAGCAGCCTATTTTCTCATCCACATCACCACTTGACCTGTTCTCGAAGATGGCTTTCTTCTTTCTTGTGCAATTGCTAACGACTCCCTCGCCTACAGGGACCCTCGGGAACGATACGGTGTATCCAAACTTCTCGTTCAGCTATTCTTAGTCAAGCTGACAGAGTACATCAAACCCGACGACGTCATCATAAATATGGTCGACCCAGGCGCAACAAAGGGCACGCGTCTCTCTCGTGATGTGGGTGGTGCAATGCTCATAGCTGTGAAAATAATGCACGGGGTCGCTGCCCGGCCTTTGGACAGAGGAGCTGCTACTTATGTTGATGCCTTGCTGGGTCATGGCAAGGAGATACATGGATGCTTTCTTATGAACTGTGAGATATCTCCGTAAGTATTTCATTTCGTTCGTTTGAAGTCAAGATGGTTTGGGGTGCTTCGTAATATAATAGCTGATATTGGTGATTGGCGACAGGCTTGCTACTTTCTTCTACACCGCTGAGGGAAGGAAGGCGACGGAACAGATTTGGTTGGAGACCATGAAAGAACTGAACTTTGCTCATGTGGAAGAGATTATAGCTTCTATGAAGTGATTGGATCAATGTACCGAATCTTTTCTGTCTACAAAACTCTGTTTTATAGAAGATTCAGTCAATCTCACTTCTCAGAAGGAAGTAGTTAACACGCTTTTCCTAAATTACCAAATGATTAATCAAATTGATTCACGCAAGAAAATGCTATCCTTCTTGTTGGCTCTCTTAGCAGAGCTTCTTTGCAAGTGAATGGCACACTCGACTTGGGAGTCTCCAAGTTCAGGGGTTCGCTCAAAGAAGGGTACGCAGTCTTTGTTGACTTTATATTATTGAAAAGATCGAGTTTTCGAGTTGATATCAAGCAATTTTTCTCAGTCGACCAGCAGCCCGCACGTTTTGTCAGCTAGATCGCGCTATCCTCGACCAAAGACTACGTCTCAGGCAATTGAAGAAAACTACTCCGCTATCACGTGCTGCCCCTCCTTCTGTGAAGGTGACCCTTTGATGCCTCAAAACGCCTAGCAAAACTCACGAGCAACAGATCTTTTTGGGGAGTAGACAAAACAAAAGCAAAAGAATCACCGGCATCCCGCCGGGATGCCGGTGTAAGAAACTCTAGTTGTTGAAGGGTTTGCTCCGAGGTGGTTAAGGAGGAGGGTGGAATGTGACACAATCTGCCTATTTGAATGGCCTTGGGCCTAGGCGAATTGATAAATGTCCTGGTGGTTTAGCGGCTAGTGTTTTGTGCTGCCGATGGAAACTTTTGCTTATTTAACTCTATTTTGATAGATCGTGAGGTTGCGGAGAAGGGAGAGTGGAGCTACAGGTCGTCCCCTGAAATTTAGCGAGATTGTGCCTGGCACGAGCCTCCAACGCCCTCTTCGTACTCGCCGAGTACCGCTAATTCTCGGTGACCGCGCCCTGAAGTGACCAAAAGCCCAAGGCCGAGCAAATAAACACCAATTGATCTCGATATTGCACAAAATTGGTCATTTTGATAGAATAGCCTTGGTCAAATCAGTCATTGGATGCAGATCGACAAGGTCATAAGGTTGCAGAATCGAGATCTCATCTGCCTCAACGCACCTACCCGCGTCCCACGAACAGATTCCGTGCCACAAACATCAGATTCGAGGGCAGACATTTCTTCGATATGCTTCACGGGTATGCTTCTTCCCTATCAACCGGTTTCCTTGTGCAACATTTGCACGAGTACAAAGTAACACCTTAACGGGCCTTGAGTGAGAAGTTAATAAATATGACACTCCGACCTGTCGGTTTCCTCAGCTCAACACTTGCTCTTCGCTTCTCCACAAGATCGTTCTTATTACCACTTTATCTGACATCATGAAGTTTTTCAACTCCGTCCTCGCCATCTCTGTCCTCTTCCCGTCCCTGATCTCCTCCTCGCCCGTTCCCGAACCAAACCCCACCGCTGATCCCTCTCCCTCCATCGAAAAACGCAACTTCAAAGACTCGTATCTCTCCCCTTCCCTTTTCTAACCCTAATTTTCCACCCTTCCATCCCTCAAATCCAAACTAACACTCCCGCCACAGATGTAACAACATCGGCTTCGACGGCCGCTACCTAACAGCCGACTGCCGCACCTTCGCCGGAAACTACATCCACAACAACGTCGATCTGAATAACTGCATTGCAGATTTTCGCGGTGTTTTAAGACATCCTGGGTACGTTCTTCCACTTCTGCGACCTCTTCCCCAACGTCAAAAGATGTGAGAAAAAGATCGAAGATGGAATGCTGACTTGAGGAACAGGTCAGGATTCGCAAGTCAATGCCAGAACTGGCAGCACTGGGCGAGTACGATTATGGGGCTACCTAACAGCCGACTGCCGCACCTTCGCCGGAAACTACATCCACAACAACGTCGATCTGAATAACTGCATTGCAGATTTTCGCGGTGTTTTAAGACATCCTGGGTACGTTCTTCCACTTCTGCGACCTCTTCCCCAACGTCAAAAGATGTGAGAAAAAGATCGAAGATGGAATGCTGACTTGAGGAACAGGTCAGGATTCGCAAGTCAATGCCAGAACTGGCAGCACTGGGCGAGTACGATTATGGGGATACACAAGATTACAAAAAGTCCAATTCTTTCACACCTGTTTGTTGCCTTAAACTCCCTCGCTTCTCGTCACAAAAATGAGTGATTGATATTGTTTCATCCGATTCAATTATAGCGTGACAGTGAAGATTAACGCCCCTTGCTTACTTGGTTCCGTTTACCAATTCTATCCCGACACGACCCTTCCACCGACATCCCCAATCTACAAATTCTATCCCAAAACGAACGCTCATTTAAAGCCCTTGCTGCGAATACGGAAGGGCAGGTGTCGTTGGTGGACTCACGAGTGCACTGTTCAATGTTAGCATCATGAATATTTCGAAAGAGGGAGGGAAAGGAAGACTCACCCCCAAGGATTAGTATTAGCCACATTATTCGCCCCCGTCAAATCCGTGTAATCCTTCGTATTCCCCGCCGCATTCCCCTTCATTGCAATCCCCTGCGCCGCGCACGCAGACCGATGACTAACCGGCACATACAAACCCAACGCCTGCAACTCCGTCGGGGCTTCAATGAACGTCGCTGTGAGACCAGCTTCAACATGCCACTCGATATGACAGTGGAAAAGCGTGACTCCTGGGTTATCGGCAACGAATCGAATGGTGACGGAGCCATCGGCCATCATGAGAACGGTGTCTCGTCGCATGGGTGGGCCGGCGGGGATGTTGATGGGGAAGTTGGAGCCGCCGGAGTCGCGTTGGACGACTTGGAAGTTGTGGCCGTGAAGATGGAAGGGATGGGCGAAGGAGTCGTGATTGCTGAGAGTGAGTTCTACGACTGCACCATAGGGAAGCACAATGGGATTGGCTTGTTGGCCATAGATTGCGGCATTGTTTACCTGGTTGGCGGGACCGTACATGGCGGTGTAGAGGGTTGGGACTTTCTGGGGAACGTAGTCGATGCCATTGATGTAGCCTCTGTATTGACCGTTACCGTTGGCACCGAAGGAGACGGTCATGTAGATTGATTGGGTTGGAGGATCTAGGAGGGGCTGTTGATCATATGGAACGAACACTGAATCGTCGAAGGGTTGGGGTGTGATTGTGAGCGGTGCCGGCATCGCGAGATTGGCGTTGTAGACGAGGAATGCAGAAACCTCAGTATTAAATGCTGCTGGGATGACTTGGGGATTGAACATATCTGTATACATCGATGCCTTGATCGCGAAGTTCTGTGTTGAGCCTGCCTTTGCTGTGAGAATGACACTGTATCGCTGGGCAACTGTGATGAACAGCTGGCTGACGGTGTATGGCTGAGTGTACACGCCATCAATCTCAACAACAGTGATGTCGTGTTGATCAAATTGGAGGTATTGCGGCGCGAAGGCTCCCATGTTGATGATCCTGAAGAGGTACTTCTTGCCTGGAGTGATACTGAACTGAACATTCTGTGCCTCGTTGATGAGAATGGAATTGGGCACGGGCTCTGCTCCATTGTTGTTGTTCGCGTTGTCTTGAGACTGGTAGTAGTTGATCAAACCAGGTGCTTGGGCGTGATAGAGATCAGTGAGAGTCATGACATATTCCTTATCAACACGATATGGAGCATTCACATCGTTGATGATGAGAGGTCCTCGGAATCCATCGATATACTGTCCACCAATGTGTGCATGGTACCAGTACGTTCCGGGTTGCGAGACTTTGAACTCATAGACGAAGCTTGCTCCAGGTTGGATTGGACATTGAGTCACCATGGCTGGCCCATCAGCAAATGTGGTGTTCCTCTGGAAGATACCGTGGAAATGAATGGCAGAGCTTTGGTTGACGAGGTTGTTGGTCACGGTAAGCTTGATGGTATCACCCATGTTGACAGAAAGTGCCGGGCATGGCCACATTCCATTGATCCCGATGAAAGGTCGAGTGTACCCATCTGGTGCTGCATTCACCCATCCAATGCTCCAGGTGAAGCTTCTTGTCTTGGCAGCGGGAGGAGTGACATAAGGCAGAGCTGAAGTGGACGTTGATGAACTCGCAGCTTTGGAGGACGATATCGTCGAAGTCGTAAATGATGTCGGGGCAGCAGAGGACGATATCGTCGAAGTTGTAAATGATGTCGGGGCAGCAGAGGACGAGGTTATCGCAATCAATGAGCTGGTCGAGACCTTGGAACTCGTGGAGCCGGGAACAGCCGACGATGATGAGAGCGAAGAAGCTGCAGCGGGATTGTACATGTACAGATCAAGCCTTGAACCAGCACCGCAATACTCTGATACGCTACCAGAGCAGAGCAACGAGCAGTCCGTGGTTGCAGTTAGAGCGGATCCTACACTAAGAGTATTGCCACAGTAGCATTCTCGAGCATATTCAACACCGGCATAGGTATAGCCTGCACAGGAAGCAATGCATGATTCCACTGTCATCGTGTCGCTCGTGAAGGTTGCACCCGTGAGAGCGCGACTAGTAGTTCCCTCTGTATAGCATCCTTGCCAAACGAATCCACCCGCAGTAGGAACATGTGCTGGGGCCGCAGGCGGTGGGTAGTAAATCGTGTTCTGATATGTCGAAAGTCTGTTGCCCTTGCCACAAATTTCGGTCGCATTGCCTCCACATGGCTTGTTGCAGTCGCTCTCCGTTGCCCTCAATGTCGCATTCAGAGTATATCCACAGTAACATTGAGTCCCATACTCAACGCCAAAATAGTCGTAAGAAGTGCATTGGGTAGCACACATCTCCAAGGTCATGGCTGCGTTGGTGTAGGTGACAGAACTTAGGGTTCGAACGTTGTTAACCAGGTCTGTGTAGCAACCAATGTACTGGAATGTGCTGATTGTTTTTGGCTCGAGAGGGTTGAGTGTGCCAGAAGGTGTGATAGCAGTAGTGATCTTGGATGAGGAAGTTACAGTGGTCGAGGTCGAAGTCGAGGAGAGAACGCTTGAAGAACTGCTCGATGAGGAAAGGACAGGCGTGATGGTTGAAGTAGAGACAGAGCTTGATGAGGTCGATGAACTTATAGGATTGGTCGTTGACGAAGAAGATGAGGACGATGATGATGCTGTGCCTTGAGCTGCAGTGCCTTGCATCAGAAGATCCGTGTAACCACCATCACTCCAGAAATTAATGAACGAAGCAGCAATCCCAGTCGAGCTCGGCAAGAACACCAAAGGAATGGTGAGAGAAGCGCCTGCTGCCAAGGTAGAGCCAACGGCAGGGAAGTTTGTAGATGTGAAACCATTTCCTACAGTCGAAGAGGTGACATTGTGATACGGCTGGCCAGTCGCGTAGTAATCTTGCCAAGCAAACCCGTTGAAAGTCAAGGACTGACTGCCTTTGTTTGTAAGGATGATCGACCGAGAAGATTGAGAGGGCTGTGCTCCACCAATGAACACTCCGCCAAAATTCATCGTCGTCTGATTGATGACAAGGTATCCTCCCGAGGCGACTGCCGTTCCGGAAAGCGGGACAATCGTGTTCTGAAGGTAGCCGGAGGGTGCTGTAACACGAACATTGAGCGTTCCTACTTGACTGCCGGGAGCCAGAGGGGCGGGAGATGCATTTTCGTACGCCAGAAGGGCCGCATCGCTAAGATTGAAGACCTATCACAAAAGTGAGAATGTGAATTTATACAAGTGAAAGGGAACTTACAACAGGGAAGGTGAATTGTGCGCCAGAAGCCACACTCGCAGGGAGAGTTGCACCTCCGCAATTGAAAATGGTGGATGTGATGTCGCACTTTGGAGCAGTAATCGCAACATTTGCAGTGCAAGTGATCTGGACTGTCGAGGTAGAATGAACCATTACTGATCCGAAGGATGCAGGATTCGGTGTACAAGTCAAAGGAACCTTTGATTTCTGGCCACCTCCGCTGAGCGCTACCAATGTAGCACCCTTGGAAGTGTAGATGCGACCGTCTCCAAAAGCAGGACGCTGGTTCTTTGTCAGTCCTCCAGTAGCAGCACCAGTTGGTAGAGTGATCGGAGTCAGAACGCCATTGACTGGAACAGCGTTGTAAGCCAGTAGCCCCCTGTTGGCATCACAGAGCCACACAATACCAGTCCCTGGAGCACCGTTATTGGAAGTGACTGTTGGAACAGACTTTCCAGCGAAGGTCAGAGCCGTCTTTCCAGCTAGTGTGAACTTTGGAGTTCCGCCTTGGTTGCTGAACGAGTATGCGTACATGCTATCTCCCGTTGGGGCCAAATAGAGATAGCCACCTTCAAGTGGGTAGCTTCCAGGACCACTGAAGTATGAGTTGGCGTTGGGAATAGTTTGAATAACGTTGTCTCCTCCAGCAGTGCCTCCAGCAAATCCTCCCAAGTTATCGGCATTCATGATGTACATGTTACCATCCTTACCTCCGGCGACAGCTATTCTAGAGACACCATTGCCGTTAAAGACAGTCGGATCGAGTAGACCAACCCCAGCCGACCCAAAATCTCGATCGCCTCCATTGAGACTGTCGTATGCATAGGGTTCGAAGTAGTCTGCCTGGGTGAGGGTGCCAGCGTTTGGATCAACCCCCATATTGACAACACATTGCTCGAGCGTGCTCAGGTAAACCTTTCCGCTTGCTGCTTTTCCAGTTGCTCCGCCGTTCGCACCTGCTCCTCGTGCATTGCCAGTGACGAAAAATACACGGTTCGCGCTCGTGTCAGCGGCGAGTCCCATTCCGCTCATCCAGATTCCAGCCTTTCCACCACCTTGAATGGTGATATCCAAGGTCTGAGGCGAGGGAGCACCAGGACTGGCTTCCATGGCTTGAATGTTAGTAACGCCAACTCCAGGGGTCTTACTGACGGAGACAAGCATTCCGGTGTAGTTGAAGTTATCACAGTGACCACCGAAACCACCAACGATGGTGTTGCCAAGCATCGCCAGACCAGGTCGATTGAGAACAGTTCCGCCAATGAAGTAACGAGTGGGATCATTGTTAGCATAATGACCGTCGATGATAACAGGGAAGCCGGAGACATCAGCGAGCCCTGGTAGTTTGACAGCGTAGAATTTGTATTGACCAAGTATTGTTCCTTGTGGCCCCGCTTGTCCGTTCTTGTAACCCTTAGCGAAGAAGTACATGATATCAGTGGCAGTATCGATGATCGGTGTACCCGTTATTCCCACCGTATTTGGAATGTCGCCACATTGTGTGTCGGTGGACGCGAAGGGGGCATCAAGAGTTCGAGTGTTGACAGTAGCACCCGTGAACCCATCGATAACCCTAACAATATTTTGATTGGAGACCGTGATAACATATTCGTTGGGGGCACCCGGAGGGGTGTAGACCAGTGGTTTGGCATAGAATACCTCGTTAGTATTGTATGTTTTGCTCCAAGCCAGAGTCAAGTTGCTGGCGACAGCAGTGGGATCGATATTATGATTAGGTAAATAGCCTGATTGTGGGGGATCCTGACTTCGAATTAGCCATATTGCCTGTGTGACCTGGGAGTCGGAAAAGCACACAGCATCTTGCCATGAATCTGTAGATGCAAATGAATGGACAAGGGCTGGCATCACCGCCAGCCCTAACACCGAAAACAACCGCGCAACCATTATCAAACGAGTGACAGGAGGAATGAGTGAGGAAAAGAAAGGGAGGAATAGTCGATAAACGAGTGACGACTGAAAATATAAGGTAGGGAGGAGAGAGAGGGGGATCCTGACTTCGAATTAGCCATATTGCCTGTGTGACCTGGGAGTCGGAAAAGCACACAGCATCTTGCCATGAATCTGTAGATGCAAATGAATGGACAAGGGCTGGCATCACCGCCAGCCCTAACACCGAAAACAACCGCGCAACCATTATCAAACGAGTGACAGGAGGAATGAGTGAGGAAAAGAAAGGGAGGAATAGTCGATAAACGAGTGACGACTGAAAATATAAGGTAGGGAGGAGAGAGAGGGGCTGATGTTTATGATTGTTTTTGGATGCCTTTGGCGTTCGGTGGCCTGAGCCTGAAGGAACGTCGAGCGTTGTGGGCAACGGCAAGGGTGGAAGCGAGCCTAGAAAACAGGGAATGCTAGGCCCTAAGGAGACGAACCTTGTAGCATTCTCCCCCCCATTGACAAACATCCTTCCCGCATGCATGAAAACCTTACATCTCGATATTTCCACCTTCGTTTCCATATCTTTCAAGGCTTCCCGGTGCGTTCCAATCCTTCATCGTGCTCAGCGGCTCAGTCCTTGGACCTCCTGCCACAGCGCGAGATCGCGAAAACATCCCGTCTGAGTGAAGGCGCCTCAGACGGGCCTCACGAGAACGGAAAATTGACAGTTGATTGTCTTGGCTAGATCCCAGGGATTCAGAGTCAGAGAAGCTCATCAGTGCCATGCTGGCGATTTTCGATATTCTCGTCGGCCGTAACCCCCAACCAATTACTGGCCAGTGGCCACGGCCCCCTGAGCGGCACGCTTGTTGTGATATCGAATTCTTCGCTGCCGTGCTACACTGGTGAATGGCCAGGCACAACCCGATCCTCAGGATCTGCGTTGCATCTCCGCATTGATTCTGGGCCTGGGCTGTGCCTCTTTATGCTTATTATGACGCTTGGTCGCTTTGTTCGAACCTTCCTCTCTGGGTTTTCTATTTGGGGGGCCATACCGGATTGTCAGATTGACCCTCTCTGTCAGCGTGTTCGCTGTCACGCTGTGGCGATGGGTTACACGACACTCGGCGCTCATGACTGTACGAGAATCTATTGAGAAGATGTTTCAGAGTTGGAAAGTTCCGTTCTCATGATTATCTGCCAAGCTGAAATTCTCGATCCCAATTTTCTCTCCGCATTGCTTTTTTCATCCCATGTGCCTCGTGGCTTTCAGCTTTCAATATCCCGCCCTTGGCAATAGCTTGGCAGCAGCGTGCCCCTCACTACCAGCTGCTGACGACTTGCCGGCAAACCGTTGTCAGGAACTGCTCTTTGACAGCGGTTTGCAAGTTGGTGCAAGTTGGAGGACTGGTACCAGGTAGGCGGTTCGGAACTTGCAGAAATTAAGCTTAAGGAAGCGGTTGCTGTGGCTCAGCGAGCCGATGTGGCCGCGCCCTGTAACGGTTGCGAGCCGTCAACAGGAGATATCGGTTCACAGAATATGGGGATTTACCTTGTGCAATGATTTGAATTGGAAATTGACAATGAGATGGCCTTGATATCATCAGTCTGTCTTCAGATTCTATCGCGTTCGATCGGGTTTTGGATTTCTGATACCACGTGACCTGGTCTAATTCACCGAGGGAGGACGAGTGTTCTGGCTGCGCTAGATTTCCGGTCATAGCCTTCATGAATGAGTCATCCAAGAATCTAGTGACTGCAGAAAGAGAAAGCATGGAAACAACTCCTTGCCTCCATCCCATAAGCTACACCACTTGACCAAGGGCAGGAATGGTCATGTCACGAGCAGCTCCAAGCCTCTCAATTCTCCAACCAATATCCTTTCACAGCCTTTACATGTTGCTACTTCCAGATGTATTTGCACTTTTCTTCGCATTGGCATCCAAAAGTGGCTTGAGATTGACAGCGAATTAAACTCCTAGAATTTGATAGTAGACATGATGCAAGTCATTCGACAAATGCCTCAACAAACAAGAATATGGTGAATGGATATAGAACCAACTGGGAGCTTTAGCAGAGAAAAGACAATCCAAGCCCGCATCGTTCCAAATCTTTGCTTTATCGCTGGCCACTGGCAAGCATAAAGACTCATGACAATGTCTGTCAACGTGACAGTGGTTGTGACTCAATGAATATGATGGAACAAGCGCTAGAAAGCATGAGAAAACGTGAACATGTTCTTTTTACCTCATGTCCGCGACAACTTTTGTCGTCCGGGGAAACCTCACATTGCTCCTTGTTGACTGAGGTTTTCAAGACTAGAAGAGGGGTCATTTATACCCTGCCTTTCACCCTGCACAAATTCCAGACTGTCATTGAGTTGCTGCTTTCCATTCACTGTGACTTTCGTGAATTCACGTTTACTTTTGGCAATAACTTCAAGAGAGGAGACTTTCTTCAAAGTCACAAGCTGTTATTCACTCACTTCCTGAATTGGCATCAACTGAAACTTGCTTGGATTCAAATTCATGTTCTTCTCTGCAACCTCTTCAGAAGACAAAGTGACATGTCGTTATAGGTATAAATACCTCTTGTCGTCCCCACGTATCGAAACCAAAGCCCCCAGAGCGGACGAACCTCGACGCCATGACTTGGAACATCTCAAAGGACCAAAAAGTTTGGCCGTAGTTTTGCAAAGCTCATAGGAACACTATATCGTGGCGGATGTTTTAGGTGCCATTTGTGCTCTCGTCCCACTTTTATTGATAGCGAGAATATACTTGATAGCAAGTGAATACCTTATTCACGAGCTCGAGTCATGGGAATCAGTAGGCTCATCTAATCTAAACAATGCAATCTCCAGAAATGCCCAGATGCGGATGGTTTACACCTGAGGGACCACCGCCATATCTCTCGAAGAGTGTCCCTTGTATCTCCTTCGTCATCGGCGGCTGTATCAGTTGCAGTACCTTTGGCTGACGAGCTGCAAGCTTTTATACCTTCGTAGAAGACAAAGTCTTGTTATCTGCCTTGCGTGCGGCCTTGCCGCCTTGCCATTCAAGCACGAACCACAACCTCGCTCAAATTCACACTCGCACTTAGCAACGCCTCCTCAGGGACCTCACTAAGAGAAACAGGGTGTTCGTGGTTATAAATACCCCACGTCTCTCGAAGCAACTCCCGACCAGAAAGCGCTATCCGCTATTGAAAAAGACAATATGTATGATGCGAAGGTACTGTGGCGGCTATCGACCTTTAAGTATCCCAGCCGGCGACCGACCCAGTCCCCAGAACGCGAAATCAAAAGTCCAGCAGAAGTGCCCCCGGTACCTGCAAACTTGAGTTCAAGGCGTATACACCTCAAGTTTGTTGGCAGCGAGAACGTATTTGGCAACGAAGAAAGAATCTTCCGAAGAATGAAAAGAGACATAGAGCGTCCAAGATGCACACCTCATGTCGTCTACCCTGACCTGAAGTCCATAAATGCTGGCGTATCAAGCAATAAGACCACCCTGTATCCAACTACCCCTCTTCCGCAGTCCGCGCACTCCATGTGCACTTTTCCTTCTATTGCTGAAGTATTCAAGCTTTCATAGATGTCGGAGCCTTGCTTCCTGTTTGCCTCCGTCTGAAAGCTTGCTCGGATTCACCTTCCAATTTCGTGATGTCTTAAGTACAGTACTTTTGCTTGATCCCACGTCGTTGCCCAAGGAAGCTTCCAAGACGCGGCTGTTTATACCTTCAATTATTTTTAGTGCTTTGAAATGCGCAGTTGTCGAAATCTTCGAGAATTAAATCAATCTATGCAGAGTAAAATGCAAGCGGAGTATCAAAAATCTTAGTTTGTACAGACTCCGACTTTGAAATGCTTTTTAATCTCTTAATATCCAGGCAGAAGTCAGCCTGTACGAAAATGTGCCTCTTTGGGACTGGACTTATTTCCTAGGTGGCCGACGAGAGATCAGTAATCGAAACCTGAAAACATCCCGCCGGCGCATCCCCTTGCAGCATGCATGCGGGGAAGACTCGTTTAGGGCACCACGGCGCTGTCTTATCGGGTTTCCATCCTAGAGTCATTCTTAGTTATCATGAAGAAATGTCTTTTTGTTCATACTTAAGGCATACTTCTTCAGGATTGGCACGATGCAGCAAGCGGTCATGCATCAACGAAGCACAGTGAGTGGTTCATTCGTACAACGTGACAGCCACGAAGTCGATCTTGAAATGAGTCGACGATGTTCCCAGAAGTATCGGCGAAGGATCGGAAGGCTGTGATATTCCCCTCATCTACAAGGTAATGTAATTTAGTGTATATAAATCCAGATACTCCTCGAAATTCCGTGGCACTTCAACCAGTACCAGACTCTTCTCTACACTGTTCTCCAAAACAAATCATGATTCGCGCCATATTCCTCTACGCACTTGCCATTGGCATATTCGCGAATCTGGCAGACTGCTGCAATTCATTAGACGCATCTGTGAACCACAAACAGCATCTCACAGCCCCCTTTGAATCCCGCTCCAAAGCTGGTGTCATCAGTATAACTGTCCAGCCAAACGACGACGCCGAGCACGCCTTTGGTCTCGACCTCATCTATCCTGGTGTCCCTCTTACTGAGTTCTTCGGATTTCCCGTTGTCCGTAAGTGAAATAATGCCTTTACTTAAAGAGATATTCAGAGCCGAACTTTTCGCGAGTACGGCGCACTCGGCTCCACAGCTTCTTGACTCGCAAATCATACTCCAAATCTCATCCTGATCCATCTATAGACGGCACTATCACCTACCCTATCCCATCAAGTCCATCCTCGGGATACGGCTCACTATTCGGATGGATCCAGTTCATCAAGCAAGATTTTGACGGAGAAGCCGGGAATTGGACATTGGATGCTTATCCATTCGCGCAGGATTTGCAGACTCCGTTTGCGTATTTTGGGTACAACCCGTCAACCTTGGATGCGCCAGCAGCGTACCCATATGTGAATGGCACCACGTTAGTATGGACCGCCCAGGCATACTTGGTCGTGTTGGCGGATGCGGGAGTCACCAAGAACGTGACTGTGATTCCGGGAGGAGCCTTCACTTGGGGTTTTGATATTAATGTTGATGAGAACTCCCCGTTAGACAGGCAGATTGTTGTTAGGCGGGTTGAGAAGCTTGATGTGGAATCAGAATGGGGGGAGAGGCTTCCTTTGTTGCGGGAGACGTATACAGAGTGGACTTTCCAGGATACCGGCGTTGTCGTGTGAAGATGACCCGGACACATGGAACAATAGATTTTTTAGGGTTTGGACGGGCGGGAGCTGTCAGTGGTGCTGCAAAGAGAAATTTGAAGAGAGAGCTGGATGAAGCCAGCAATAATAGTACTCGAACATAATTCATTAAACATTAAAGCATCAAAATATTAACGCAACAAGCAAACAGCAAAAGCCAACTACCCCGAAATAAGTGCAAGTGTCTTGAAAGTCACTATTTTATTTCATGTCATGCCCCCAACTGTGTTGGCACTTGTGCACTTGGAATTGGATGCGGGGTAATTCAAAAAAGAAGAAATTTCTCTTGTAGAAGCCCAAGCACTTTTCAATGCTGCTCGAAGCATGGGAAAACTGAATTGGGCACTCTCGACAACGTGCCTTCAGGCCAATCCTTCGCAGGCAGACACGCTCATAGCTCGCAACCAAACATGTTCTTGAGAAGCGTGTGGCAGCTGTCTCGTTCTGCCAATGTCACCACCTCTCTTGACTCTCCCACGACGCGCATGGGGAGCTGCCCAAAATAGATCCATTCCAGTTTTGGCAGAATCTCAACATACTTCTGAGCCTCATGGAGGATCCGGCCCTGATGTTGCTCTTCCCAAACGCGGTATCTTTCCTCTCGATCATGTGGTTGAAATGGACCGCCCGAGTACCTGAGATCTGGATACCTATCTTCGTAATAGAATTCTATGAATTCGGCCGAGTTGAACCGCGGATTCAAGGGCGTGTATGAATCGCGGCTGAAGGCGACTTTCCTCAACTTTGGCAATTGAGCGAGCCAATGTCGCATATTCTTGTGGTCAACCAGCCAGTCCTGCCTGCCTCCTTCTTGTCCTGCCGCGAAATGGACTTGTTCAAGGCTCTTCAAAGTGCCGATAAATCCCAAAGCGGTGTTATCAATGGGCGTCTTTTCCTGCTCCCACGAAATACTGAGAGATGTAAGCCTGTCAAAGGAGGAGGACAACATCGGTAGTAATTCCTGGTTGACAATTTCTTCAGACAGCCAGTATGGAAAACATAGCGTGGATATCTGGGGATTCGCGCGGAGAAATTTGAATGTGGCAGATCCTGGGCGCCTGGTTTTGCACACAAAGGTCCTAAGTGTTGAAATGCAGCCCCGCTCCGCCATGCAATTTTCCACGTAGTTCTTCGAACGTGTCGCAATCACCAGCGTTTCGAGAGGACTTTGGAGGAAATCCCGGATAACAGATTCATCCGTGTATGGGACACTCGCAATGTCTAGCACTCTGAGTTTGGGGAACCAGAGACTTATCATGGGTTGAGGATTCGGCTCAATGTCCATGTTATGTTTTCCCACTTCAATATCTCGAGGGTGGGCGCACATTGTTGGAGAATCGAGATACCTTGTTTCGCAGTGAGGCCAGTCTTCAAAAGTTTGAAAATGGGTTTCATCGAGAGAATGAGGCTTCGCAGTGGCCATGCACTCCCAGTTACAGAGGGTTTGATTTCATGATATCCAGTAACAGGGACTCGGTTGAGCCTGAGATGCTGAAACCTCGTGTTGGTGAGATTGTCGAGGAGCAGGGGAGGTAAAGGTGATGCATCTTGCCAATTCAGTAGATCAAGGTAGGGCAAGGATTTTGGATTGGCCAAGAGGAGTGCAATATCCCTTAAATATGTGTCGTAATAGCTTCGGCAGGCATCTTCTTGTCGAGCTGCTTGTGTCTGTTCGTCGAGATTCATGAATTCGTCAGATATTTCAATCTGATGTCTGTTTGACAGGTGATACGGGTTCGTCCGGATCGTCATGCGTCTGATACACGCACTTATGGATGGCTGGCGCGTGTTGCCCCTCGCGATTCGTTCTTCGGACTCTTTCAGCAGTATCGAAATTAAGCTTCGGCTTTCCTCGCTGTAGTCGAGGACAACGCTGACAAATTGCATAGAGCGGGCCAACTGACGAGAGTCACTGTTCACTGGAGCCAAGTTTGCCAATGACTCGTGATCAATGCAACGCATGATATCGGACAGGATCTCAAACGGCAGCTGAAATAGACGACATGTGTTTGAAGAAAGCGGCTTTCCCTCTAAGATCTCTCGGAAGTCAAGAGGTAGCGGAGGCTCAATACTGCTTCCATAATCGTCTTTGCCGTTGGGCAGCATCGGCATCAAGAGCATAAGAATGTCTCTGCCATCACTCGATCGCGGCATCGTGACTGAATTGAAGCTCGTCGCGGCTCCTGAGCTGATCTGTGAGAAGCGAGACAAGATTGCTGAGAAAGACGTGAGGCCGAGAAGAGAGCTTTGTGATAGACTGTATTCAGCACCTGCGCGTCCAACGCGCTTGATATAGTACGATGTTTTTGTCCTGGTCTTCCGATTAATCAATTTGTAATTTTGGGAGAGGCTCGTTGGTAAACGCTTGAAGTATAGTCACTCCGAAACCAAGGCACCGTGTGGACCTTCAATTCGAATGACTCTTCCCTTGGTATTTGATGGAAAAGGATTGGGTCTCGACCTGGTCTCCGGGTTTGGTTTTGAATGTTGAAGTTGCGGGGTCAACGATAAAGAACTTTACTCCAAGAATCTAGTCTTAATCGGGCTAAGCGATTCCAGAAATGGACAGCGTATCACGTGAATGTCGCCTTTGATCCTGTTCACTCCCTGTTTTTCTGTTCCACGGGAAGCTGATGATCGGTTGGGAAGTTCTGAACAGGAATGGAAAGTTTATGGAATTGCTAGCCTGTTGGCTGCGGCAATGACTGAACACAGAAATCCGAATTGGTGGCGCCTTCAATGTTCCTGCCTTGCCAGAACTCAAGCTATAACTTCAAAAAAACCCGCACGCAATCCTCTACCAGTCTAGCTGTCTCAAAGACCTGTGGTTGTCAGATAATGTATAATTTTGAATTTGAATTCTTACCTGTGGAGGATTCATTATGGAGAAGTGATCACCCTCAAGGGCATGGTACTCGACGTCTTCGCCAAGGAGGCGATCCCACCCATTAGCTCTAAAATCGACACGGGGTGCCGTAAACCACTCATGCATATCGTTTAATTGGATCGTATCCTGGCTCGAAGCGTTCGCCTTTCCAATAGCTGCCGCAATCTTCTCTGACAAGCGCTCAAAAAGACCATGTCTCGCCCAAATGAGGGAAACATTCTGAGGGCGCCGCTCGGGATGCATAGCAACTGGCTCGTAAGCCCCCAAGGCACGTACCGAAGCCAGAAGATGCTGCCTGGTATTCAATGACATCTTTGCCTCCACGCCTTTGCCTGTATGATTCGCATCGTCAAAGATTCCTGTCTTTTCCAACAGCTCCATGCTAATGTCAGCGAGCTTGTCAATCGGTCGCGGACATGGGCTGTCTATCAAAATGAGCCCAAGTACTTGCTCACGCATATTGAGAAGCTGTCGTGCAATCTCGTACGCGAACATGCCACCCATTGACCAACCTCCGAGTAGGTAAGGACCGTGTGGCTGTAGCTTTCGGATCTCGTCAACGAATGTCGATACCACCTCCTCGAAAGAGATGGTGAACTCGAGAGGAGCATTCAAGAACGGAGACTCGAGCCCGTAGACTGGAAGATTGAGTTCAAAGGTTGAAAACTTGGTGTATGAAGCTGCGGATCCCGCGCCGTCTGCTATCAAGAATAGAATCGGTAGTCCTGAATTGTGGTCTCCTTGGATGAATACAGAGTTGCTGCGTAGCTTCTCTTTGGCTTCAGTGGAAGATGTAGGTGTGGCTAACGGTGATTGATCTGTCCCACCACTAGAGCTGCTACTCTCCTTTTTAGCACATTCGGATTGAGCTTGGTCCTGAAGATGTCTGTTAAGCTCTCCAATTGTAGAGCATGAAGCGAATGCAGATGTTGACAGCTTCAAGCCGGTCTCTCGTCCTATCCTTGAAACTATCGCGTTCGAGATCAACGAATCGATACCCAAGTCGTGGATTGAGAGTTCATCCACCAAAGTCTCGACTGGGTAGCCAGTTTCGTCGGCAATGATTTGTCTGAAGTCACCCACAGCTGCTAATGCAGAATATCCTGCAACTTCTTTGGGCTTTTCGACTCCTGGCGCTGACTTTGGCGCTGGCTGATGAACCGCGGGTGATCGACTGTCAAGCCCTAGAATGGTTCGCAAAGTCCTTCTTGACATCCTTTGAAATTGCAGGCTAGTGCATGTCACAATTACCTCGTCCTTGTAGAATAAGTACACATCGCCAAGGAAAAGACCATTGTCTCCGTCCGAATACATGCGGGCATACGCCTGATAAGAGACATTGGCCTGCAACTCTCGAATGATGCGCAGGCCTTTCCAGCCTGAAGAAATGTAGATAATGTCATCATTGACTGCAAGGTTGCCATTGAGTACAAAGCCCGCGAGATGAACGATGGCGTCAGTCCAATATGGAGTGTACAGAGGCTTTTGATCGGATGTTGATCTTGGGAACTCAATTGTAGCCACAGCTTCGTTGAGCTCTGTGTCGAGGTAAAGGTCTGTGATGTTCTGGTATGGCTTGGAGTATGCAACAATCGTTGAAAATAGTCTGTATATCATCTTCCTCTGGAGATAATGGGCTTTGCCATTAGGATCTATTAAACTTTTCATTCTAGCATGAACCAGGTAAGCGGTCGTGCGTAATAGATGTCGGCAATCATTCGAATCGAGAGACAGCACAGAACAAGTCGCGTGCTCTTGCGTTGTGGGCCCAAGAATTGAACTGAAGTTGATCAATACTCTGTCTGTGTCTGCCGAGCTTGACGCGGTAATTTTGATGTCGGGCTCTAGCGTTCCCGGTGTAACTACCAGAGGTGAAAAGATCTTCATATCCGAAATTTCGACAGCCACGCCTCTGGCGAGGTATATCTTGGGCAGCAAATTTGACGCTGCGGTCAGAGCCATGTCGAGATAAACTGAACTGGGGCACAACCCTACATCTTCAACAAGATGGCCTTGAATTGCAGCGAGAAGAGTGGACTCTGTTGTGCTGAAAACATGTGTGGTTGTCTCGTGCGACTTGTCTTCGAGTCGTGCGAAAGAAGACGAAGAGAAAGACGGTCTCTCCCCTCCTCTCACTTTCTTAGGTGATGAGCTCGTCAAAGAATTTTGGATCCAGTAGTCTTTGCAATCGAAGGAGTATGTTGGTAACTCAAACAGTCTGAGTGATTGCTCAAAAGGTCGATGGAATTCCTGCCATTGAACGTCAATGCCCGAGGCATATGCTTTTGCCAAGCCTTCCGTCGTTGTTTTCCACTCGCTAACATTGTGGAGAATGCTGGTGATGGATTGAGATGGCAAGCTTCCGACAGTAGCCTTTGCCATTGCCAAAAGGCTAGAGCCTGCACCACACTCAACCCAAATGGTGTCGGATGCTGGTCCGAGAGTTTCACAGGCCTGCAACGCTCCTGCAAAGTCTACCGCGTTTCTGGTCTGCTGTCTCAAAAACTCAGGACCAAATACTCCTTTTGTGGTAACTAATGTGCCTGTGGAGGAAGCAACAGCGATGTTTGGTGCTTTGAATTCAACAGACACAGCGCATTTTTCAAATTCATCGAGAATCGGATCAATTTGTGCGGAGTGAAATGCAAACGGAACACCCAGAATCTTGGTTTGCACAGACTCCGACCCCAAAGCGCTCTTCAATCTCTCAATTTCGTGAATTTCTCCGCTGACTACAGTAGACAACGGCCCGTTGAGGCAGGCTACGGCGCAAGTTCCGAAGACCTTTCGCTCAAGCACTTGTTTGACTATGCTGAGATCTCCTTGAATAGCAAGCATCCCATGGGTACCTGGCTCGCACTTTGCTTGGAGCAGCCGTGCCCGCGTGGCAACAAGACGGAGGCAGTCGCTCACGGAAAGTACATCCGCGACACAGAGAGCTGCGAACTCCCCCAGGCTATGTCCAATGACAGCTTGGGGGATTAAGCCCCATGATTTCCACAGATTTGCTAATGCGAGCTCCACTGAGACGATTGCAAGGTGTATTTGGACTGGCTGAAAAGAGGCAAGGTCCTCATCACTTGTGACAAGGTCCAAGAAAGACACCTGGAACTGTTTCTGGCATATATCGTTGAGAGTTTGAAGACTTTGACGGAAAGGAGGGCAGGTGTTGAAAAGTACTTTGCCCATTCCAACAAATTGTGACCCTTGACCAGGAAATAGGAAGATCACGGGCCTCTTCTCTCTTGATATTCCACCTCGTTTTGAGGTCTTCATGTCGGTCAGTAGGTCCTCGATTGTCCTGGCGGAATATGCACTGCGGATGCTGTTGTGGATTCTGCGGCTTGTGCTGTAGGACAGATCTGCTAGCGAAACGGCCGGGTGTTTTTCCAAGTACT
The DNA here is from genome assembly GCA_900073065.1 of Phialocephala subalpina. NCBI lineage: Eukaryota > Fungi > Ascomycota > Leotiomycetes > Helotiales > Mollisiaceae > Phialocephala > Phialocephala subalpina. The sequence goes on from FJOG01000003.1 coordinate 3,059,493, forward strand.
GAATAATACGAGCTCGGTTACCCTTGAAGGATGTTGAAGTATGTCCGCTGACAGTTATCACAAGGTGAGACCGAGGATCTTCAACTGTACTCGTTGGTCTTGGTGAGGGTTCCTCTAGAAGGATACAGGTGTTGCCACCCTAGCTCGAATCAGAAGAGGCCAGAGAGTGATAGAGTATACGTACTGTCGCGTTGAAGTTGTTCACAAGAATTCGTTTCTTTTCTGTCTGGAAACGCTCCTTCTGCCTGGCGATGCGTATGTTCTTTTGCAAAGCAGCGGTAAGTGTGGCGTTGAGTGTCGTTTTAATACCACAGTGGGGAGGTATCAAGTTGTTCTGAAACATCAATAATGACTTGATAACAGACGATATCCCGGCGGCCTGAGAATTCCACAGTAAGTATAAAGTTCATTGGTCAGGTGTTTTACTGACAGCTTCACCATGGCCGATGTTGCTCTTCACAGATCCAACATACAAAGGGTTATCAATGGCCCGATCCCCAAAGAACTCGGTCACGGAATGACCCTCGACAGAGTCACCAGCTTGCGTTCCTGTTCCATGCATTTCGACATAGCTAACGTCGCTTGGATCGATCATGCCTTTCTGTAATGTCCGCCGATAAAGTTCTTGCTGGGCACCGGAATGCGGATGCGTGATAGAGATAGCATGCGCAGAATGGTTACTCTCCACGCTTTTTATGATGCCTCTGATACTGTCGTTATCTCTGATCGCATCTCCTAGACTTTTCAACACCACTACACCTACCGCTTCACCTCGACAATACCCATCTGCCTCACTATCGAAGGCTTTACACGAGCCGGACTTAGAGAGAAATCCACCTTTACTCAAGCCAGCATACATCTGATGCCCGGTGATAATATTGCCTCCCCCGGCAATGGCAACATTAACGTCTTCATTGATGATGGCTTTGTAGGCCATCTCAATAGTTGTAGCACTGGAAGAGCAGGCAGTGTCGATGCTATAGGATGGGCCATCCCACTTGAAGTGATAGTTCAGACGGCCGGGACCAAAGGCTCGCTGAGTGGCTGGGATATAGTGCACGTCGACGTCCTGGCTGGCGTTGGATTCGCGCCAGTCGTCAGTAGCCTGGCCAAAGAACGTGCCAATGCGTTGACCACGGTGGCCAGAGTAGCCCGCGATCTCGAGTGCTTCGTAAGTGGCCATCAAGAGTATTCGATGAATTGGATCCGTCTGAAGAGCTTCGCGTGGAGACATATTGAACAGACGGGCATCGAAAGAGGCAGGCTTGTCTATGAAACAGCCAAAACGTGCCAGTTGGTTTGGAAGCAGCTCAGTCATATCAAAACGATCTTTTGGTATCTATAATCGTTAGTAGGCGTAATGCATGAAAGGGCTGTCCTACCGTTTGATGAACATCACGACCGTCCTCGATGATCTGCCAGAGTTCGGGTACGCTACCAGCACTAGGAAATCGACCCGACATGCCGATAATAGCTACATCTTTGCTAATGTCTGGGAGTTCATCCCTCATGCTTGTCAGACATGAAATGCTGTCAAATTGTGGGTATATGAACTTACTCTCTCGAGTCACCCATTGTAAGATTGTTTGTATAAAAACTGATACTCAGAAGATTATCTGCTAGGGCATACGCAAAATCAACAACGGAAAGGCAAACAAGGAAACACTAGTATCCGCAGAAAATATCAGATTTGGACAAAAATGTGTATGAATTTCTTGGCAACCGGAAAAGACTGAGTATTAATGGGAGTCCGTGGATTTCGAAACCGTGCAGGCTCGCTCATTGTGGAATTCATTTAAGGTTCGGGCCATCTTGACTCGCACTCTGCATCCAATAAGAAACGAGAGTGGACCTCGGGTACGAAACACTTGATGGTACTAAATTTATGAATTCCAAAATGGGCTATGTAAGCATAGATAGTCAAGGGCAGGGCGTTCATCTTCTTTTGCTCGTGAACTTGACGGTTTGTGGTAGGAAAACAAGGGTGCCAGCTCATCCCCATGGGGCCTTTACCTTCGTATTGCCCACCAATAAGGAAAGCTCAATTTTAGTAATTTGAGGGCTGACTTTCAGGAACGTAAGAGACTGAGACGGATCGAAATCGTAATAGACAAAAGTCCGTAGTGTGGGGATGTTGCCTCTGGCGGCGGGGAATTTCACTGGGAATCTGCCACCTCCCATGTTTCGTTGGAGATACAGTGAGTTCAGTAGGCTCTGTAGCAAACCTGGCATAATAGACGGATCTTGCAAACGTAGGCCATTGAGTGCTAGAGTTGTCAGAACATGAAATCGAATATTTGCCAAGTCCTTGGGGAGTTTGAAATTGCCCTTGGGGATAGCATTGCTGTTCCATACTAAAGTCGCTAGGCTCGATGAACAATGTCGAAGGATGCCAACACACTGTTTCGAACCAGTAGTCTTGTCCTCGTAGTGGAAGTCGGTATCAATTGCAAGCTCTAGGCTGCGAAGTTGGAATTTATCAATGCCCTCTGGCGTTTCGACCTCGCAGACCTCTTCCACTAGAGCACGTTTGAATCTGAGATGCTGCAATAGCAGGCTGGTAAGGCTTTTCCAAAATGCTGGAGGAGGGTTCGATTCGTCTTGCCAGTCGAGCAGTTGGAAGTGTGAGAAGGTACGTGGGACCCGGGACACTTCTCCAATCTTCAGTCGCTGGAGGCTCTCTTTAAGTTGCCGCAGCATATCCCAGGATTTGGGGCTGCGGGCCCAGCACGACACTCGCAAATTGTACTGATCGTGCGAGTTGTCGACAGTCCCTATTGACAAGTGCCAGATTGCTCAAAGGGTTCTTATCGACACGACGAATGATCTCGGCGAGAATCTCGAATGGAAATTTGAAGAGGGGGCGTCGGAGTAGGGTTGTCTGCCTTCCGGGGCACGGTCGAAGGATAGGGGGAATGGAGGTACGGTATGTAATCTGAAGTCTTCTCTGACGCCGCGCATGCCTTCAGTGCTCAAATCTCTGTCGGCGTCGTCCATTTCGTGACCTGCTAATTCGAGTTAGAAATGTTGACTTGAAGATTCTTTAATCGATGGTAAGGGAGACGAAGCTGGAAATCCTGAAAAGGAAAAGGAATATGATAAGATCCTTGATGTCGAGGATAGAAAGTGAGCAGTTGATTCAATGGGAAAAGCTGTATCTGCTGGTTCCAGGAGCTGCGCAAACTTGCGCTTGATCGAACTGAAAGTGAGCCAAAATCACTCGTTCAAGCTCGTCTAGGAGGCGTCTAGAATTGTTGGGCCTGCAATGCCGCCGAGTCCTTTCACTTCGACGTGTCCTTCTAGGCAGGGCTTGTTGGCAGATCAATAGCTCTGATCATAAAGTTTTGATTTCGAATTCAATGCTCGTTGGTTTGTTATGAAGAGACGAAACGCGACCGCGTTTTGGGCTTCTTTTGATGCTAGTCCTAAATCGGACAAGCTCAATATCAATCTCTTTCCCCAGGTTTCCAACCTCAACACATGCATTTCATACACCCGACTCACATTATTGCCTATGTTTTCCTTTCTCGAGATCTTCGATTCCAAGAACATCTGCACCAAGTCATTGTTTTCGTCCGATTAATGCCCCTTATGTCTCAATAGCTATCGGAACTTTCGATAACGTTAAGCCGGCCTTCTTCACGTAAAATACCATCTCTCTCATGACCTCGAGCCTCGATAGCCTCTATGCAGGCCTGCCGTCAGCTTTACCCCCAGATTAGGTAACTGCGGGTGATTATGCCAGCTTGTCATGCTCTCTCAGAGTATGAAACCTCATTGGCTTCTGGATCCGACCACGAAGGCTCGGTACGTTGTTGCTTACTTGATGTAAGCGAAATCGTCTCGATCGTCCAGACCTAATTTGATAGCACTTCTTGTATAAATATCTAGCAAGTCGCCATTTTCGTCTTCACACTCCGAAGTCAAAGGTAGATCTTCCATCATGCAGTCTATTCCTCCCGCGGACTTGACACCGAGTCATCCTCCGGATACATCATCAATTTCTTCTCTATCAGACAGCTATAATTTCATTGTTATTGGAGGCGGTACCGCTGGCCTCTGCCTGGCTGCCAGATTGACAGAAGATCCTTATACGAAGGTGTTGGTCCTTGAAGCAGGGGCAAACAAGCTGGAGGACCCCAAAATCTTGACTCCTGGTCTGGGGTGGTCTCTCTACGATGATCCAGAGTACGATTGGTGTCTCGAGACTGTACCACAGGTAAATTCCTGTTCCCTATTCGAACTTCCACAGTACTGACATTTCCACAGCAAGAGCTCAATGGTCGAATTATCCCTCATCAGCGAGGGAAAGTGCTTGGGGGCAGCAGCGGCCTCTACCAATTACAGATGGTTTACAGCTCCCAAACAGCAGTCGATGGATGGGAAAATATGGGTAATCCTGGTTGGAACTGGAAGAGCATGGTGCCATATTTCCAGAAATTCCACACCCACCACCCTCCTGGGCCGGGCGAGATGGTGAACGAGATTCGCCAGTTTGCCTATCAAGACGAGGCTGTTGAGTCTAGCGAAGGTCCAGTGCAAACCTCGTACAGCGAGACGACAGAAATCGACAAGGATTGGTATGAAACCTGGAAAAAGATCATGACTGGTTTGGGATACGACCACGACGATCTAGGAGGATTCACCCAACCTACAGCTATCGATCCCAAGACTAGGACCCGGAGCTTTGCTGGCTCGGCCTTTTACTCAGCAGATATCTCTTCACGTCCAAATTTGCGTCTCATTACGGAAGCGCTTGTTGAGAAAGTCGTGTTCAATCAAGGCACATACGTCACTGCTTCCGGGGTACGCTTCTTATCAAAATCTGGAGAACAGGTGACGGTTAAGGCAGCGAAGGAAGTCATCATATCCGCGGGGTCCTTGAAGTCCCCACAGATCCTGGAACTCTCGGGTATCGGCGATGCGAAGCTCCTGAAGCAACACGGAATTGATGTTGTGATCGACAATCCGAACGTGGGCGAGAACCTACAAGACCACCAGTTAATTCCAGTATCATTCGAAGTCGTGGATGGCGTCCAGACTAGCGATGCAGTAGCACGAGACCCGAAGATCTTCGAGTCCCTTCTCGCGATGTACGACAAAAATCGCTCAGGTCCTCTCGGGCACAACGTTATCGACGCTTCAACGTTCCGTCTACCGGAAACTTTCGGTTTACAAGGAGCCGAATTCATTCCCTCACTTCTGAAAGAGGTTGCCCCTCACCCAGCAAGCGAGGCAGAGGAACTGAGGAATCGGATCACAGCTAAACTTCTTTCTTCATGCACAGTCCAGCACTCCCTCGCAAAAGCCGGCTTCAACATTGGCAAATATTCCAAGATCACCGACATGATGACGAACAAAATGCCAGGCGACTATTTCAGCATCCTCATTGCTCTCAATCATCCCTTCACTCGAGGCAATATCCATATTGCGTCTTCGTCGCCGGATGATCCGCCACGCATCGACCCCAAGTATCTTTCCCATCCGATGGACCTCGAGCTGCTAGCCAGGCATGTCCAATTCTTGTCAACTCTCATCTCAACAGAACCGTTCTCCAAGCACTTGAAGCCAAATGGACGTCGCATCCCATCTGATGCATTTACCAACGGCACTCCGACCTTGGATGAAGCGAAAAAGATTTGTAGAGACCAGATGATTTCAAATTACCATCCTGCAGGATCTTGTATGATGGGCAAGAAGGAGATGGGCGGTGTTGTGGATGAGAGACTGCGAGTGCATGGGGTGAAGAATCTGAGAGTCGTGGATGCGAGTGTATTCCCATTAATGCCGAGAGGAAATATCATTACGAGTGTATATGCAACTGCTGAGAGAGCTGCTGATCTGATAAAGGAGGATTGGCGGGGTAAATGAAACGCCAGTGGTTCAGTGTTGGTTGACCTTGATTCATCGGGGAAGCTAGTCAAGTTCACAAAATTGGAACTTTTTCATGCCTGAAACACCCCAATATTTCAATTTTCAGACCCGCTTACTAGCTCTTGATGTCTATGTAGTTACTCTAGCAATCTAGCAAAGCCACTTTTCTAGGCCGCGGATCTAACCAATGTCATCACGTGAAGCCTGTCTCCCACAGCCGAGGTCGTTCGCTTCTTGAACTTCTTTGATATTCTTCACATTAACCTTCACGTCAATTATATCCAACTTCGAGCACTCGAGGACTCGTCGTCCAAGGCAACCATTGCAGCCATGCCTAGACCAGCCCCAGAAAACTGTAAGCATCACAGCGAATCCGTGAAGCTGATTGCTGATTGCTGATTGTCTGACAGCATGGTTCGTTATCAACAATGTCCTTGATCTCCTGGCAATCAACTGACATTGCCCAAGCTCAACCTGCAGAAAGCGCAAAATGAAATGTAATCTTGATAAAAATACTTCAAATACGTTCTAAGAGCTCACTGACCAGTACTCCAGGTGATGGTGCACTGCCAGTTTGTCAGAACTGCCAAAAATCGAGACGCCCTTGTGCACGATCACGTGAAGCACGGCCAAAATATATCATTCATGCTGCTGATCCGGACCTTCAAAGTGGGTTCCAATGTCGGACGATATCCAGGGTTATTTGATCCACAGAAGACCTATTGACAAGCTTCGTAGGGTCTATCTTCGAGGCTCAAGAACAACCGAACCCGAACGGGAAGCACAATGAGAAGGCTCAGCTGCCAAAAGCTCCATCGAGTGCCTCCAGCTCGCCATCCGCTGCTCTCGAAGACCCACTGATTGCTAGTATCTTTCGGCATTATATCGATGTTCTTGCGCCTTGGTATGATCTCAATGATGCTCAGAATATGTTCGGAACGATCGTCCCTTTACGTGCTCTCAGCAATACGATCCTATTCAAGGCACTCGTTGCATTCTCAGCACGTCATTTGAACAGGACTCGAAAGATCTCACACGAAATGGGCACTCTCTATCACGGCTCGTGCGTCGAGGAGCTTCTAGACGTATTGAATGATACTTCTCTCGCGCTGCAGGAGGACTATCTAGCCGCAACATGTCTACTTCGATCATATGAAATCTTAAATGGTACGGAAAGTCTTCTAGAATCGGACGTTCGTCAACTAACTAGCATAGGTGACATGAGGCGACATCAGAACCATCTCCTTGGAGCTTACTCCTTTGCAACGAACAGTCCGATCAACCTCACCGTTCGCGGTCTCGCTCAAGCAGGAACGTGGAACTATTTGCGCGAGGAAATCACAGTAGCTCTCGAGTCTCGTCGGCCAGTACGATTGAGCGCCGGCTTCCATTTTGTCCCAGAGGAGATTATGGCCGATGACAAGTGGGCAAATTACATAACCTTCATCCTGGCAAAGACAATCAACTTCTGTTTCTCCGATGCGACCAATGAAGATGAGCAGGAGCGGACAAACCATTGGCGCAAAATAGTTGAAGAAGTCTCATCGTGGCGTCAGAACTTGCCTGTCGCCTTCCACCCGTTTTCAACGGCTCTAAAACCTGGGAATGTGTTCCCGTCGATATGGCTCCTGAGACCTTGGCACGGTAAGTTTTTCGCGTCTCGATAGTTGATGCGCGACAGTGTGCTGATTTCATTGTCCTAGTCGCTGCCGAGCAATACTGTTCCGTGACAGAAATCCTCTTAGAGCTATCTCGGCTCTCCTCCTTTACAGCACCAGCAACCCCATCCGAAACCAATAGTATTAATGACACGATTCTCTGTCACGCGGTGAAGATCTGTGCATTGGCGTATACCAATGATGATGTCTCCGCACGAGTCAATGCATTTGGACCTCTTGCATTCTGTAAGGAGCACACGATTTCATACATGCTTCTCCGTCCCTTTGCTGACTGGACCACAGGCGGCCGATTCCTGATCGAGGATGCCCATCGCGATGCATTGATTCTGATGCTGAGAGAGATCAGCAAACCTACCGGATGGCCAGTGGCTCCTATTGTTCAAGATCTGCAAAGACATTGGGAGGAAGATGACAAATTACCTGCGATTGTCACATCGGAGACGACTGGACTCAACCGCGGTGTTTCTGTTTGATGTATGAGGACTCTGTACCAACTAAACTACTCAAAAGGCTACATCCAGACGCTCTTGCTGATTGAAATCATAAGCGTTACCGTACGCACCCTTCAGGTATCTATCTAAAATCTCCTTTTCTGGAAGGTACGTCCCCTGAACTTGAAGCTTCGAATGAATTTTCTCTAACTCAGGCCTCAGCTCCTCAGCGAAATTGATTTCCATTGGATTCCTATACCAAGGCGCAAAATGGATCATCGCAAGCATGACCCTGACATCCTTCGAGAAGTTCGGCATCCCACCGTGCCACAACCTCAGATCGCGCACGATCAGACTTCCCTTTTTCATAACTGGCTGACTCGGAGGTCGAGCCTCTCTCTGTCTTTCAAGGAAGTCCTTCTTGATTCTGCCACTTGCTCGCTCACCGTGCTCGCCTTCTTGTGCCTCCTTCCCGAACTTATGAGTCCCAAGCCAGACTTCTGTACTCCCATTCTCGGGCGTCATATCTATCAATGGGACATTGACCACCAACGCGAAAGGAGAGCCAGGATGCAAGAAATCCGCATCACTGTGCGTAGGCTGTGCTGTTGGAGGGCTTTCGGGAGTGGGCGGCAACGCAGAATTGCCGGACATGAATGAGAGTCGAGGTCTGGGACCTAGGACTGAGGATGTGACATGGATTGCGAGTGGGTTGAGGAAGATTTCCTTGTCGAAGTATTGACGGGTCATTGGGGGATCCTGTTGGATGTTCCTTCATGTCATCAACATCAGCCTCTATCACTTTACTTCAAAGATAGAAGGAAGTCTTACCCTTTGTTATAGTTATACGGACTATTATCACCCGCAGATGCTAACGTCAACGCATCCGGCACCATCCTTTTGTTCAAAGTATCAAGCTTGGCATGCGAGATGGCGTTCTCGAGGACGACGAGACCATCGTGATGCAAGGCTCGATTTGCAAGCTCGAGGTTCTTCCATGTCAGAGTGCCAGAGGACTTCTCTTCGGGAGTCACATTGACCACGTGAGGGAATGAGGCACTGTTGGAAGAGGAAGTTGATGCTGCTCGTCTTGAGGCGGTGATCAGTCTGAGAGGAGAACGGATGAAAGTTTTGGATCTGGGGAGAGTTGATGCAAACATTGTTTCGAAAGATGATGGAAGTCAAGATGAGGAACTAATCTGGCTCGACTTGGGACATTTGGATACTTTTATATCCTTTTCGCGTCTGGGTCGATATTCAAGTGGCAGTGAGGAAGGAGCAAAAGTAGTTAGCATAGGCGAAAGACTAACTGCTTTGGGCTGGTTGCCGAGAATATCAGTACCCCGCTTCAAGTCTATGGCCACAGAAAACATAAAAACAGAAAGTTCAACCCAAAATCCTCATTCGCCTCCCATCAATCTTCACTCGGCACACAAACAGTCAGGGTCCTTGTCCAAAAGCTCCTCTTTCTCCACATATACCTCTCCAGACCTCACAACCTGCCTCATAACGAAGTAGAGTGATTTCGAGACGAGGAACGGGAAAAACAACGTGCTGGGGCGGAATTGGTGCAAGCCATGTCAATGCAAGCCGATGAAGTAGGGGCCCCGGTAACGGTCCAGACGAATAGAAGAGGAGATGGCATTGTGTGCTATTGTGTGCTATCATGTGCTATTCGGGGGTCTGACATTATCTCAAAGACAAATGAACGTGGCTGAGTTATTTGAAAGCACCACCACCTCGCCGCAGCTACCTTTCACCAAGTCCCAAATTATACCAAAACCGATGAATGTTTGTTGCCAAGCCGACCTCAGAAGCTTCCCGAATACGCAACTCTATCTTTCCATTCAAATAGCGATGGCTTCTGCACCAGGCAGGAGCCTTTTTCATAATCGGCGTACGCTACACTCAAGGCGTCGTTGCTGCCTTCCTTCTGGAAGTAGACTCTGATCGCTTTGTTGCCACAGATCGCAGCAAGTGGCGATGAGCGTGCAGATATGTACCTTTTCTTGTCGAATGCCGACGGTGTCAGGGTCGCCGCGGTGGCTTTCGGGTCTTTTGGGTCATATCGAGACCACTCTAATGGCTTCCCGGCTTTAAGGTGGTCGAAACGGTGAGTGGCGCAAAGCTCACGAACGTGTCGGTCGGGTGATGTCGATCTAAAGAATAATCAGTACGGACTTTTATGAATGTCTTAAGAGGTCAAGGGCCGAGCTCCCGAAGAGCTCGATGCTCTGCACAAAGACATATTCAGGGGGGTTTGAATGTACCCGTCTGCATCAGTCACTGGGCCCTTCTGGATATAGTACAAGCGAAACTATGAAGCATTAGTAGGCGGCTCTCGTAAATGTATAAACTAGTACGTACATTGACCTCGTGTGCTTTTGATTCATGATGGTACATGATCAGAGCAAGTTGTCCTTCATACGCAACAATGTTGCCTTTCTTGTCTGCTGAAATGGCGTTGTGGAGTGTGTATTGGGCTTCTGGGCTTTTGCTCTCTGGGCCTTCAAAGTTGAGCCAGCTCACAAGTCCATCCTTATCTGTGTAAATGATGGCAGAGAAGTCTTTGAAGTTGACAGCAAGTGCGTTGGTGGGGCAAGGAGCCATGTTGGTTGACTGAAAAGGATGTCTTGCTTTGGAAGTGTGATGGCGATATGGGATTTTCTCAGTTTGCTGAGGTTAACTGTGAGGTCGAGACGAAGGGACTGTGACCATTGCGGTCTTATATGCTTGAGAAGGGCCTCGGGATCCGTGGGTCAAAACTCTTAAGATCTTCATTAGCCAGCCTCGAATTCTAGGATAATTCTCTGCCAGCCCTCATGATCAGTCTCCCAACAATTCTCAACAACTCTCAGCTGTCCACACTTTTCAGCTCTCCTCATTACCCAGCTTCATCCCGCTGCAGCGTCCCGAGTGCCAAAAGCAAGTCAGGTCTCCCGCAAGGTTTCATTATGGTATCCGACCCAATCCAGACGCAAGATCATGATAGACTTTAACTGCATGATCTATATCAAACTTTAGATTGGTCGAATATAAGGCTGATAATTGGGAGGATGGTCGAAGAGGAAGGTCGAGACTCTGGTATACAGCCAGCCGCCAGCAGTGAAGAGGAAGTCGGGACTTCGATTTACAGCCACTCAGCAGCATGGATATGAGATTGGAGAATGTGAAACCACCCGGCAGCGGCGTTGGAAGGTCGGGATGTTCTGGTGTAAAGCCACCGGCTTCAGGATAGGGCAGAGCATTCGAATGATCAAGTGTGGCTGGCAGGCCACGACGACGTGCCACGACCTGATTGAGTTAGCAAAGCGCAATGTTCACAAGAATGTGCGGAATTGTGGCAGAATGAGCACTGTGACTGGTGATTTCAATTTGCGTATCATCGGTACCCCGCACGGCACAGAACTCGATTGGAACCGCGTTCAGCAATGAAGAGCGCCTTGTAGTTGATCTTACAACTCGAGCCGCAAGATTTGCCTGATAATGAAAAGCGTGAACACCATGATCGAAGTCCCCATTTCGGAAGTAATTTGACTCCGAAACTCATCTTTAGTTGAATAGTAGCTCTGTCTGGTTCAGGTAGCAATCGAGTAAGACTATAGTCATGATGGAGCGAAGGTCGGGTAAGCGATATCAAAGGCTTACTTGTAATCAAGGGTAAGAAACATGCACAAGTAAAAATGAGGATGTGCTGCTACTTGGGATAAAACTTGCTTCTCGGAAGCGTCCTTCAAGAGGGAAGCGTCTCTCCGCCAAGCCCTTATCCCTAGCTCGCTTACCTGCATTGCATCTTGGAGGGCTTTAAAGGTTGAAACACGGCATTAGTGGCTGACATCCAATTAAAACTTAAACACAATGCCACCGGAGAGGTTGCTCCGCTGCTCTCTCACTTTGCCCAATCATTGCTCTACATTGATGGCGCACGCAAAGCCAGGCTTTTGATCGACAATAACCGCGAGAAAATGAAGCAGTGCTGAGCTTGCTCTTGATGCGCCGGTATCTTTCCTTGATTCAAGTTCATTACAACAGCCACTCAGCCCTACTCAGATATCCTGCAGCTGATAGATATTGAAAGGCGGCTGCGTGTGCAATTCATATTGTGCTCAGCATCGTTCTAGGATAGCTCGCCACTTACCATTTTAACTATGCATATGCACCTGCACGAATGCGTCGTAACTTTTCAAAATGCCAGCTTGCTGATAAATTAGATTCCTTTCATGCAAGGAATGGCACGTGATATATGAATATTCGACTCTCGAGCTGAAAGATGCGGTAGGTATCTCATATTGCAAGTAATTGGTCAGTTACATTATGAAGTCAAAGTTCTGCCCTCATCGGGAAATCTTGATTGCCGAAAAGCATCAAAATGGATCACTGTTTTCTTCAACGTGAGGGTGGACAGAGGATTGTGTGATGATGAGACGATCCCGAGCTTTCCCAACGAATGTCACCAGGACCTATCTCCAGAACATGCAAATGAAAGAGGGACTTCATGATTTCAGTGCGTTTGCTCTGATATCTCACACCACGATGCTGGAAGTTTCATCATCTACCCGCATCTTTGACGTAATCGCCAGGTACTCGTTTGAGGCTCTTCCTGCCATTGGTCGCTCGCGACTTGATATTTCGTAGAGCAAACCTCACTCTTCTGCTCTGACAGGCTTAGAAGTTTTTGGATATGCAGTCATGCGAATTGTCAAAGAACTTCATGATAAATTCATGATCGTCTTTGAACCTCTCACGTGTGAATGAAGTAGTCTGAGGTACATATATGTAACCTCACCTCCTTCCTCAATCCTTCATTTGAAGACATAGATTCATACAGACGAGATTCAACTTACAACACGGACTTTCCAAGAACACATAGACAAGTCAACATGTCTCTCATGCCCCGCTCCTTCTGGAATTCCGGCATGTCCGGATCCTTCCACCCCTTCTTCCGCTTCCTCGACGACTTCGACAAGTACACTCGTGACCTCCCCGCGATACGGGATCTCGATACCTACATGCCGAAATTCGATATGACTGAGCACAAAGACTCATTCACTCTTCATGGCGAGCTGCCCGGTGTCGAGGTGAAGGATGTTGAAATCGAGTTCCCTGATCCACATGTATATTCACCCTCTCTTCAATCACTCAAACCCAAACCTATTCCGGACAATTGAAGACCAACCGCTGACGTGATCAAAAAAAGACAATGACGATCCGCGGACACTCTGAGCGCTCCTACACCAGCGGCACCCCACCAGCCGCCATGCTCGAAGGCACTCGCCAAGCCGGGATGATCACCAACGGCAGTGACAAGAAGGAGACCAAGAAAGACGCTGAGAAGAAAGAAGAGACTGGAGACAAATACTGGGTTTCTGAGAGAAGCGTTGGCGACTTCATGAGGACTTTCAACTTCCCATCCGCTGTTGATCAGGAGAAGTGCAAGGCTTCGATGAAGAATGGGATCTTGAGCATTAAGGTGCCGAAGATGGAGAAGAAGAAGGGACATAGAGTTGCGATTGAGCAATGAGCAGGCGGGACTGGGCGGATGAATATGGGGTAGACGACGCGTGAACGTGGTTGATGAAATTGCAAAATATGTTTGGCGTTCTGGTCAACCTTATTACCAAATATATCCTTTATTCATGAGGCCCTACCCTCCAATATCGATACTCTTGACTTTCTAGTGTGGGCGCCCCTCACGTGATCCGAGTAAACCCCGATTCAGTTTAGTATACTAAGGTGCAAGAACATCAAAACTATTATACAAATATATCATTTGATTTATTAATAACTACTAAGTCAATTTAATCGCAAAGTAGATGTATAAATAGAGTTTAATTAACTATTATATATTTCAAATTTAAGTAGTTTGTTTAATTTTTAAGTCTATAGTTGCGATCAGAAGTGCGATCGCGATTTCAGTGCGGCAGTGGCTATGGCAGAATACCGAATCGGGAAGCGGTCAACCCCCTTGCAGTCCGCCCACACCTTGGATACAAGAGTGTATTCGTGAAAGAATTGTACTCTTAGTAATAAGATTGCGTTCTGGTACATTCTTGAAGTATGGAAGCATCTAAAAGTACTGAGATTGGTTTTTGGGTTGGAACGATGGGAAAATAAACAAAAAAGCACGCTGACGTTGATCAAAGAAAACAGTCGCGTCAAAGAGAGGAGACGAGACTGCGTGTACTGTATTAGATGAATTGAAATTGAAAATTGAATCGCAAATACTTCATCGATATCCTCGTCGTTCAAAGCCGTTATAGAAATTGACTATTAGTGATCAATAACTAATCAACTCTAGCAACTTGTCGTCCTCGCCCTCGATTTTACTCTTGTCCTTCTTCTCATCACGAATGATATTCTGAATCATAGCATCTCCATCCGAGCTGTCGTCCTCCTCCGACTGGAGTACATCTTACCATTCAGGACGGATGATCCCCATTCTAATCTCGCTGTTCTGAGCATAGATCCTCAGTCCTAGCACCACGCTACCATTCTAGTCTTGGATCACAGAACCATCTTTTGGGAGAGGCTCTGGGACGGCAGGCTGGGGGGTTCGAGGGGAAAAGCCTTTTGCCGTAAGCATCTTTCCTCGACCATCTCTTCCACCTCGTCAATTGAAATATCTGAGACCTCGGAGTTGATATCGGATTCATCGTCGACGTCTGAGCTTACTGTTGCATCACTGGATTTGGTGGTGATATCGACAACAACGTTTGGTGCGACCTCAGAAACAGTTTTCGAGATGTTTTCGGATTTGATGATCGGCTCTTCAGCCTTGGACATCTTGGTCGACAACCTCGTCGTTCTCTTCAGGACTTTCGAGTTCGTTTTTGTTGTATCGACTTTGCTCGACCTAGCTGCAGGAATCACGGAGGCATCCTCTCCGAGATTCGCTCTGGCCTTGGCTCGTTTCTTCAATTTGGCAGCGAGAAATTTCGTCTTCTTCTTGTCCTCTTGAAGCGGTCAGTAGTGGTACCTTGATATAATAGTTAGACTTGCCTTTGAAATGGTGATGATCACGGGCGCTGCTTTTGAAAGCGTGAAGGAGAATTTTCTCTTGTTGTACTCTGTCATATATGGCACATCAAGACACGTCCACATTTGCGCAATGTTCCGATCGTCTGAAAATAGCCTGGTTCGTTCAAAGATTAAGTATCTCTGCAAGAAATCCTTATATGCCATCCAAAAGTACCCGTCATCCCCAAAACGATGGTCGAGTCGAAACATCCACTCTGGAGTCCATTCTTTGCTACCATCACCTAAAGAGATTATCATCAGACCAGATTTTGCTCAAATGAAAGTAAATACTTACTCCAAGCGCCGGTCCTGTCCCGTGAGTTAGTATGTGCTTTCCTTGTATTTTTGAGAAGTCACAGAGCCGAGCTCTCGAGCAGGGCAAAATCGCATGCTCTGAGTGGGAAATGCAACTCACCATTCGCCTTGCCCATGCGGATTTCTGATCAACAGGAGACGCTTTCCATGCGTCTCCAGAGCTCTAAACACAGAATATACATGCGGACTTACCAAGCCTCTTTCTTCCTGTTGGGAGGAGCAGCAGAAGATCAACTCCTTGTTCGCTAGAGTCAATTGGTTCCAAAAGGCAGTCTTATCTAAAAGGCCAACAGGCAAGAGTGAAGTGGTGACACCGCCAGTTAGGTCCTCAAACGCATCGCCTGCTGCACCGCCCTGTATTGAACTGTAGTCCTGCATTATGTGTTACTTTGAGCATCTATAAGATCGGGGTAAAGATGGCATACTCCATGAGCTTTTGCATATGCTTTTTCGAGCAGCGGAAACCATGTTTTATTTGGGTCCTGACACTTGCCAAAATATGATGCATGCGAGTTGCGCTTGGTCTGTCAGCAGTTGCTCTTAATTCTTGTCCAATGCTGCCAAACCTGGTAAAGCTCGCGATATCGCTGTTCTGCAGTTACAGCTTCATCGTCGAAATCTCCACCCGAAATCTCCAAAGCCGACGGCCAGCTCCTCTCTTAGAATGTGCATAATCATCAGGAAGCAAAAATAAGTAGTCATCAACGATCTCTATGCTCCACTCTCCATCGCGATGGAAGACAAATCCATAGACTCCTGCCTCCTCGTTTCGGGCAGGACAGAGTCTTTCAATCAGGCCCTTTTTGTTCGTGACGGCACTCACGACTACCGCTATCCAACAATTCCCGAGGTGTCCCTGCCGCACATCGTTTCCTGCTGCACCGTCGACGAAAAATGAAGGCTTCTCCAAAATATCCTTGATGCGCTTTCTAGTTTCCGCGGCTGGCAAGTCTTTCGGACCATGTCCAATGCGTACAAAACATCTCCCTCATTCATTAACATGTTGAATTCTGGATCTGTGTAATTTCGATTGCTCCTCTAGCATTCTTTAATGATGACGTCCACGCGTTCCTTACAAACTCGAACCGCCTCATCATATGATTTCGAAACCGGGTTTGATAGGATGGTGCTGGTGCTGGTGATTGCTTTGCCACTTTTCTACCAGATACAGGCGTTGGCAGAACAGTCAAAACTTGCAAGACTAGGTCAGCAGTGGCTCATAATCATTGAGTTTGACCCTGAGTTGCCTACCTCTACCCGAATGATTACTCTTGTAGTCCTTCCAAAACTGGTTGATGCTGGCTTACGTTGGGAGAATGCGCCTCTGGACCTTGGGCGTGACTATGGCTTTGCCGTTGCCTTTCTCCTCGTTGGAGTCAGAATCAGACATTTTGACCTTTCAACAAGAAGTGTGATCTGGATTCTGAAGTTGAGACTACAGCGTGGAAGAAGGAACAGCGGAAAATTGAAAGAGACAGCCATCGGTTCTCCCCAGAACCTTTGTTAAATGTTGATAGTACGAACGCAGAACCAACGCGGTAAGACATAATAGTATGTATCACTAGGAAACGCGTCCTCGCAAACCTCCCCGCACTGTAAAATAGAACATGTCATCGGCCACTAGTCCGTCCCATCTCGAGATGAGCTTGTCAATTAGATTTCATAGAGAACCTCGTAGACCATGAATAAGACTGCAACTGCTGTCGATATCATCCCTCACTTTGAGGTCTTCGCTACGAGATATCGATGTTTGCGGGCAGAAGAATGCGAGCGACGGGATGACTGAGACAATGTTCCATATCTTGTTCGACGCTACGACTTCAGAGCGAGGCTGGATGCGGCGTACGTGTATGTCCGAAAGATTCAGGAGACTCAGGATACAATTCCTGTCAGTATGTTGACGTTGCGATGCTGCATTTTTGATCGTGAGGAAGTTGGAGAATCCGAAAAACCGAGAAGAGGTTGTACCTCCCGAAAGTGGTCTAGCACCGGTAGTTCCACTAACTACATCGGGCAAGGCACCTTCAACCCCATCTTCTATCATTGGATGACATCTCCATATTGCAAATGCTTATAAGAAACTTATGTTCAACTGTATATATCCATTTATATATAATTCTCAGGGTTCTACCCATATTTTCACGGAAAGTCCTCATTCAAAATGCATTCTTTCTTCCTTACAACGTCGATGGTGTGTCTCGCTTCAGCATCCGCGTCCAAGCAACCCCAAGAAATCCTCAACACTCACCAACCTCCCAGCTTCATCGAATCCTCCATCTTCGGCCGGAGACTCGACGCATCTTCCGTCCGGACTCCCGAAACACTACCTCCAAGATACCGAGCCGATGACTTCGATGGCGATGGGATCCTTCAAGGAATCAACACGTTCGCACATCTCGATTTCGTTGAATGCATGAAGCCCGAGAGCAGCGGCTCATTCGATATTGGGATTGTAGGCCACCCATTTGATCTAGGCGTCTCGTACAGACCTGGAGCAAGATTTGGACCAAATGGAGCGCGTCAAGGAGCGAGGAGAATGAGTCCTAGGGGAGGATGGGAGTGAGTCACGTGGTAGCCCTTTAAAACCGAGAAACAGAAACTGATATCAGAAAGTATGGACCACAACCTCAATCCCTATCAGAATTGGGCAAAGATCGTAGATTGTGGCGATATAGCGAACACACCTTTCGATAAATTGGTCGCTGTTCATGAGCTCGAGAAGGGTATGCAAGCAATCAATGACAGGAAGCCTTCAAACACATCTGCTTCAGATGCTGTACGGCTCATTACCATCGGTGGAGATCATACCATTAGTCAGTCTTCATTCACCTTCGGAGAGCCGCTCGCTTACAATGTTTTAGCCCTTCCTATTCTCCGTGCACTGCATTCCACTTGGGGTAGAGTTGCTGTCCTTCACTTCGACAGCCATCTCGATACATGGGACCCAAAGCAGCTTGGCGGCGGCCTGACGAAGTATTCCGAGGTCAACCATGGCACCATGCTGCATATTGCACATGAAGAGGGATTGCTGTCCAATAATAGCAATATGCATCTCGGCTCGCGTTGCACGTTGTTCGACGAACACTATGACTTGGACAACGATCTTCGATGTGGCTTCAGCTACATCCGTGCTCGAGAGTTGGACAAACTTGGCGTTGATAAAGTGGTCAAGAAGATCGTTGAGCGTGTTGGGGATGAGTATGTTTACTTGAGTGTTGATATTGATGTTTTGGATCCGGCTTTCGCACCAGCAACAGGGACGATTGAGCCTGGTGGATGGACAACAAGAGAGGTGAGTCGGAAGTCTTTGATATTACAGGTCAGGATCTATTGCTGACGAGAACGAAGCTGCTCCAAATCATCAACGGTTTGTCGGACGCCGGACTCAAAATTATTGGCTCAGACGTCGTCGAGTTTACGCCAATTTACGACAACGCTGCTGAGACAACCGGAATTGCTCTTGCTCAAATCGTATACGAAATTATCCAGTGGATGGTCCATGTCCCAGTAAAGAGTCCCAAAGCTTGAAGGACATCTCGGTCGACGCAAGGTGCCGATGGATCGTGGGACTTTCTTTCCTCGCCTGACGCCGTACTCAACTTAATCTCTAAGTTTTCACTCCTTCTCAATGGAACACTTCAGCGTACCTATTCTCGTATCTATTCTTATCTCTCAATGCAAACCTTCAGCCGCGATGACCTCCACGAGCAGTGCGACTTTGCGGTCAATGATCACGTGAAAACAATTCACATGCTTTCATTTTTGAAGCCTCTGCGATTTCTTTTCACCTCGGGAGACACATGGCATTATTCATATCGTATTAGAGGTCGGGGCACCGTACATGAAGTCAGTCCGACTCGAACTGTTCTTCGATTCGTCTCTCACCCCAAGTTTTGGAGCTGGACACTCGCGAACATGGCTAAATGAGGAAAAGGGGCAGACTTTAGGCGGACTTAGTGAGATCGGTAGTCCATTGGCGCTGGAGTCAGTGCGGGGAAGCCTCAGATCACTTCCTCGCATAGGATGAACCTTGAGATCGTCTTCAAGCTTTTATTTCGACGACCCGAAAATTGGTGGAAAACTAGTACCTTGTGCCTGTGAATCCGCCGCACCCCGATGAGGGTGGAGGTTCTTCTCGAATTTTTATTGGCTATCAACGTTTATACATGCACTTTGTGCCGCGGAACCAAGTGCTCAGTCCACGAAATGGCTTTCATCTCTTTCCGAATCGTCTCCCGGGGAGCTATCAAACGCCACGACAGCCTTCAACCTCACAACTCCAAGCGGAAGTAACCTCTAGAGCCTCACGAGATGTGCTGATCATATATTAATCAGGTTCCAACCCCGGAAGCCTATTATAGCTCAGGAAGCTTGAAGTTCCCGAGCAAGATCTAAGGCTCTTTTGAAATACATATATCTTGGGCACCATGTCGATGTTCCCCACGATATAGGACACCCCTCAAGCCTCCACTATCTCTCACCTCGACTCGTTTTTGGTGTCAAAGAGAACATCCCCCTCCACAATGCGGTCTCTCATCGCCCTGGCTTCCTGTCTCATTTCATTGGTTGCTGCAGTCCCAGCTCTCGAGAAACGAGCAGGCACAACGGTCACACTGGACCACGCCACCGTCGTTGGATCAAGTCTCCTTGGAATTGATTCCTTCAAAGGCATTCCGTATGCTCAGCCCCCCGTCGAGAACCTTCGACTCAAGCCTCCACAACCCATCACTTCAAAACTAGGAACGATCCAGGCGACCGGCTCACCTAAAGCTTGTCCACAATTCCTCACATCCACCAACACTAGTGCCATTCCAAACGACGTAATTACCGAGGTATTGGATACTGGATTTCTCCAGGCCGTAACCAATGCGGGTGAGGATTGTCTCACAGTCAATGTTCAGAGACCCTCTTCTGCAACTGCCAGCTCGAAACTTCCTGTTGTCTTCTGGATTTTTGGAGGTGCTTTCGAGTTCGGCTCAACCCAAACATACGATGCGAGCGAGTTGATCTCCACCTCGGTGGACCAGGGAAAGGACATCATCTATGTCTCAGTCAACTACCGTCTCGGTGGATTTGGCTTCCTCCCTGGAGCAGAAATCAAGAAGGATGGCTCAGCAAACCTAGGACATCTCGATCAACGACTCGGATTGCAATGGGTGGCAGATAACATCGCCAAGTTTGGAGGCGATCCCGACAAGGTGACCATATGGGGCGAGTCCGCTGGCTCAATCTCAGTATTCAACCAAATGGCACTATACAATGGCGATAACACCTACAACGGCAAGCCGTTGTTCAGAGCTGGCATCATGGACAGTGGATCTGTGGTTCCCGCAGACGCTGTCGACGGACCAAGAGCTCAGGGCATCTACGACACAGTCGTCGAACATGCAGGCTGCTCCGGCTCAGCTGACACCCTCGCCTGTCTGCGAACCCTCGACTACGAAACCTACCTCAAGGCTACAACATCCGTCCCCTCATTCACGGACTATCAATCCGTGGCCCTGTCCTACGTTCCCCGACCCGATGGCGTCGCTTTAACACAATCACCCGAGATCCTGGTTGGTTTGGGCGACTACGCAAAAATCCCTTTCATAATAGGTGATCAAGAAGATGAAGGAACGCTCTTCTCCCTCGTTCAATCGAACATCAGCACAACCGCACAGGTGGTCGATTACTTCAAGGGCGTCTTCTTCATGGATGCCACACTCGAACAAGTCCAAGCCCTCGTCGCCACTTACCCAGATGACCCAGCTGCCGGCTCCCCATTCAACACTGGGCTACTCAATAACATCTATCCCCAATACAAACGCATTGCAGCCATGCTTGGAGATCTAGTCTTTACGCTCACTCGCCGCGTCTTCCTTTCCCTTGCAACAACAGTCAACCCCTCTGTTCCATCCTGGTCATATCTCGCATCCTACGACTACGGGACTCCAGTTCTCGGCACCTTCCATGCTTCGGATATCTTGACAACATACGGTATCACGCCAGGATTTCCGAGTAGCACGATTCAGAAGTATTATATCAGTTTCATCAACACGATGGATCCGAATACTGGCACGACGGGACTGCCGACTTGGCCACAATGGAGTCAGGGGAATCAGTTGATGCATTTCCAGGCGTTGAGTAACTCGTTGACTCCGGATACTTTTAGAAATGAGAGTTACCATGTGATTGTGTCGTCCGCGACTTCTTTCCATATTTGATGGGGTGATGGTTGGAATCCGTACGGAGCTTGGGGGGAAAATGTCTTCAGTGAAGAGGGACAATGATACTGTTAGGCTAGAATAATAATAGAAAATAACCTCTTCAAAGCAGTTAGCAGATATCGGTTCCGTCCGCCCGTTGGTAATATATTCTGTGACGAAGGACAACGACTTTTCTTGCAATTATTTCGAGAAGGCTTCCCCACTCTAGATTGCTGTCCATACTTCGCTTGGATAAATTTTCTGTTTGCGCCACAGTCCACAGCACTCCAATGGATGGATATAAAAGACGCAGCATCCCTCTCCAATACTTCAAATGACCTTAATACAAGCCACAACATGGACACCGCACCAGCATCCCTAGACTACCTCCCCCAAAAAATCGTAAGCAATCTCCTCCTCATTCTTCTGCCAAACAAAGACTAAACTCACCAGTTCCTCGAAATATGCACCTACGTCTCACCTCGCCGAGAACTTCTCGAATATTTTCGCGAAGTTAAAGGCCAATACACACCCCTCGCCGCCCTCCTCCTCACCAGCAAACGCCTCTCCCACCTCATCATCCCACTTCTCTACACCTCCTTCTCAGAAACCAGAAGTATCAGAAAACTCCCCCTCCTCCTCCGAACCATCCTCTCACGACCAAATCTAGCACAACACGTTCGATCTATCTCTTTATGTGATTTCCAACATAAACAATACGCCATCAAAACTTACCACCATCATAAACCTATCTAGGACCCTTGATTGTTCGATATTTCGCTTTGGTCAGCAGATGATCAGGTGATGATTCGACAAGCTGTGCTGTCTGTTACGAGGAGGTATGATCTTGATTATTATAATTTCCCTGAGAGGAGGAGGAGAGATGAGGGGTTCCAGGAGCGGTGGGTAAGGGCGCTTGAGAATCAAAGTGAAACTTCAGGGAGAAATTCGAATTGGGATGCTGCTTTTGCTCTCTTGCTTTGTTATCTTCCGAGCCTCCAGTCATTCCGTCTCGATATGTATAACGATAATCGACAGCACGCAAGAGACGGAACGAGGGGGTTTGATTTCATTCTCCGAGTACTGAAATCTTTGAGCGTGGACGGGAAGAGGGTGTTTTTGAGGAAGTTGGATACAGTGCAGCTCTTGTTCACGAATTGCGTGCACAGGAAACGACTTCAGAAACTCCTCATCCGGAAGCTAGGACCATTCAAGTCTTTCCATCTCGAAGTTATAAGGCCGATGAGTAACCATAGACCTGGTTCGCACCAATGTAGACCATTCTCAGAATTGAACATCTAGCCGGCTTTCAATCCGAGATCGAGGAGTTGGACATAGTAGCCAGGTACGGCAAAGATCAACGCGTGGACTTTGGTGGTAGTCCTTGGGTTGAGAGTCCGAAGACACCCATTGGTGTCTTCCACAGATTCGAGAATTTGAAAAGAGTGAGAGCTACGGCACAGATCTTACTGGGAAATGCAACGCCTGACCCGGCATATGGGTGGCCGTGTCGACATATGGATTCCCATCAGGTATTTGAGTACGCGAGGAAACAGGAGGTGTTTTATCGGCAGCTGCCGAGTACGCTGGAAGAGTTGGTTATTTTGGAATGTCCGAATGCGATGTTTGGATGCATGAAGCGGTTTTTTCAAGGCGATTTCGTACCGAGCAGACCGAGGAGGATAGAGTTGGCGTATACGTATCCCAATGAGAATAGGTGGGATCCGTTAGTGTTGGTAAGGATGGTCGTGAGAGAGGTCCGTATCGACATAAAGTAGACTCAATTCGTTGTGTGCCTTCACCAGCTAGATAATCTGGACGCGGGCCAATTCGAAGCCTGTATAGATCAATAACTTTCGCGAAGACTCGTCAGTACTTCCAATAGGGGTACGCATCAATCCAAGTCGTCGATAGGTGTTCTTGCGTTCTTGGAATGGCTCCAAGATGAGGAAGTATGTTGACCAATCGGGAAGGGACTCGCTGGCAGTAAAGTCTGCCAATCGGAAGACAAAGGCTTTTCGATCGTCCAAAATAAGTTGGAGAAACTCAGGTACAAGGGGTGTGCTCAGCCATATCTCATGTGCTTTCAGTCGGTCCGCGTCAGTAATATACGACGTTGTCGGGGTGAATTCCTCGCTCGTGGATCTTTGTACAAATCCAGCGGAGAATTTGATTTCGGTGCAGAAGGTTGTGAAGGGTTGTGCATAGCCAACAAGATTTAATGAACCGTGCGAAACTCTAGCATTGACACTCTCCTCTTCCACAACAATGTCTTCAAGCTCGGCATTGTACCACTGTCCACGTACTCGGGTTTCTTTGAAGTCATAGAGTCCCCAATAGTCTCTTAACTCGACGGCTGCCCAGCTCCAAGAGGGGAAGTGCGTCAAGTATTCTTCGCTAGTAGTTCCCTTCCATAGGAGACCTCGCGGAAAGTCTTGCAGCCAGATACCCTCCTTGAATGTATACCCGGTCTGTTGAGAAAAGAAGTCTGCCAAGCCAAGTACTGCTGGTAGTCTGTCTTTTGAAAAGCTCAGTTTCCGACCAACGAAATCGTTGAGCCTCGTATACCACCACCGAAGCTGTTCATCAGCTCTTCTATCATGGAGGTGCGACCTGGTGGGACGATCAGGTAAAGCTTGGCTCCATGGAACATCATGAGCAATCGATTTTCTGTCTTTTCCGCGATGCTTGTTTCCTACCATCATACGGTACCCACTTTCACTGCCGCTCGCATGTGCACATACCCACTTCAGTCCGTCTCGAGTATATCGAAGTTTCCGAGGAGACAGTACAGATTCTTGCAAGACCCACCCTCTTTGCTGTAGGTTGGAACAATAATCTCCTAAAAGCGGAACGGCGTAGACGTTCCCTTCCACATTGGTCGCAGTCGTGTTCTGTGTCACAGCACAAGGTAGAACAAGATGATCGTATCTTGGCCTTTCTGTGGCGATACTCTTGAATATCCCTTCATCATCGTTTCTTGAGTCGTCTGCTGAAATGTTGAGGATGGCATGCATGTAAATAGCGGCCATGACTTTCGACTCGGCGTCCCAATCTTCCTGCGAGTCTTGAATGATGCACAGCGAATCGATCCATAAATATTGGTACCCCAATCGACGAGTGATGGAGACGGCATCTCTGAAGGTTTGTGGGAGATCATCCATCCTTAACGATCTACAATGAGCATCAAGGGTAACAGAAGTTGTTGTGATCGTATGATAATCGCCCCAACAGTGACTCAAGGTCACCCAGTGGCCGCGTTGGGTTCCGTTGGTACGGAGGAGGAATGGGTCTTGGGTAGCAGTTCCAACGTCAATTACACGACGAGGGAGTAGCTCAAAGTTTTTGGGACAGATATCATGACTCTCTAGACACGTTTTCATCCACCAGCCTGCGAGCAAAAAGCATTCGTCCGAGCTCGAATCTATGCTTAACGGCCTCTTGGGGAAAAAGGCGTGCCAAGGGCTATCTGTGGTGAAGTCAGCCGTGAAAGCTGTAATAGTGGAACAAGATATACCATGAAGGGTGCTAAGCTGATAACTGCTGCCTTTTGGCGTTGGTATGGGCAGGTTGGGATTATGAATGTTCTCCGCATGGAAAGACAAATCGCTGCGGCCTATCGAGAACGTTATGCCTCTATTCAGGCGTTCATTTCTCGGTGGTTTTGCAGCGAGATCTACCCCCTGATCTAGCAAATTCTTGCGAACGTCTTGGCATAAGACACAGCCATGATCGTTAGCCTGATGCAAATGATTATAATCTCCCCAACGGAAGAGATTGAACGGTTCATATGGTCGGGGATTCACGCATTCAGCAAAAACCGCAGTGCATCGAGCGCACAACATTTTGATCCCAACAAAGAGCAATGTAGATGATAACGAGACAGAAAAAATTGAGTTAGGCAGCAACTTTTGAATTGTATCTGAACCTGCAGTGTAATAATTTGCGCACGTGAGAGCCAACATAGCCCACTGAATTCCCTCAGCTGGCGCCATAGAACACCAACCTTGAATTCCGCCGATGGCTTTGAGAAGAAGCTGAATAGCGTCGACGCGACAAGCCACTTGGCGGACGGCGACACAACACAAAAGTTAAGCAATGATAGATGCTTCATCTTGATAGCACGTTCAGAACTCGAAAATATGAGTGTCTGTGAATTTTGTAAAGCCTCGCTCTGCAGACTATCCACGCCAAACCCATCACCGACTCCCCTCAGAAACCGACCTCCTAGGCTGCCACTTCCTCTTAACCATCCTCACCCACCTCCTTCTCCTCCACTCACCCCTCCTTCCCCTCCCTTCACTCTCAGCATCACTCCCCTCCTCCCAAGTGGGCAATACCTTCCTTTTCCCTTTCTTCGGCGTAACCTGACTATCCCTCTCCCCATCCATCCCGTACGCTAACGCATTCTCACCATCATCGAAATCGCTTGTGTATCTGATATCATACACCCATCTTTCTCCCTCAGTTTCTACTTCTACGCCTGTGATTATACGTTCTTCGACCCATTCTCGGCTCCAGAGATCTAACGCCCATTTCTTCTCGCTCCATTCCCAGCCCGAGGGTGGTTGCACATCTTCGAAGAAGCGGGTTCCTTTCGGTCTTTCGTGGCGGATTCGAGATTCGGATAGGGGGTCGTAGGGCGACGATGTGAAGAGCCAGGATTCCCATTCTCCTGCTGGACTCAACTTTTGCAATTCAAAAATCTCTACCTCTCTAGTTTCTGGCGCGGAGTCGAGGATTATGTCCTGAGCTATCCATGTATCGAGTAGTGTTTTTGCTTGCTGTTCTCGTGGAACGATGTGTTGCTTGTGTACGGTATGCATCTGTTTCTGGATTGCGGGGTGACTAATTCCTGTTACTGTCCAGCCTATGCTGAGGAATATGAGGCGCCAGGGGAGGAGGTGGGAAGCTGTTAGCATTACTATTATGGCTAGGAAGCCGAAGAGGAAGAGGGTGCTTGATAATGGTTCGTTGGAGAAATTTGTGGCTGGAGTGATTATTGAGAGGATTTTGTCGTGGACACGAGAGAAGTCCTCCATACTGTTTTGGAGGTCTCGCATGTTGCGGAAGAAGTCTTTGCTTAATTCCTTTACGGGTTTGACAGTTCGTGGTGGTGCTAGTGGTGGACCTGTGTATCCGTATGTTGCGCTGTTTGATGTATTCGCGGTTGGTGGGGGATGTCGGGCGATGAAAGATGGTATGAGGAGGGCGAGTAGGAGGATTGCTAGTGGAAGGACTGTCAAGAGATATGGATCAAGACAGATAAATGTGTATACGGCGAGGAAGGAAAGAGTATGTGTTGGGGTATGCCACGAGAGCAGTCGGATAACCTTGGCCTGGAACACAAAGACAACACCAATTCGAGCATTGAATCTGCGAAAGTTCGCGGACATGGTAGGAAGGGAGAAGGAGGGGCGGGTGATATAGTCAAGTGAGGGAGGGGCATCGGCGCGAGAGGCGGAGAGGTCTTCGACTGGGATGACCTGCTGAAGCAGCCTGTAAATAATGTCAGTTGTGTAGCATAAGACTTCCAAGTGTAACATCACTTCTCCAGTATTCGGTCCTGCATGCTGGACCCTTTTCCCGTCACGTTCCGTATATTCTCCTTCAGATTCTTCCCATGCTTCTTCAGCCGATCTCGTCTGCGCTCGCTGTCCGAGGCCGAATCATTGGCTTCATCAGAGAGATCATTTTGAGGATCGAAGGAGATGACCGGTATCGGGTCGTCGCGATTGACGAAAGCGTCCACAGTGAATTCATCCATCCTTGGCTTGTGAAGGGTTCCGCAGATGTGATCCAAAGTCCTGTGATGGCAGACGCGCGTTAGAAGAAGGCCATACAGAGCGTTGATTCTGGCGCTGGTGATGACTCGTCCCGCAGATGCTGCTCACCCCTCCAAGCCCCTCCAACAATCGCAGACCTAGCGCTGCTTTCCTCCTATCTTCTGGTAGTTGCAAATGTCGTCCAAGGGCTCGAGAACAATCGTATGAGCTCCGCTGGCTGTTCCCCGCACCGTTAGTGTGCTTCTTGTTTTTGGTGATTCAAAGTTAATGTCCGTGCATGGCTCGAGCGTTTAGCACATGCAAATATCCCAGCTTATTGGGATCTTTGGTATGGGTTTGTCCGAAGTTTCGATACTCGAGAGCTTCCTTGCGTCGGGCAGAGGTTGAAGTTCAAGTAAATTCCCAAGCGGCGCGCCTTCACATGATGACGTTTGAGTGCCGAGACGATACCTGTGCCGATATCAAATGGTGCTGAAGACTGAAGTGACAGATGTGCCAGACCTGCAGGGGAACAAACAGCAAACTGCATCGTCCAGTAAACTGCAAGTAAACTGCCCTAGCTGGACCAGCACAGACCGACAAACAATACCAAAAACGCGGTGGCTGCAGAATGGGTGGGATACCCCCTTTCTGTTCCTGAGAGGTACAAAAAGTACAGTACAAAAAGATGGGGTTCTAGCCGCAGTATTGCCGTGAGCTTGAAGATATGGCATGCAGGACAGATGCTATGCTTCCTTAGGGGATGGTCGGCCACTATCCAGGGGGGCACTGTAAAATTTCCCGAACAAAGAGAAAGGGGAACCACGATCAACACCTTGAACTCTGGCGGCCTGGCTCGTCTGCGCTCGTCTGCTGCTGAACGCGGTCTCAGAAGTCGTTCATATCAGGTCTCTTATTTATTATTGTTATTTCTCCGTAAACACGCCTCGCTTCATAACCTTCAAGCATTATATGGCCTCCGAGCCTATGAGATCCGTGGCTGAATCAATTTCACCCTATTTCGCTTGTAGGCTGGTGCAGGGGTCGATCTTCTAGTTTCCTCAGAGACCACCGACATCTCGACAGACGCATCTCATTTCGACACGACGGCAGCGTGCAGGAACGACAAGTATTCTTCCCAAGACATCAGGACACCTTCACAGACTCCACCTGTTCGAATATCGGTCGGCAGACCTTGCTGCCTCGCACGCTCGATCGCTGCTCGTCCTCGACATCCTCGAAATCAGCTGCGAGTGGGACCTTTACCACGACTACCCTGCTTGAGATTCCTCACGGACGGCACTTTGAAATGAAATAGTCAGTTGAACGCCTCGGCCCTTGGATGGACTGAGCTTCGAGAAGGAGGACCCTGAATACGCTCGCCGCCGGATCCTTCTGGCGACCCAGACTCTTTCAATGATTCGAGAACAAAAGGCTCCGTCAGGTCCCAGGCCTGACTTCTCGACCTCCACGGGGTATGGCAGATTGATTCACGATCCCCAGACCATTGAAGCGCTGACTGGAGTAGCAGGCAAGAAAATTACGACCCAGGCGCAAGAGCGCGTGCCGGATCAGTGAGAGAACCAACACTGCACGCATCATCCCGAAATAATCATTCTCTCTTCTCCTTTGGTGGATATAGCGCGGCGGACGAGAACACGACCGGATCTTACGATTTCCTACCTTCACCGAGTTTTGACGACCTCCAAAGTAGCATTGCAACTGCTTCTAATGATTTCAATTTCGATCGTGCTTCCACAATCGAGCCGAGTGTGTCGGCGGAGAAGAGAGCCATCGAGCCTACACCTTCCACAATGACAGAGGCAAGAGGATCTGTGGCGGGTCGAGTGCCAACTGGGCCAAGACCTGCAAGGACGAATTCGATATTGAGGCGGCAGAGTACCTCCACACGCCAGAGCAGTGTATCTTCTACAACTTCGGGGGCTTCTGGGGCTATGGACCCTCCAAGCGCACCACCTGCAATGAGGAATAGACGTCAAAGCCAGTATCCCCCTATATCTGGCAGTGCTGCTGCAAATTCTGTTAAGGCGCCTCGAAAATCCATTGGGCCTGGCGTGGTGGATAGTGATGCTGCAAGAGCAGCCCAAAGACGACGGCCGAGTCTGGCATCGAGTGTTTCGGCGCAGGGATTATCGGATGCTGGAGGTGTCTCGACCCGGGTGAATATTGGTGGTGGCCCGTCTTACACAGATGGAGCTCGTGGACTTACAGCTTCAAGAGCGGCAAAGACGAAATCACTTCAACCACCTTCACGTCAAGGGCAGACACATTTAGGGGTGAAAGCAGGAACTCCAGACCACAACAGATCTTCGTCATTTGCTGCAAAGTCCCCTGGTCGTGCGAATGGGCGAGGGACAACTACACCTTCATCGTCCGCGAAACGAATGTCGGTTATGCCAGGCATGCCGATTTCCACTTCTCATGCGACAGGTCTTGGAGCTAGAACAGTCAGTCCAACTGATGCGAGAAGAGCGAAGCGAATGTCGATTCTCCAGAACGCCCCTCCAATGCCTAGTACACCAGGAACTCCACAGCCGGAGAGTAATGCCTTGAGAACGTCCTCGAGATCTCCGTCCATGCTGCCTAGGAAGGTCCCGACGCCATCCTCATCGAGAACCACCCCTGATATAAATAATCGCAAGTCGTATAGTTCGGGGATCTCAACAGCATCAGCTACGAGTTATAATACTGCTCGAACTTCTACAGGATCTTTGCAGCCCCGACTTCCACAGCCAGCATCGTCCTCGAGGCTACCTACTCCAAAACCGAGAAATGTGCATAGTTCCGCTGGAAACAATGAAGAGGAAGAGGTTCCACCAGTACCTGCCATACCCAAGGCCTACGAGTCGCCGAAAGAATCACCGGCTGAACCTCCATTCTTCAATAAGAGGAAGTCGAGCATGCCTTTTGATGCTAGCAGCATTAATAGCACATCTACAAATAGCTTATCTGGAAGAGGTTCCATACGAGAACCTCAAAGAAATGATCAGAACCAAAGGATACGGAAAGTTGGACCAGCTTCGAGCTCGGACGTGGACCAGCAGAATCATACCACGCCCGTGAAAAAGAAGAACTTGCAACCACTACGACTTCCTCCTTTGAATCTCCTTCCCCTGAGCACACCTACAGCGGCAAAAATTGCTGCGCTTCAACCAGAGAAGGATGCAAATCTCACGGATGGCCAGATTACGCCGCCTCCGCGACGAGGAGCCACAAAGACGCCAAGTACCCCGATGACTGCATCAAAAGCTTCATTCTTTTCACGGCGAAAGAATGACTCGAAGCCTGAGCAAGAACTGGCTCACATGAGGAGCAGCAGCTCGATCCACTTCCTCAGGTCAGAATCTTCCTCTCAACTGGGTGGAAGCAGCTCCGAATCCACCAAACCGATTGCAATCAACGGAAGAACCCCAAGGCAAACAGTGTCTCCATTCATATCTAATTCACTCCCCAAGAATGGAGGTGAGCACTCCTTCATGCCTCGCGCCAAGACTAGCGGTGATGTTCCGACTGCAGATGGCGCCACGGAACCACAACGACCAGCGAGACTTACGGGACCACGCGCTCAAAAACTGGCCACAGCTGCAAAGACCGAAACCCCAACGCAGGTCTCGAGCCCTGAGGACCAGCCGCCAACACCATCGTCAGGTTCTTCATTGAGAAGAAAGCTGAGTCTCGGGTGGAAGAGAAGTACGTCAAAGAGCAATATCAGCGTGTCCCAAGCTGCGATCGAGAGAGATTCGGAGTATCCACCACAACCTCCAAAGCACGACAACATGCCCCCACCACGAATCCCCGCTTCAGCGACGGCCAACAATGTGAACATGTACGGCGTTCCTAGCCCGAGCCCATCGACCAAGTCAACCACTTATCTGGACTCTAAGCGCAGGAAGAGTTCAGTTTCGAGTCTGAGCGTGTTTGGCAACCACGACCGGACAAAGAGCGATTCTTGGGGAGTGAATGGTAGCCCCAAGAAAGATTCTGCTGAAGCTAAGGTCGATCGACCTGCTGTCGCACGCACAACCTCTACCGTTATGCAGAAAATGCTTAACGGCAAGGCCTCAACTGGGACAATGCGGTCTGTCGATCCTTGGACCGTTGATCTCGACAAGGACGATATGATTGCAGAAGAGGAGATGAAGAAGCTTGGCTCGAAACGAAAGGAAACCGAGCAAGCCGCGCGACAACTTGACGCGCTGAGAAAGAGAGCAACGCCCAAACCGCGTGTCTCCTGCGAAGAGGCCCTTCGACACGCTACTCTCAACATTTTTGAGAGGGGTGAGATCATCGACTTCAAGGACATCTACTTCTGTGGTACCGCCGATGCTGCCAAGCATGTTGGAGAGCTAAGAACGGATACTGCAAACTTCGGCTACGATGATGAACGTGGGGACTACACCATTGTGCACGGCGACCATCTCTCCTACCGGTACGAGATTATTGACGTGCTTGGCAAAGGAAGTTTTGGACAAGTCGTCAGGTGCATTGATCACAAGACTGGTGGTTTAGTCGCTGTCAAGATCATCCGGAACAAAAAGAGATTCCATCAGCAAGCTTTGGTAGAGGTCAACATCTTGCAAAAACTACGGGAATGGGTA
Source organism: Phialocephala subalpina (assembly GCA_900073065.1). Lineage (NCBI taxonomy): Eukaryota > Fungi > Ascomycota > Leotiomycetes > Helotiales > Mollisiaceae > Phialocephala > Phialocephala subalpina. Next base: position 3,091,381 of record FJOG01000003.1, read on the forward strand.
AGTGAATTCACATGTTGCTTTGTGAACTTAGAGCTAACATGTCAAAGGATCCTAAAAACAAGCACAGCATGGTCAACTTTACGCAGAGCTTTTATTTCCGTGGCCACCTTTGCATCTCTACCGAACTTCTCGACATGAATCTCTACGAGTTCATCAAGTCAAACTCATTCCGTGGCTTCTCCCTCAAGATCGTGCGACGATTCACAAAACAGATGCTCAGCAGTTTGCTGCTGTTGAAGCAACACAAGGTCATTCATTGTGACTTGAAACCCGAGAATATCCTTTTGGCGCACCCATTGCACTCCGAGATCAAGGTCATCGATTTTGGGTCCAGTTGTTTTGAGAACGAGAAAGTGTACACCTACATCCAGTCTCGATTCTATCGATCACCAGAAGTCATTCTTGGGATGACCTACGGCATGCCCATTGATATGTGGAGTGTTGGTTGTATCCTGGCAGAACTGTACACTGGAGTGCCGATCTTCCCAGGTGAGAATGAGCAGGAACAGCTTGCTTGCATCATGGAGGTCTTTGGTCCTCCAGAAAAACACTTGATCGACAAGAGTACTCGCCGGAAGCTCTTCTTCGACTCGATGGGGAAACCGCGTCTCACTGTATCATCAAAAGGCAAGAGACGGCGCCCTTCATCGAGGACTTTGCAGCAAGTCCTCAAATGTGACGACGAACCATTCCTCGACTTCTTGACACGCTGCCTTCGATGGGACCCGGACCGACGTTTGAAGCCAGATGAGGCTGTGCGACACGAGTTCATTACAGGTCAGAAAGTCTCAATCCCAACTGGACGTCTGTCGGCCAGAAACGAATCTCCTATCAAACGAACGAACACGATCGCAACGCCGAGCAGTCGACCGCTTCCAGAACCACCTGCGACCAGCTTCAAGAACGGCACTGCTGTCAGACCACGAGAAGCTTCGGGAGCTAGTCCCAGCAAGCCTGTTGCAGCAACTTCAAGGAGGCAATCAGCTGTGACGAGTTTTGCTTCCACCGCAGGCGCCGGCAACAAACGAACGAGTACCGGTGCAGTTCTCGCTCCTGGAAACAGTGGCCTTCCCCGAGTAACCAGAAGTGTCAGCGCCAAACAAGATCTGGCATCAGCTGGTGCTTCAGCAGCAATGAATCGACGTGTATGAGGAACAGGATTATAACGAACATGGACTTTGGTACGGTACATACATGAACGAACATTAGATATGGCAACGGCGGAACCGTAATTGTGGTGGATTGTGTTTTTCTTCACTTCTTCAAAACGAATCGAATGAGCAAGCAAGCGTGCATTGTGGGCGAGGCGTCTTCATTTGTTTACTTTCTTTCATACCCCGAACTTTTTTCTAATTTTTGATCATCGAGAGAGTGATGGTCAGGGTAGGTGGTGGTTTGATGGTATTTGTTTGATACTGCCGGCGGCTCGGCTTCAGGGCTCGCTGGTAGGGCGTTCTGAGCGTGAGGAATTCCCTTGTTTACAAGAAAAACGAATAAGCAAATGCATAAAGACTTTTTTTGTATGGGTTTGGGGAGGACGATGGATTGATGATGTACATTAATGCCTTTCCTTGCAAAGAAGGTTTTGGAGATAGAAGCGTCCACGAGGTGGATGAAGAAGGGTACTTATGTTTGAGGCGGCATGAGAAGAGTGGAGGACTGTGGCATGGCTGTTGCCATGAGCGTAACTTCTGAACACGTTCTTTTGAGCTCCAATTCCTGCCCAATACTCTAGTACTGCTGCTTCGTGATGTGATGTGCTTGATCTTCATTCCGCTGTTCCCTAAAGATGATGCTGCTGAGGACCACCATCTCGTGAGCCCCGACTCATGCAACCAGCAACCTCAACTCAATTGACTTTCTCTCCGACATCGACTCCACAATCGAACCCTATCAAAATCCCAGATGGCCTGCCACATTGAGAAACTCTACTACCACGTGATCAACCGAATCTGTGGCTGATCCCTGCAGCCAACGCATTGTTTACCCAGCAACGGCCGAAAAAGTCGCGACCCAACTTCACAAGCATCACGCACAATCACGACGATAACTTCTGCCCCTCTAATTTGCTTCGCGCATGCTGTTCATCATCTCAGCTTCTTTCCTCCCACCAAACCCTATCACTTGTTACGCATCGCGACGAACCCCAAGCTCCCAGCGTGGGAGAAAACAAACGGAGGGAAACAGTTCAGGATGGATCCAGATAATCTGCGCACCGCGTCGCTATATATCAACAATCAGCTATTGAGCAGAGGACTGTTACGGAATGGACAGAGTATTGATTTCGCGAGGCCGGATAGGGGTGAGGGAGGGTTGGAGACGAATATGGGGAGGGTGATGAGTGTGGTTAATGATTTGATTTTGAGGAGAGATGTGAGTTCTTGCTTTTTTCTACTGTCTTGTTATTTACATCTTGTCTCTTTTGCTGTGGTTAAGGCGAGGGATTGGTGGTTTGGAGGATTAGGAGGCCTGAGAGGAATGGGAATATGGGAGAAAAGGAGAGGAGAGACAGAGAAGGGAAATAGGCATGATAGGTGCTGATATATTCACAGCGCGACGCAACCCAACGCGAAACCCTAACAACAACCCTCCGCACCCTCCGCGCCGACACCCTCCGCCAAACCACCGACCTCGAACGCCTGAATACCAAATCCCTCGAATTGCAACGCAAACTCGCAATCTCAGACTCCACCGAACGTTCCCTAAAACTACAACTCAAAACCGCAGATTCCTTGCAAAAAACGATGAAAGAAGAGATGGCAAGAATGAAAGCATTGGTACAACAAACGAGAAACCAGTGTGCGATTGAGGTTAGGAAGAGGGAGAGGACGATCGAGGGGTTGAAGAAACATGTTGGTGAGGGACGGCAGAGGGGTGGTGGGAAGGTGGTGGGTGTTAGGGAGATTACGGTTGTGGGGGGTGTTGGCGAAGAGAAGATGGGACAGGGAGGGAGTACGATGGATGAAGGGTATGATTTGAGGAGTGAGACGAATGAGTTTCTTACTGAACTTGCGAGGGGGTTGTCAGAGGAGAACGAGAATCTGGCAGCTTTGGTGAGACGCACATTCGAGAGTCTGAAAAGTTTGAGTGGATGGGAGAAAGAAGTACAGAGCTCGGAAATGGTTTCAGTTGTTGAAATGGGATATGAGAATTTGGCGGGGGATATGGATGCTGTGCTCGAGCATGTTAGGACCCTGCTCACGAATCCAAGTTTCGTCCCACTGGAGGAGGTGGAGGTCAGAGAGGAGGAGATTCACAGGTTGAGAGAGGGGTGGGAGAGGATGGAGAGTAGGTGGAGAGAGGCGGTGCAGATGATGGATGGGTGGAGAAAGAGGATGGCGAGGAGTGGACAGACGGTCAACCTTGAGGAGTTGAAGATGGGCCTTCTTCTCAGCCCGTTGAAGGAGAAGGATGAGCAGGTACAGCACCAACTTTCTACTCTGATGGAGGAAGTCGAGGAAGGAGATACGCAAGCGGACATCGATGCTATGGATGAGTCGGAGATGCCGGACCCTGTTGAGCCAGACTTCGACGAGGATCTCGACGATTCAGATTCCAGTCTATTCGAAGACGAGCCAGCTGAGGAAGAGATCTCCGAAGAAGTCTCAGAAGAACAAATGGATGAAGAGGAAGAACCAAACTACACGATCCACTCGATATCGACAGCCTCTCCTGGCCCACCACCACAACTGTCACCTCTCAAAGAAACAAGCGGAAACAAGTCAGCTCCCAGTCCTCCCCGGAAGGAAAGAGAAGGCTTCACCGCCATAATCGAAGAAAATACCTACGACCTTCTCCAACTCGAATCCTCCCCCAAACGCCTCAAATCCCAGAAATCAACACCGCAAACCAAGTCAACACCTCAAACCAGCACCCGCCAACAGCAGAAAGCTACTCCGACGCCTCTACCAACAACAAGAATCACCCCTCCAGAACCAGAAGATGAGATATCCCTTCTCAAAGCAACTAATACAGCTCTCCCTCCACCGCGCAGACGAGACCGCTCCTTGTCACCAGATAAAACTTCCCGCGCAAACTCAAACTCAACGCCGAGATTAAACCCTAACGCAACACCGAGATTACAGAGAAGTAATGAGAGTAGATTACCGAGACCAAGAGAACAGCCTCCAATGCAGAGCCCACTCACAATGGCTAGTATAGCAGCCAAGCTAGCTGCGTCAGAAAGAGAAGCTGATGCGGCGAGGGTGAGGGCAAAGATTAAGGCTGCGAGAGCCAACCGCACGGCCACTAATAATCAGGATAAGAAGCTTATGCCGCCGCCTGAGAAGCCTGCTAGGAAGGAGGTAGGGGAGATGGAGGTTGATGAGTTGGCTCAAGATGAGAGGGTTATAGGTGAAGGCGGAAATGGGGAAGGGGAGGAGAGAAGTAGAAAGAGGAAGGCGCCAGCGAGGGATTTGGGGAGGCAAAAGGCGAGTAGGAGGAGGAGTACATTGAGTCCTTGGGAGTTGGAGAGTTTGATTCTTGGGACTGCTGCTGCTAGTCCAAGCAAGGTCGAGAGTTAGTGCCGAGTGCGTGATTATGGATGCAAGTATAAAGCTGGCGTTCTTGCTTACTTTTGGGTTTCGGTTCTCTGGTATGAGACATGAGATATGACTTGCATGTCGAATGCCTGCCTGCATTTGGGTGAATGGCGGATTGTATGTTGTGTTGTATACAGTATAGACTTGGTTGTACGAGCAGAGCAACATAAGGGGTGCGGTAATACCATTGATGATTTCTGAGAACTTGTCTGCGTTGAAATTCATATTGTATCTGTCCTTCGATTGACGTTTCCAACTGCTAGACCTTTCCAAGTTTTGTTGTTCAGCATCAAATAATAACATCCCAAATATCCCTTTGGTCTGACTATATTTCCTCTTCTAACATTTTGCAACGATCTGGAAATGTTTCTCTTGAGTCTCAAAGAGACATGTCACACTGCTTTATAGTCGTTTAAGCAAATCCGAATAAAGGGGAATGTGATACGAAAGGGGCAGGCCAAAAAATAAAAATAAAAATAAAAAACATACGCAGGACCAGCATGAGAGAAAATTTGTGCGTATTTAATCTTATATGACGCGCTTGGGACTTAATGATCATCGGTATGGGTGGGGCTGGACTGGAGAAGGAAGAGGAGGTGATGGGATAGAAGAGGTTGTTGAATGTTCCTCGTGGTTGGGGACATTGAGTTATGGAACCTTCTTGGTGGAGAGTAGAGATGTAAATATTCCTTGATATTACAGTACTTGTGCTGAGTTCTGGATCACAAGAACAGCACGTAGAATGAGGGGAAGACCTGACACTTACAATGTTCAAGATCGTGAAAGCTTCTTAGACATGTATAGCGCTCTATCTAGTCTCGAACATTGCGCTCTCCCTCTTCCTCTCATCCAATCCACTACAACTTCGCAACCTCCTCCTTCTTCCTCACAACAGGCTTGACAGCTATCCTCGGATGCTCCCCCGCCAACTGCATCCCCGTAACATCCTCCAACTCATCAACAGCCTCAAACGCCCTCCCAAGATGTACCCTAATAGTTCTAAACCCCGCCTTCTTCCCCGCCTTCAAATTCTCCCCAATATCATCCAAAAACACAACCTCCTCCGCCCTCACCCCTTCTTTCCAACCTAACCTCTTTCCTTGCTCTGTATCTCGATTCGCTTTAGCATACTCATTCACCATCTCCAACGCCAGCGCATAAATCTCTGGACTCGGTTTCCTCAGTCCAACATGCGCACTTGAAACGAAGACATCGAAGATGCGGCGGATATCTTTCTCAGAGGGAGGGTTAGCATAAGGATGATTTGTTGGAAATATCACAGTATTGCTTAATGCAGAAAGTATGAATCTCCCACTCTCTTTTAGCTTTTGGAGAGCGGGGTACATCCAAGGGTCGAAATCCCGGGATTTGCTCATCATTTTCCAGAATACTTCTTCGCCGTCTATCTTCGGTAGTGGGGGGATTTCTTTGGGGAGAGAGGGGTCATTTTGGCGGGAGGTGGTGTAGAAGGTGGACCAGAGGGAGGAGTTGTGGAGGTCGGATGTGAAGCCACGGAAGAAGGAGGCGTCGATGGGGATTTCGCCGCGTTCGAGACGGTGCCAGAAGCCGTTGGGGGAGGTGCGGGATACTGTGATGTGTTAGTGTGTTATTTTGAGGAAATAACAATGGTGAGAGGTATGGAAGCTCCATCTGGGGGGAGATGATAGGCGGAATGGGGAGGCGAGAGAAAGAAAGGGATTGCTTACTGGAGTGGTTTATCCAGCCGGGCGGGATGCCATGAGCGATTTCGTGGTCGAGGATTGCTTGGAAGGGGGATACAACCTTGAGGGAGAAGCGTTAGTGATCATGAAGGAAGAGTAGAGCCGCGAAGGGTTCGAGGAGTTAGTGATACGGCCGAGAAAGATGAATGTGACGAGACAAAAGCCAAAAGAACGTCCTCATTGGAATAAGCAGACCTTGAGTGGGGGATATTGAAGTGATTTCTGAAGGGAAATCTTCGGTGAAACTTGGAAGGTGCAGTGGCAGGCGCGTTTGTCGCCGAAGAAAACACTGTTTGTAACAGCCATTGAAAAGCATATGCGTGACCTCGTTCTCTAGATAAAGATACATGCATATGACCTTGAATATGAATGATGACCGGAAGCTTTGTTCCAGACCATATTGCCAACGACTTCAACGGAAGCAAGCTGCCTTCGAGTAAGACGGCAATTGCGCACTCAAGAAGCAGAACATCGAGATACCATTATCCATCGGAACTACTTGATAGAGCATGTTTGAGATAGCAAATAAATTCAAAGGACTAGTGAACGCTTTTGAAAAGAGCTTTTCCTTACACAAACTCCCCCAATATCAAACAGCCTTGAAAGAAGTTAGTCAAGAATGGCGGGGTACAAAGGTCCGAAACTTACAGGACTTTTGGTTGATTTGAAGGTGGCATGATTGATTCTATACTTTCTAACACGAACTCCACAGGAAAGTCCTCTTGTGACATTGAAAACCCGATAGAAAAGAGAGAATAAACATTGAAGGGGAATGATTACAGGACATCGACGAGGCAAGCCGAGGTTCGTCGGCCACAACACAGTTCACCGCCTCCCAATTAAGAAACTTGTATCACGTGTAACGGCACAAATGAAGTCTGACATTTTGTGCCTTATTAGGCCTTGAAACGAATATGCAGTACTGAATGAATTGAAGGGGTAATTGCAATTGATTTCCGGTACAATATTGATTGTCTTGACTAGAACTGATGTTCTAGTGGAGAGAGGTCGTTCGAGGTCGTCGACAACCCTTCAAAAATTCATGGCTGCAAGGCTGGTGGGGCTAAGCGAGGCGCACAAAGATTTCGATACACAAATTCGAAAGTTCTTCTTTCACTCTTCCTTCCAAACCACGACAACTTCAACCCAGCAATAGTGCGGTCAATCTGTCAAGATGGTGAGTTAATACGACTACTGCATTGTCTGCGCTCTGCAGGCAATGTCCCCGCGATCAAAGTTCCTCGAAAGAGCAGAAATGCCAAAGAGAACTTGAGAGTCCCTGCAGAATGTTCGGATCTTGATCTGAAATGCCAACTGCGGATTCGAGGATATGGGCTAATGATTGATTGCAGCCTTTCACCAAGCTGGTCAAGAACTCTGCGTACTACAGGTCAGTATCTGCGAGCTCCTCATCGTCGTTCAGTGCTGATTGTCAACAGTCGCTACCAGACCAAGTACAAGCGCCGTCGTGTTGGAAAGACCGATTACTATGCCCGCAAGCGTCTCATCACCCAAGCCAAGAACAAGTACAATGCGCCCAAGTACCGTCTCGTCGTCCGATTCACCAACCGCGATATCATCATGCAGATCGTGACCTCCGAGATCACTGGTGACAAGGTCTTCTGCGCCGCCTACTCCCACGAGCTCCGCGCCTACGGTATCGAACACGGTCTTACCAACTGGGCCGCCGCATACTGCACTGGTCTTCTCATCGCCCGTCGTGTCTTGAAGAAGCTCGGTATGGATGAGGACTTCGAAGGTGTTGAGGAGGCTGATGGAGAGTACAAGCTCACCGAGCAATCTGAGTCGGAGCGTCGTCCATTCAAGGCCTTCCTCGATGTTGGTCTTGCCCGTACTTCCACTGGTGCTCGTGTCTTCGGTGCCATGAAGGGTGCTTCCGACGGTGGCATTCTCATCCCCCACTCAGAGAACAGATTCCCAGGTTTCGACATCGAAACCAAGGAGCTCGATGCCGAGACCCTCCGCAAATACATCTACGCTGGTCACGTCGCTGAGTACATGGAGACCCTTGCTGACGACGATGAGGAGCGATACAAGTCCCAATTCCAAGGCTACATCGATGACGAGATTGAGGCTGATGGATTGGAGGAGTTGTACCAGGAGGCTCACAAGGCTATCCGTGAAGATCCTTTCAAGAAGGTCGATGAGGCCGGCGAGAAGAAGAGCAAGGAGGAGTACAAGAAGGAGTCGCTGAAGTTCAAGGGCCGCAAGGCTACCAAGGAGGAGAAGTTGGAGAGAGTCAAAGCCAAGATCGCTGCTCTCAAGGAGGAGTAAACTTCCGTCTGCTTGCATTTTCGCGCTTCTACACCCTTCAAAGGCTCTGCAATCACGGCATGGACATCATGAGGAGTTATGGCTGCACAAAAATACCTGAATCATGCGATGACATCCAACCTCCAAACAAATCTTTATTTGCACCATGTACTCTGAATGTGACGAAGTTCATGACTGCTCCCTTTTTGCATACTGTGAATGTGAGAAATAGAGAGGCATGGGCTCTTTTATCGAACTTTTGAACATGCCACACGCAGCCAAATGCAGCAATTATCTAACAAGTTTAAGTAATCACCTCTGCATGGACCTGTGACCTCACACAACCACATACCGCTCACAAAAACCCTGGTCCGGGCGAAGCCCGGTGTACGGGCAGGTACGGGCCTGTTTCTCGCAAAGCGGGGGAAACATGGAAACGCAAGTCCACACTTCACTGACCAGAACGCAGTTAGGATTATTAATGAAGTCAAATAGTGTCAAAGACATCATTCCGGGGCGTTTTCTCGATCGGCCCATAGACTTGGTTCGTGCAGGTGTGTGGGAAGTTCCCTTTAATCTAGATCGGTCTCCGATGCTCCCCAGACGAATAGCCTTTCGGCCCACTCTCTTAGTGAGCACATGACGGTAGGACAACCTCGCCTTCCCACATCTCCCAGTTCCAGTGCACAACAATCACATTAAGGTCACGATCCCTCTCCAGGACAGTCATTGTTGTACCTCGTACCGATATTACAAACCAGTCGACACTGGCGACGACGGCGAGCGCATTCACAATTCCTGCGCACCATGGCTTTGAATCTTCAATGCTAATCGGCTTATCTCAGCTGAGCTTAATTGCCGTCCACAATACCGAACTGCCACTGATATCTGCAACGATCTGTCCACGACAACAAAGGAGTGTGCAAAGATGGAGAGCGTTCATGGAGTAGATGTGAGCTGGATGAGCAAGCATACAAGTCATAGCAGCAATGCCAAAGGTACGTCTGGAGAATGGCCCATGGATCCTGTCAACGATCCCCCCAGCCTCGTCCGGTTTTTCAACACCAGAAAGAGTTGACACGATTCTCTACAGACAACAATTCACGGCCGCATACATCTCGAGCTAGCACGACTCCTATACCCGAAAAGAACCATTCGATAGCACACAATGGCAATGGCCACCCTGAGATCGAGCATGAGCGGACTCCCCCAAAAGCTATACCTACCCGACCCAACTATTCTCGGAGCGCCTCCTCCGAAAAGACAGTGACGCTGAATGGGAGTCTGCCAAGACCCAGTTCAGTGTCTCCAAATACTTCGAGGCGGAATTCTTGGTTGTCCAGCATCTCTTCAAAGTTTGGAGCACATAACGCCCAAGTACCACCTAGCACTCCTCCAGCTTCCACAACGCCACCCTCTACCGACCCTCCAGTACCTACCGGTCCTCAAGCCCCGAAGAACGCAATACTGCCACATGTTCAGAAGGTCGTGGGCGATGCACCATATACACCAGCTCCTCCAAGGACTGGACAGCCCAGCTTTTTACAAAGTGCTCTGCGGAGGTTATCTAGCTCTGGAGGTCAGTTAGCTCCACAAGTGAAAGGTGTGCATCATGGGATATGCGAACGAAAAGTGTTGAATGTGGATCATAATCGGGAACGCTGTCGGATATCAGACCTTGACCAGTCGAAGTTACGGCGTGTAGCATTCTGTGTTGATGTTGAGATTGCGAGTGGGCCACGATATCATGATGAAGATTATGAAGAAGAGAAACGAAAGGAGAAGAAGGAAAAGAAGAGGATGGAGAAGGGCGAGGGTCTGGCTCTGAAACAACCGGAAGCTATCAAAGAACAAAAAGAGGCGGATGGTGTTGTCAAAGCTACTGGGGAGCAACTGCCCACACCTGGCAAAGAGGTCTTCGAGGCTACGACAAGTGAAGTGGCAGAAGAAGCCGCTGGTGAAAAGGACAATACCAAGAAAAAAGAGAAGAAGAAGCGTAGTGAGGAAGAGCGGAAAGCCAGAAAAGAGAAAAAGCGAAAGTTGGCAGAGGCAAACGGAACTGTGCCGGTCGAGTTGGTCAGAGATGGTGACAGCTCTGGGACCAACACCCCCAATGGAACGGGAACGCCGAGAACTCAAGCTTCACCTACCACAGACCCAGTACGAATCTATCGACGATGCTGCCAATTACGAGAAACGCCCATTCTGAAAAAGATCACTGAACAGCTGACTGCCTTGTCGACGAGAACATCAAGTACTGGGGTGGTATGCAAGTTGGATCTTACCGGATATTGGCTTCAGCTTCCGGACCTGGTTACTCTTGGAGACTACTTGGCTGTAGTACCCGTGAAAGAGCTAGTCATGGAAAACTGTGGTCTCAGCGATGAGGGTGTTCGCGTCATCCTCGCAGGATTACTGGCAGCCAAATGTCCTGACTGGGAGAGGCGGAATGCCCGCAAAGGGAAATGGGGAGAAGTACCTCAGGGTGGTGTTGTGGAACGAGTCGTTTTCAAGAACAACACTAAGATTGGACGAGATGGCTGGCGGTACATATCCACATTTCTAACCATGTGCCGGTCTCTCAAATCCATCGACTTGTCCAAAGTACCATTTCCTCAGCCAGTAACTCCTCCGCACACTCCACCTGCTCACGGACCCAATCATCTTACGCGAACAAATACGTCAAACTCAACCGCAGAGACAGCCTGCGTACTCGGAAGAGCCATCGGTGAGCGTTTGGGAGGTAGAGAATTCGAGCTGCTGAATATGGCGGAATGCGGCTTGACGACTGAACAGTTGGGAAGCCTCATCGATGGGGTCATAAAGTCTGGTTTACGACGTCTCGGCATTGCCGGTAACAGCATCACTTCTGAGGGAATGCATCATGTCGCTCGATTTATCCGAGAAGGGAAATGTGAGGGTTTAGATCTGGGCGGGAATGACCTCAAGGATCAGCTAGGGGTCATTGCAAATGCGTTGGATGACAACAATCAACTCTACGCCTTGAGTTTAGCGGACTGCAACCTTACCCCAGACTCTCTGTGGGCCTTGTTCCCGGCATTGGCGAAGCTGAAGAACTTCCGGTTTATTGATCTATCTCAGAACCATGGCTTGTTCGATTCGGAACCTAGTGCGCTCTCATTACTAAGAAGGTATGTGATCATTTCTCTTCTGCAGTCTTCATTGGACGAGAGTTGCGAAAGGGGTTTCCTAAGTCGGAAAGTAATACGGTGCGGCTGACAATGCGGCTCAAACCGCCTCGGCCGAACTCCTCCCGTCTTTCAACTTCAGCCCTATGCGTTCAGCCCTATGATCGCATGGAACACGTTGCCTTCCCCTCCATTGGGTCTCTTCGCACCCCAATGATATGCTTCATGCCGTCTGCTGTTGTATTCGTCCTCTTCAACGAGTTGCTGACGCTGTCTCAGATATTTACCCAAGCTGCCGACTCTGAAGCGAATACATCTGACTGATGTCTCGATGACTTCCGAACAGGCTATTGCTCTTGCAGAAATCCTTCCGGAATCCCCGAATCTTGCTCATGTGAACATCATGGAGAATCCTGGGTTGGCAGTCCTTGCAGATGCAAAGGATGAAGCCAACCAAGAAGAGGCTTGTGCATTGTATGCATCTCTCATGGCGGCCGTCCGTGTTTCAAAGACGATCATCTGCATAGACATTGAAGTGCCGTCTCCTGAATCGAGCGAAATCGTGAAAGCGTTGGCCAAACAAGTGGTTGCTTACTGCTTGTGGAATATGGAGCGCGGCCCAGTAGCTGAGATCAGCGAAGCTGCAGCATCAATTTCAGATCCTCACGGAGGTGAGAAGGAGGTTGCAGTTCCTGATGTGTTGTTGCATCTTGTTGGCCATGTCGAAGGCTTCCACGAAAACCACGATGATGACGAGCCGGCGCCTGATGACGACTACGTGATTGGTGGTACGGGTGTAGTCAAGGCATTGGGCATTTGTCTAAGGAACAGAGGTAATGATTCGAGGAGACCTTCCGCAGATCGGACATTTTCAGGCTATTCGCAAGGTGGCCGTGGTTCGGAGACCCCGACAACCCCTGTCAGTGGTGGCAAGGCCAAGGATATGTCAAAGAATCTACTCGGAAGTGCTCGAAAGATACGAGCGCGATTACAACCTGCCTTGGTCAAAGAAGCGCGGTCTGCAGATCGAAACAATTATCGTGAGTACCTTACCGAGGCAGCTTTGACCAATCATGCTAACCGCCTCCCAGACCGACTACTATTCCTTGATCAAACTCTCGAGGGCATGATCAAACGATTCGAAGACGAATTCCCAGAGACGCGACTCCCAACAGCCATTACCTCACCGCCTTTACCTGACATGAGTCAAGCCAGCCCATCAGAGAGCTTAGAATTGAGCATTGGAGGCGACGGACAAGGATCCTTCTCCGATACCGAACCAACTCCCTTCGAAGCACCCATGTCAGACGCAGAAGAAGACGACCACATCCGTCCCATGCTTTCACGACACAACTCGGACGTCTCCCTCGCCTCACGCGCCCTATCCCAAGAAGAAGGTCGCATGCACAGATTCGGACAGCAGTTCCGGCGCGATATCCTGAAACCTGATCTAGAAGACCATGAACATGGTACGACTGGTCGAGAGGAACAACCTAGACATCTGCAACTGCTGAGAGCCATGGTTGATGGTCTAGGTGGAGAGGAAATCAAGAATAAGATGAATAGCCAGGGTCATGAAGCCGTTATGGAAGAGCTGAATAATGAGGCTAGTCTTTTGAGGAGGCAGTTGATGGAGCAGGATCCGGAGGGGTGGGAGAAGTTTAGGGAGAGTCAGGAGGTGGCGATGAGGAATTCGAGGTTGGCGGGGTTGGAGAGGAATGTTAGTGCTATTGAGTAGCGCGCTTGCATTGTCAAGGATGAGTTGAGTTGAGCAGGAGGGGACGAAGTGGGACGGCGCGTCCAGTTCATATTTCCTTTTTTGGTATTGTACTTTCAGCGCTGTCATTAACGGTTCTGATGGCGCTACTTGACTGCAGGCCTCTACATGCGAACACTGGGGTGAGTTGGGGTGGGGTGGTGGCATTACGATTCAGATGAAACCTTGACGGTGTAAATTATGAAATGATATACGAGAGAGCAGAGCGGTGGACTGATACAAAGTTCTTGCAAATGCAGTCCCTACGGATTTGACTTACTATATGAACATATACTTTGATTCCATGGGTGGAAGTGAGCGGTGAAATGAAGACTCACCCGAATGACTCGATCAGTGCAATTTTATCGAATGTTGGCCGATTCATGTTCACCTCTTCCAGTGGATATGTAGGAGCGGTGAACTAACATGAGTGGGCTTGTTTGGTATTGTTTACGAAGATTGGAGTTTGAATGCACTACATGCCGAGAGTGGAACTAAGAGGCGAGTCTAGGAGAATTATCTACATGCCGTTGGGCAGCAACGTAACCATGAACCAACGTTGGAACGCAAGATACGAACTACACCGGATAAAGGACGCGATGCGATGCTTTCCGATGTCAGCCCTAATTGTGGATCTCCGATTCAGATGGAGCTAGAAGAAAGAAGGAGGCACGGAAAATAGAGTTTAAGATCCCTGTCGATGCGATAGGGGAAGGGGATGGGAAGGGGTTGGTCACCGGTGAGATGTCCGGTCTGGTTACCGGAGCGGGTGCTAGGGTGGAGAGCGCAGGTTACTTCCTGTGTTCCTTGGTATTTTTGAGTTGGTGGGTTCAAGGTTGGTGATTGAGAAAAGGAGAGAGGGAATGAATGAACGAGATGTGATGAGAGCTGAATCAGCTGCTAAATGGATGCCCCGATGCTTTGAAGGAAATTTTCAGTAATGCAATTTATGATATCAGATCTCGACATGAAAATACTCCAAGCCATTTCCCAAAGAAGATCCATGTCGAGGGGAAAAGAAGAGGCTCAAGATAGATCTCGGCCTCACCCGGCAGCTGATCAATACCACACAAACCTCAATGTCCTCATGCAAGAGATAACTCAGCATGATATCAGCTTCCCCCAAATATGAACAAGAATCCTATTCACCAGAAGGCGTCCCCAAATCTAGAAGATCAGATGTTTTGCATACCTGTAGATGTGAGGCTCGGTGCCGTGCAGGCGGAGATAAAACCAGCTGCATGCATCTTCATTTAGAAAACATGTCAGCCGTCGATTTCCGACAATTCGAACTTCGGCATGCATTCGACAGAACACACAACAGATCTGGAATCCCAAAAACAAGCTCCTGACCTATTGACTACTTTACGATATTTTGTTCTGCAGCCACGCGGCAAGGTTGATTTGACGTCTCTCTAAGCCTCCACGTGACGCGTAACCCAAAAATAGGGGCGAAAGAATGATTCCATACATGTTTTTTTACGCCACACCATCTTCTAGTGCTCTCTGGACGCCACGAGAATTCGTAATCGAAAACTCTTGTTTGTCAGGAAACAGTCATCGTGATCAAGTTTATTTTCAGAGACTTTTCTGAAGTTGTTGAAATGAAAATAGAGAAGCGGTCAAGAGGAGGATGGATGTTCGTGAAAGTGGACGCAATTGTTGGATGTCAAAATATAAATAAAGTTATTCTAGAAGCATTTTCAGCTGGGCGGCGATTTATTAATCGATACCGATATTGATATTGATATGCCGAAAGTGGATCAGGATTCGCCTCATCCCTTTACCTCATCAATCAATAGCTTCAAATATTCCTCAATCTGGAAACGAGGTAATTGAAAAACGTAGATCGTTCATGCATCCAATAGTAAGATTGGGGTCGGTCCCGAGGACTTGGTTGAGGCGAGGAAACACGAGGTTTGCCAAGAACCGAAATTGGATTTGATTGGGAGTGAAATCAAAAATGAAAACCCATGAGAGGTGATGAGAAATAATGAGTGATATCACATCCAATATACCCTCCGTTACAATCCTCGGGTCCGATAAATCCCCTACCGGTTTTAAATCCACTCTTCATCCCGCCTCAAGCCTATCAACCTCAATCAAGTCTTCAAATCCCGGACAAGTAAA
The DNA here is from genome assembly GCA_900073065.1 of Phialocephala subalpina. Lineage (NCBI taxonomy): Eukaryota > Fungi > Ascomycota > Leotiomycetes > Helotiales > Mollisiaceae > Phialocephala > Phialocephala subalpina. The sequence continues at coordinate 3,106,952 of FJOG01000003.1, forward strand.
CTCTCTCGCGCCCGCGCTTTAAACCAACGCACCTAACCGCGTTGCATATAGTTTTCTCAAAGAGAAGCAGGCTTGATCAATGGTCAGGGGAGTCTTCAGCTGAAAACCCCTCGACAGCGCGGGGCAATCAGCCTATCACACAGGGTCCAAGCACTAGCGAGAAGCACTAACGAGGGGTTCGAAGATGATGTGAGCTGAAAGATCGCAAACAATACCTCGTGAACCCATTTTTTTCCGCTTGATTTTTTAGCAAGGCAAGATCTAGATGGAAAGGAAAGGTCGAATGATCTGTTGTATGCAGATCAGGGCCGAGATTCCGGAGTTGTCGATCCGTTGAGATGTCATGCATGGGGATGGGAAAAGGAGGCGAGGAGCGCTCGTTTGAAGGAGAATGAGAATGACCGGCTTACGACACAGGTAGTACAGTACGTCCAGCGATCCGAACACCCAGAGCGCAAAAGAGATGAGCATGTCATCATTGCGGAGCCGGGGCGATTGGTGACTTTACGGCGGCACAGAGCCTGTTGTTGGATAATTGGGGTTTCCGCCGCATCGAAAGAAATAATTGATGGCGGCTGTCATGCTCCACAACATCTTCATGATCATCCAACCCGGTATTCAAAGTCATGTAAGAGGATTTGAATGGCGGAGAATGAGGCGCTTTGCGACTCTCAAACAAGGTTGAAGGATGAAGTCAGACTGAGACTTGAACGATTCGACGCAGCTGTAGTTACCCAATGCGGTAGCAAAAGCACGATCAGACGAGAAATCGAGGCGGGAGATCGACGTCCACCAGCTGATAACTTTTGAATTCAACAGCCTTACGGCTGTTCTGTCTCGCGCCCCCTTCCCAATTCATGATTCGTGACTTCTTTTTGTTGTACTGATTGGAGGACGAAGAGTGATGGTGCGGCAGTAGAGAGGCGTAAAAATGGTGGTTGGTGGGGTAAGAGCGATGAAGGTTGGCGTGGTGAAGGGAGATGTGCCGATGTTGGATCCATACAGGGCTGAAAAGGTCTTGGAAAACATAATTAAGAAACGAAGCTAGAGAAATTAAGGCCGATGATGGACATCAAATACGAAATGTTGAGCTTGACTTGGATACGTTTTTGAGCAGGGCAGGGATTCGAACATTGTCTTGTTCCGTGCTAGCGTGGATGTTGAGGATGCGTGCGTGCCATGCATCAAATGCAAGGCCCTGACATGAAAGCAAAGCTTCGGGGCCACATCGAGTATCATTTGTTGTCTTTGCATCTCGTTCATTTCCTGATCTAGAGATGCAACGCAAATGCAATGCGCGTCAGATCACAGCTTACCAGTGTCTCCACTTCTGCCCTACACAATCTTAGCGCATCACCCCTACCTCGTCTCTCCTACCTACCGCCGTGCAGGGTAGCTTAGAACAGGGGAAGATGCGGCAACCACCTCTCCAATGTACACGGGAAGCTGCTTTGAGGCTGGCGTGGTGATGGTGGAAGGTATTGTCTCGGAGCATGGTTGTGGAGACTAGTGTTAATGGAGGAGGTACGATGGCGGATGGCGTTTACGCCTCGCCTTACCCTTCTTTTCTTGCCGCCGCTGCGAGATGAGACGGTATGCGATCCGGACTCGGGGTCAAGTACTTAAGCAGACCATTGCCCCGCCGAAAAATGGTGGTCCTAAAAGATGAGTGAGAGTGTATCACGTATCCAAGCTTCTCTTTCGTCTTCGTGCCACTGAGTCTTAGGTCACTTCCTATATACCTATCCAACATGCCTGTCCTTTCCGAGTCGAACTCCCACAATGGGGAAACGCCATGTTCGAAGATGAGTTTGAGTGTACCACACATGTTGGTCGCCTTGGTGTTGCTCTCTTGCGCTCTTGTTTTCATCCGACGAAGATTGGCTCAGAAGAATTCGGCGTCGTCCATACCCGCGCAAAGACCAGAGTATCGGACCGAGAAGTTGAGGTTCATGAACCCGGACACGGAATACGAGTACCAAGCTCCACGGTCGACGATGCCAAGACCTCCTCCCGCTGCGCCTTTCACGCCCCCAACACTGGCCGAAACAAACGAGACGAATGTCAGGAATCTGGAATCCGTTCCTGCTTCCCCTATTTCCATCACATCCTCCTCATCACCACCATCCCCGTCATTCTCAAACTCATTCGACTCCTTCGAGTCTGGTTTGAAGATCGATATTCCCAGGAGAAGAAGTTACACCAAGACCATCGAAGGGGGAAAGGAGGCAATGGAAGTTACAGGCGAGATAGTGGTTTCTCCTGAGGGATGGAGACGCCATACAAGGGTCTTTGGGGGTGGGGTGTGCAAGGCATGTGAGGAGAGTGAGAGAAGGATGAGTGCGTGACTCAAGGAACGGGGTTTAAAGGCTGAGGATGTCCAAGTCAGGATTGTAAGAGAAGGAGATGAAGGGTACATCACGTGAGGGAGAGAAAAAATGAGGAGGCTGGGAAGGATTGTGATGAGAATGGGGGAGTCGCTGAACTGGGAAATCTAAAGAGCTTGGAAGGACGGTTCCGGGGGCGTCAGATAGGCAGGTGGTAACGGTCCTGGTGGATGTGGATGCGCGTTGGAGGATTTGTCTTGAGGACATGGTTGCATGGCAAGCGGTGAGCTCAAGGCTATGAAGGCGTTTGTGTGGTGTGTTTTGCTTCTAGGCGCGTCTGGAGTCCGAAGTCGGTCTAGGCGCTGGTTGTTTGTCGATCCTTCATGTCCATATTTGCTGTGAGATCGCTTGTTGCTGATGATGATGCTGGAGTTGGTGCTGAATTTTGGTGGCGCAGCTGGTGTTACAGCATGCATAGGTATAATACGAGGTACGCAATACGAAAGTCTAGACTTAACTTGCTGAGTTATCGAACCGTGATAGGTTTTCAATAAAGGCAAGTCCGAGTGAGCCTTGAGCCTTGAGCCAAGTGGTTCAAGTTGAGGAGAGACAAGAGCTGGACGTCGTTCCTTTTGAGCCTTCCTTCTCGGGCCGTGAATGGTACCGCGATACAGTCGATCGATGATGGCATGCCGAGTTGGTATGAGACTGAGAGGTCGTGGTCGTGGATGTGGTGACTTGGCACCCAGAGAACAGACAGAAGCGTGTTCGTGAATGAACCGAATCAAGCATTACGACGAGAGCTCCACATTCGTGTTCGAGTGAGACGCGACGCTCAATCATGACGGTCAGCACCCAGATCCTTTACTCCAGCGGCCGACAAGGTCTCTCATGAGATAATCCGAGAATGAGCAGGACATGAGAGCTGAGAGAAGAAGAAGGTGAGATGCATCGAAGTTTGGTGGTCGTGATGTTGTTGCAAGGAAGTTGTGATATCACCCGAGTGAGATCTGGGCCTGAAGTTGTGGCGGGGCCTAGATCTCGGACGAAAGCTCCGTGATCTGTCTGAGGTCGTTTTGGCTGCAGGAGCACAGGATTTCCGCTTGTCTGATGTTCGAGAAGAGGCGCAGAATGGCTATCCAGTTGAGCCTCCGAGCGTACAGTCAAGCTGAAATGTTCCGAATGCAGAAGAAAAGAAAGTGTCGTGCAGGAATTGATAGGGTGGATCGGGGGAGAAAGTCCGCTTCGAGGGAGAAAAGTAAGGGAGAAAGAGGTTGGTTGGATTGAAGGAAACTTGGGAGACGTAATGATAGTAGAAAGTCTTCTATTTGGCAGGAGAGTGTCAGCAGGAAAGCTCCTGCCCTGAGGTCGAGATGTCCTTCATCCTCGTGACTTGGAATCACGTGCAGAGGCCCGTGCTCCAGCGCTAGTTAACCTCTGAAACTTCAAAGAATCGAGAATATGAAACTTTGACTTCTCCAAACAATTCCGGTTTTTCTCCAGCTCCGAACGAAGGCAATGGAAAGCGCAGGATGCATTTTCTATACGAAGTCGATGCGAAGCTAATCGGATCACCCCTTTACCGCCAACATTAAGCGCCAAAATGCCACCGCTTATCAGATGGAGAGCTCACGTCCACCGAATTCTTTTCGGGAGGCTCATTGCGCCGCTGTCAATGATTCAAGTGATTCAAGCTTAAGTTGGCAAGCTCGAGGGCAGTTCACCTCAACATCCCGAAGGTCTTTTTCAAACAATTAAACGTGCTGTTTGTGGCTGTGTTGGGGATAGTGCTACAGTTCATTGTTGCCAAGGCGTTCCAAATTCGATGCGAGAGAGGTCCAAGTTCCTCTTTTCGGAATCCGATGCGAGCTCGAGCCCCACGAAGTTTCTCCCCAGTGCGGATCTCCTAACATCCATTCGCTGGATGAGTATGGAAGTTTCTTCGTCTAACCTGTTATTAACAGTGGCCGTGTGTTTGGGTCTTCGGGGGCTGAAAAATGTGGCCCTAGCTCCCCCATGCATGAAGTATAAGGTGTTTGAGGATCTACAACATCCTTGAACTACCGGTTTGCGCCTGGACAGAAAGTTGGGGGCAACTGACACAACCTTTCCTTTGTTCCATTCCTTCACCCAATCGAATCTCGAGCCGCAAGTCTCCACACTCGTGATTCGGTCAAGAGTCAAACACGCAGAGCCTCAGCAGCAAGGAGGGCTTGTAGTATTAGCCACAGTGGATTCTCCTATGATCCACAATGATTCTCTCCTAGTGGTTCATCGCAGGCACTGCATTGTCTCGCCAAAGGACCTGACTCTCTCATTGGGCATCGCACTGGCAATCAAATCCTACGATATCTCTGCAAACAACCTTGTTGCTCTCCCGTCGTTTACCCTATTCTCCTTCTCAGTAGCCAATCGCAGACCTAGTTTGCTCTTCTCCAGATCTTGAATCTACACAGCCTCTCTCGATGATGGCGATCCGTCCTCGGATCCTTCACGTCTCGGACAGGTATCACCAGTTCTGTGGTTGGATGCGACTCTTCAAACACGCTGAAAACTTTTTCTCCATGCCAGAAATCTGGTCTAGCTCTCTAGTTCTACCAAGGCGCGGCATCCGGTCTTTACAGTACCAAGCTTTCTAATCTTGCTTGTCCTCGATCTAGTATAAGAGGATCTCGACATCCCGCTCAAAGTCTCGCTTTCCTCATCATCAGCATCTTCAGCATCTTCTCCTTTCATCTCTTCTATCTTTGAATCCAGCCCGGCGCCGGTCGCATTCAGTTTTCCAACTTATTAACAATCTTTTAATAATCTTTACCTTTCGATCTCCCACTTCACCCACACAATCTTCAAGATGCAATACTCATCAGCAATCCTTCTCACGGCCTTCGCTGCCACCAATGTCTTTGCCCACGGTGTCATTGACTCAGTTGTCGGTGCCAACGGTGTGACCATGCCAGCTCTCTCAGGTGAGCTGCTTCTTCCTCAGATGATTTGCAACTAGCTTGCTAACTCTATCTTCCAGTTGCCGACGGAACTCCTCGTGATTGCGCTACCCCAGCTTGCGGCGCAGAGGCCGATACCTCCATCATCCGCACCAATGAGATCGGAACCAGCAAGGCCACCGCTCTTGGCCGAACCAACGGTGGTGGACCAGTCGACGCCTCCAAGATGGTCGCTCTCTTCATGGGAGGTGCCGGAAACACCACTGAGGCCAAGGCTGCCCGTGAGATCCACGCTGCCAACGTCCTCCGCCGATCTCTCGGTGAGCGTGCTGCCAGCGGTGGAACCAAGACACCCAAGGGTACCTCCGAGACTGCCGTTGCGGCCGCAGCTGGTGCTGGTGCCGCCTCTGGCATGCCCACCACTGCTGATGACGGAACCGTCACAATGACCTTCCACCAAGTCAACCAGGACGGTGCCGGACCATTGACCGCCATGGTCGACGCCACCTCCGGTGGAACCGACCCAACTGCCTTCAAGACCGCAACCGTCACCCAGAACGTCCCAGGTATCGGCATTGGCGGTCTCTCCGCTGCCGCCACCATGGACTTCCCCGTCGCCATCCAGATGCCAGCTGGCATGACCTGCTCCGGCTCAACTGGTGGCGCCAGCAACGTCTGCGTTGCCAAGCTCCAGAACGCTGCTCTCGCTGGACCTTTCGGTGGATCCGTCGCATTCACACAATCCGCTGCCGCCAAGAAGCGCGCCATCGAGTACAACCTCAGCAAGCGCCGCTTCGCCCGCGCTCTCGCCAAGCAGGAATAGATTGTTCCTTGCTAATAATTTGAGACTTTTGGGGCAGGTTTTGAGATCATGGTCACTTGTAAATAATCTTGGAGCGTTGTAGATTTGGATTTTCATTCTTACTTTGGGAGGTGGGGAGCTTGGGGAGTGATGGGAATCTGGGATTTCTCTGTCAGTCCTTGGGTGGCAGGGTGGTTTAGAGCTTAGGCAGAATTGACTTTATACATTCCTTAAAATATAATGATGCTTGCTGATAATATCTGGTAAGTTCCTCCTGCCTCCCATCGTGCTTGACTCTTGTGTTCTGCTTTCTCTACTTTCTGATCACGTGTCTACAAATTCCATCTCTGGGAAGTTTCCCTCGTCGTTTTCTCCTCCTCGTTTGCAGATCTGCGGATCTTCCGGTTCCCAAAGCCAGACCTGAGTTGTTTCGATTTCTCCATTGGCGTGTCGCTGGGCTGGGCTCGGTAGCGAGACTCCTGAGACAAGCGATGCTCCAGGTTTCGCTGGTGGGCGTTTCTAGGTTTCGTTTCAAAAATTTTTTACCGCACGAACATCTCACTCCAGCCTTTGACGTCATACTGAAAGTTTTGTTCGCGGGAGAGCGAAGGTCCGAATGCAGAGAATTCCACTGCTTACTTGTTATTTGTTGTTGGGCTTCGTCATCGAGTCGTGTTCGCAATTTGAAATCGTTTGGAAGATCGCTTTGGTGCTAAAGGCCATCTGTGAAAGTCATTTTCTGCTTTTTGGATCTTGGTTGAGCTAGGTTAGTCAGTTCTCGAGTCGTCCAAGCCTGTCCGAGAGCGATCTGGCTCCTGACGGACGACATACACGTGACTCAGGGTCGAACTACCTCACCTTCTTCTGTGTCACCCATTTGTATTCTTCTGGAACGATGAAGAAGTCCAGATGATCTCGAAGTTTCCAGAGACAACACAGCCTGCACCAAATCCCTTCCTCTTGTGACGCCGCTTGACATAGTGTCGAGTTATCAACGTCGAAACCCCTTCTTTGCTCGATCAAGTTCAACGATCATTTTATATCACCTGTACCACGAACAAGAAAACCAAAGTGACTTGCACAGATCGATATTTCTTCCGCTTCAACGAAGCTGTGTTCTTGTCAACTTCACGGGATATATCAATCGTATAAACATGTTCGTCCCTTTTCTACCTGTCTGGCCACCACATGCATAACCCTTCAGCAACTCTAGGTCGTGCCACCTTCGTCATGCACCATAATCATGCATTTCCTTAAGTTCATACTACTTGTCATCTACATCGTGCCCTCGATCATCTTCGTATCAACAATTCCCAACACGAATGCGTTAGTCGTAAAGAAAAGTACATCGACTTGCGCGTCTGTCAAGTCAAATCATATCTGGATCTTCCAGCTGAACGATCACGCGGATGCGCAATAAAAGGCTTTAACGTTTTATCCCTCACAGCCAGTTACCGCACCGAGAACGGAGGCCATCAGTCTTCTGCAAGCAATATCAATAATTGCCTTGGAAATAACAACGGAGTATTGGTGTATTCAAGGTCTGGCCTTCTCTCCTCTTTCCTCCCTCATCTCTCGATCTTTCCTGCCAACATCCGAAACATTTCACGAACGTGGTCTTGACTTGAGCATCAGGAACGAACCATGGATAAGTTGTACCAACGTATCGACTAAGAACTTCGTGCCTGATTTGGTCATTGATGCTATCCGCCAGGACTACTATGGGAATTGGCAGAACAGTTACTAGAATACTGATACGTGCGCCCTGGTTCTTGAGTGAGGTGAGTCTACGCTTAGTAGATCTAAGGGGCTATTCGTGAACAACAATGGAACTCTCATCTGCTGAGGTTTGAACTTCTGAGGTGTGTCCTCGCGGTGTGCAAGGCCAGGTGTAGAGAGTTGGAGCTACTTACTCGTTAAGCGAGAGTGGATAGGGGGCGGGGTCATTTTCGCTCCCAAGTCTATAAATCTTACATTTATACACCTCGCAATGTCTCATTCACTGTTCGCATTTTCGAGTCTTTTTTCTCTTCCTGCTTGTTCTCATATTCGGCTAGACTCTCGACGTCGAGATATGCGCATTGAAGTTGATTCATCAGGAGCCGGTGGAGCTAGACCAGCGTCCTCAAAGACTTTGCACAATCTGGTTCCGAATTGTTTTGGAAAGCCTGCATTTGCTTTTCAGATGTTTCAAGAGGATTTCAAGGGAGTATTGTTCGTAATTATGTTTCGTCCTTGCAGCACTTGCTGTTTCCATCTTGTCTGTGAAAAAGCCCCACCTTACTGATAATACAGATGAAAAGTATTTTTTCTAGATCTCGATCAGAAATGAAGAAACGAACGAACTTTCACCTCACTACCACCTCTCACCTAGAATGAACATAGTCATAAGAGCACATTTGTGAAGGTGTCTCCCCCACCCGTTTGAATCACGAAGTTAGGTACTTAGGAATGAGCGTTCACCTCATAACTGTGGCCGGAATGGTTACAAAACACACGTGAGAAGAAGCTCCTTCCAAGTCTAGTTCAAAAATGAAGAAACGAACGAACATTCAATTCACTACCGTGACGGACGCGATGACAAAAATTCTCAATCGAGAGGTATAAAAGCTTCTCCGCCCTCCAAAACCTTCTCTTTCCATGACATTCATTGGGTTTGCTCTATGTGTCATGGAGAGGAAGGCTGGTCTATTCCTTGGTACTGATCATAGATGCAAGGGCTACCAAGAATGCTAGTTCTGAGCTGACTTGTCGTTTATCTGCAGCTCAATCCACGGACGCAGCAATAAGTTTTTCTGCCGTGGTCGGAAAATGACAGCAATACCAGAAATGACAATGGTATTCTCACTCCCTCAAGTCAAAGGATCGGTTTACAGGAGTCTAGGAAATACGAGCTCAAGTCTCACACCTCGAGCAAGGGAGTCACAATTTGCCGTTTCCGGATTACTCTTCGACAGATCTTGTTCTGTTGTCAGTTGCTGGTCACGTGTAGTGGGTCAAACTCTCATTCCATATGGAGTATAGTTCAGGGGTAATCTCGCAGACTCTTATATCCTCACTCTCCTCCCTAGCTAGCTCTCCGAGACTTAATACACGATTCCCTCAAGTCAAAGGATCGGTTTACAGGAGTCTAGGAAATACGAGCTCAAGTCTCACACCTCGAGCAAGGGAGTCACAATTTGCCGTTTCCGGATTACTCTTCGACAGATCTTGTTCTGTTGTCAGTTGCTGGTCACGTGTAGTGGGTCAAACTCTCATTCCATATGGAGTATAGTTCAGGGGTAATCTCGCAGACTCTTATATCCTCACTCTCCTCCCTAGCTAGCTCTCCGAGACTTAATACACGATTATTGCCTCGAAGAACATGTGTTGATTTAGAGTTAAGTCTACTACGGTCTCATGCTAACGGACGTCAAGGAATAACATTATACGAGACTTCGTTTTGATTTACAGAACTCACCTCCTCTTCTGGTCCTTCTGGCATACTCCCCATGCTTCTAGAAACTTCAGTATTTCAACAACCGGTGTAACTTGACAGCAAAACAACGCTCTGAGACCAGAAACCGAAGATAAAAGCATTCAAGTACACTTCTACATCTAAAACATTCGAGCCTACCTACAAAGCTGACCCTCAGAATGAAGTAGCCTCGCCCAATTTCGGAATAAACTCGAAATATTGACAGCAATATTGAATCCTTCTAGATTGCTTCTAGAAAAGGACGAATGAGGAGGTATATATACCCGCACTACTCATCTCACTTCTCGATTGAAGACCCAATTCGATAGAAGTGTGTCAATTTCCATGCTAGCTCGCTGATATCGAATCTTGAGCTCACCTTTGGTTTGCCTATTCTGCAGGCAGCAGTATATATACTGGTACTTATCACATGTCAATAATTGTTGTAGAGCCTTATAAGGGGTCATACAATTGATATCTCATCCAGTGGCAGCGTGCCATGTAACAATGGCTTGACGCCACAAGGCTGTATATATTTACAGAATCCTCAACTTTGAAAGAAAGAAAGCTTCTTCCATAATATTAATACATATTGTTCAGCACTCAGACCCATTTTCCCGGCGTCAGAGGCAGATGACCCACTACAGTCAAGCAAGCAACAACCACATTAGGGCTACGAGATCAAGTTCAACGACACGTGTCTTGATCGGCCAACCCAACACCAGGTGCACCACCACAGTATCAACCAAGCTATGATGTCTACAAGATCAGGAGATATCGTGTCCTTGATGAGCCGTTCAGAGAGAGCATGTACAGTTGTGTACAAGAGAAGTTCTTTATCGGAAATGGCAGAGATGATGTTGCGACGCGATATTTCGAACACGAAGGGCAGGGCGATGCTCGTTTCCGGTGGCCGCTGGCTTCAGATGATAGATTTGTGTGCGGACGAGGTATTGAACGATACCGGAGGTTTACGGATGAGCCGCCAGGAGTTGGGACCATCCCGAGGCCATGTTTTGGTGTGTAGCTGGGTAGCAGCTTCAAACTTTCTCGAAGTTCATGTTTCCGCTTATCCTCTATAATCGTAGACGAAATTTGTATCGCGATGCTTGGAGGGCAATGTGTCGGTTAGGCATACTTTAGTTTGACTAGAGCAAGAGCTGGATCACTCAAGGCCCATGGACGGGGTTGTCATCACAGACGAGCTATCCCTGGTACATCCCAACCACCTGGTTTCCAAGCAAAACCTCGGAAAAACGCATATCCTCTTAATAAAAGAGTCAGCTCGATATTATACCTCGCACACTGCAGGACTTGACCCAACAAGCAATTCACGTCACTTGAAAAGTGCTTGTCTTCAACTTCAAGTTTTGAATCCATTCACCTACCAGGAGCGCAACTTTCTTTGCCTGCTGCGACGTCTAGAACTACTTTACGACGTTGAGACCTGGCCCTTTCTTCACATGCTCACCCTCTCGAAAAATGACCTGGAATAGAGCTTGACTTCAAGCAACACTACCGTTTCAATGTGGGCATCAGACTTGAAAGAATGGGTAACAAGCATTCGAACCTTGGCAACAAACCCCCTCAATCCCTTCATGCCGGAAGAACTCTCCCACCCCCCTCTCAGCCCCGCCACTCCAGCCTGTACTCCTTAGCCTTCCACACCTTTCCCAGTCCCAGCAACGAAAATCACATCGAAGCCGAAGCTAAGCCTAAGTACAAGTCATAGGACGTGGTAGCATAAAAGTCGCCTGTCGATGAAAAAGGAAGGGATGGAAAATGATTATTTTGGGAATGTTATCGTGGAGGAGCTTAACTTCGACTTCAAAATTTAACCAGACTTCTGATCATTCAAAAAGCCAAATAGGGGGAAAACGAATGAAGACCAATATGAAGAACAAAAAGCAAGCAATGAACTCGAACATCTGGAAAGACTTTTTCATTCTATTATTATCTGCACGCGCATCATAACATGCCATCATGCGCCATCTCAGGAGCAGCCTGAACCGCATCTCTGTCCTGTACGCCACATCATCTACCACCATGCAAACGTATTATCGTACTCGTACATTAAAAGTATAAAGCCACCCTCCATTCCATCAACCAAGATGAGTCGAGCGACCAGAGAAATCAATTATCAGAATCGAAGCTTGTCGCAAATGTATATGCATGTCGTTCGCAAGTGTGTTGTGCATCGTGGTATCGTATTATCGTGAATTCATCGTAGAGACAGACTATCGCAAATTACCGAACTGATTATGCTGTAGTGTAGGTAGAACTGCAGGTAGAAAAACGCCAATGTACGCCATCGCTAGGTATCGAAATCAAATGCTGGGTATCGAAACCAGATGCAGAGAGAAGAGGCGCTTAAAGGAAGTAAGCAATGAAGAGAAGCATTCCTGCGAGACCAGCGCTGGCAGAGCTGGAGTATGTCGAGGCTCCTCCAGTGTAGGCGCTTGGAGATGCAGATGTCGTGCTTGATGGACCGACTGGGGTGGCGGTCGCTGATCCAAGGGTGGCTGATGTAGTGACTGTTCCGTTGTTTGGTGCGGTCGATCCACCAGTGGGTGCGACGTAGATGGATGTCGAGAGAGGGATGCTGGTGGAGATGATAGTGCTGGTTGGGTATGTAGAGGTTGAGAGAGGGATGCTGGTGGAGATGATAGTGCTGGTTGGGTATGTAGAGGTTGAGAGAGTGCTTTCTGGGCAGAATGTGGTCGTGAATGTGATGGTTGTTGTAGTTCCTCCAGTTGTGCAGATGGATGTGCCAGTAGAGGTCACAGTAATCGAGCTCAAGCTGGGTGTTGTGGTTGGACCTGTAGTGGATGTGGTGTTGTTGAGGGAGCTTGAGCTACTTGTGGATGTCGCTGAAGTGCTCGAGGCAGTCGAGGAAGATTGAGTGGCAGATGGGGTGCAGTCTGGAAGAGTGAAAGATTCGCCGCAGTTGCCAGATCCGCATTCGACGATGCAGCTAGGAACTTGTTAGTATAAAACTTTCATTGCATGAAAAGTAGACTCACTTCTTGGCGCAAGCAGCGTCACCACTGGTGCTGCTAGTCTCCCAGCACTCAGAGCCTTCGTTGCCGAATGGGAAGTATCCAGAGAGATTGTCGTTGCAGTTTCCACCTTGACCTATGCCATTGGTGCAGCGAACGATGATGTTGCTCTGGAGAGAGTCGCTGGCGCAGTAAGCGCCATTGGGATTGCCGGTACAGATGATTGTGCCGTTCTCGCTGGGACATGTTAGTACATATCAGGGCGAAAGGGTGGACAATACTGACATTGTGAATTGCGCGCTGGCGATAGCAGCAGACGCGACGAGGAGTGTAGCAGTGTACTTCATTTTGATTGTATTCAAGATCGGGTATTTAAACGCCAAAAGCAGGAGCGAGTGTTTGTTGGTTGCTGGAGCGATTGAGAGTGAATGTGTTTGTTTGTTTGTTGTTGAGTGAACGACAGTGTTGAAATCGGGAAGCTGTAGTTGATATAGAGAGACAAATTGAGTGGCAGGAAGATTCGACTTTATATTCACTTGAAGGGAAGGTGCATGGTTGGGTGACTCTCATGCATGCAGCTGGTAGCGTGACAATGTGACAGGTGCTCTGTCGTTTGTTCCTGCCTCTTCACAGGGGGTGAGGCGAGGACCAGGGAGAAACCGTGTGGCTGCGCTGCACCTGCCACAGGAACACGAGAAATACCAGCAAAATGGACACCCAAGAATTAACGTAGCATCGGAAGGCCCGTCAGCTTAATTAATAGCATCGGCAAAGAGCGGGTAGGGTCATGGAAATAGGTCCTTGACTCTATTCCAAGCTTTTCGCGATGCTTCTTCTCTTCTATTCCAATATATTTCTCCACATTGCACCGACGCCTCTCAATTGCATCGGCGCATCGCTCCGGCCTGGGTGACTTCACCAGATGTACGGAGATACCAATGGTCATATGAGATTGACGATGCGGCATCCTCGCTTCTTAGCAGAGTCGCATTCTTTTGCTGTTGTCTTGGAATCGAGATTTGTACAGTATGAGGTGACGAGAGATCGCTCCAGCGGAAAATTATGGGGGCCAGAGATGTGGCTAGTGAGGTTGGACCAATGGTAAGGCAATGCACCGCCACAGCTATCCTGCAGCCACTCGCGGGGTAACGGCGACGACATAGTGGCGTGGTGTTTCTCTCCCACAAGTCTGTAGCTTACTGTAGACTTGCTTGACCTGTGTAATCATCTTCTCTTCTCATTTTTGATATCAACTCCCCAACCTTCTTCATTATTCTGTCTCAAATCTCGAATTCAGAAGAGTCACTGTCTCTCAAAACCATCGCTCATAGGCTCATCCGTCTGTTCCCAGCCTAGGTTCCAGCCCAACCCCCTCACAGACCACCTCGTATTCCCCAAGACATCCCACCACGAGCCCGGCAAAATGTACGATTCAACCATTAACTTCACCTTGGATACCATTTGCCCCTGTTAGTCTCTCCCACCTTCAATTCTTCGGATGTCGAGGGAAACACGAAGAACTATTGACTGACTGCTGACTAGGGACGTATCTCGCAAAGCGCCGGTGAGTTTCCTTTTTGACATGAATCCGAGGAAGATGACTGATGGGCAACGTTGCGTAGACTTGATGAAGGCAAGAACCTTTTTTTTTCTGTCAATTCATGGCGACGCAAGAAGCTTGCTCCAGTTTCAGGGAATGAGGGACGCTCCTCCCAAAATGGGAAATAATCACCTGACACCCGGTGTACGGGCTTCAAATTAAAATCTGAAGCATCTCGATCATGTCTTACACCTGCAAAAATAGTCTTTTTGCAATTCCAAGACACTGTCTCCGCCTTCATTCCATCAGGAAATGGCCACTCACGTCGAGCCGCACGTGATAACCCTCTCGCCCCCTTTTCACGCGAACTCTCACCCAACTCAAACCCTCGCTAACAACTCCAGCCCTCCGACGAGTCCGCGAAACAGATGCCTCCTCCAAAGTGAAGTTCATAATCGCCTACCAACCATACCAACTCAATCCTGAAGCCACGCAAGAAGGAGAAGACAAATATGACTGGTACAAGAAATCCAAATATGGGGACTCAGAAGAGAAAATGAAGATGTATACTACCCTCATGACCGCCTACGGCATCTCCGCTGGCATCAACTACAAGTTCGGCGGCACAGTAGCCAACACCCTCCAAGCGCACCGCGTGATCCAATACTTCCAAGAAAGCAAAGGTCCCGAAACCGCAGACAAGCTCGTCAATTCTCTCTACAAACAGTACTTTGAAGAGGAGAAGCATCCCAGTTCCCACGAAACTCTTCTCCAAGCTTGCAAGGATGCGGGTATTGATGAGACGGAAGCGAAGAAAGTGATTGAGGATGAAAGTGAAGGGTTGCAGGATACGAAGATGAAGATTAGAGAGCAGGCGGGTAATGGGGTTGATAGTGTGCCGTTTGTGATGATTGAGGGGAAGAGGAGGGATATTACGATACTAGGGGCGAATGAGGTCGAAGATTATATGAAGGCGCTGCAGCAGATTGTCAAGGAGAGTGGCTGAAGAGTGAATCCTCAAAGTTGGTGGCGGAAAAAGTGAGATGGAGCACAATGGTAAAGAAATCTGTTCAGGGCTTCAAGTTGGGGAACAAAAATGGATCTACGTCACCAACTTCTCCGATATTTTAAATGGAGCAACTGATTCCACCTCGTATCTCTTGGAAAGTGCAAAAGACGAGAGTTTCTATGTTGGTCAGTCAGTCCACGTGATCGGGCTTTTCTTTTCTTCTCGACACTTCGAGGTATATAAACTCCACTCACCCTACTTCTTTGCCCTTTTTTCTTTACCCGCAATCCGAACAACTTCCTAGCAATGCCACTGTCGATGATGGAGCCCAAGTCCTGGCCGTCTTCGTCATCTTCAAATCGAGACCGTTCCTTGGCACTTCAACGTCCTGTTTCTGATTATCCAATCGAATTGTTTCTTCAGAGGCTGACTTCGTATTCGCTGTCGTATGGATTCTTGTTGTCAATCGTTCGAAGAGAATTAGACAAAACACTTCCTCTCTAGAGTCTCAGCACCTTTTTTCAAGGTACCCAAACCCTGCCCCTAGAACTCCTTTGCCCCACATTAAAAACAGAACTTCATCATGAAAATGATCCATCGCTCCTCTGCTCCGTCTCTTCTTGCTGGAGGTACCACCATGCTGACTGAACACGAAGTAATGGAAGTCGTGTTTATATATCCTCGAGAGTGAGATGAAGTCGTCAAGTCCAGATTCGTTCGGGAAGTTGCCAAGATGAGAGGTTTGTTCACCATTTCAAGAGCTCAACCGCTCTTCAAGTTCTCGGGGTATAAAACCCCTTCGTCACTTTGCTCGAGGTTTCTTCCGCACCCATTACGTCAAGGACCGGATTCTCAGTCCTTCACTTCTCAATGTTGTGTCCCAAAGGTCCCTAGTCTTAGCCCACGCGGCAACCTCGAGTCGAGGTCACATCTAGTATCTCATCAACTCCCTTGTGCAAATCAGGTTTTGCAAATCCGGTCCTATGAGTACTTCCACTGTTATTTGCATGTTCATAGCAATATTTTTGCCAAAGACTCTCCAGAATCTTCCGCCTTGGTGTGTCTCAGAGCTCATGATCGATATCAGTCCCGCTGCCGGTGATGCTCTGCCACTCTTCAAATTAAGATGGTATGTCAGCCTCGACTTTTCTCTTCAACTTGATCGAAGAGTACTGTGCGTTCAGGCCGTTCGTTGGTTGATGAAGCAGGCTTGTATCAAGATTGGGGTTTATATAATTTCTTGGAGATCAAATCAGCATTCTGTCTACCCAGGAGAGCTGCCAGAAACACGAGATGGAGCGAGTGCTTTTAACGAGTCACGTGAAAAGCCTCTCCTCGGGCTATCATGTATAAAGCTTCCATTTCCTCCTCTTCTATCTGACTCTGAATACGATCGATTGGGATGCCACACTTCACAAAAGGGACGGTCAACGGATCAAAGTTCGGCTCTTCCCTCTGTCTGCCCGTCCGCTTAAAGCTGAACTCTCACTTTGCAATACTGTCAGTTGAGGACTTGTAATCAGTGGCAGTGGTCTTAATGCGGTAGGGAAATCGTTGCATATTAGCATGAAGCCGTATCATCAGTTACGCATTGTTTCACTAAGCGGTTTGGCCTAAATTAAATGTGCTAATAAGAGTATTATATTAAGTAAATATTTCTATTTAATCAAACAAATAAATTTGATATTAATATTATATATTTTGCTTTAATTACTTTCGTAACTAATAATTATTAGTATTATTACTCTTTCTAAGTTTCCATTTATTAATTATTTAATATTTCTATTTAAATTTCTCTCGAAAATATATATTAATATTATTTATTATTAAAATGTTTCGATTATTATTATTAATATTATTAGCGCAATTTTATTATATTTCGTTATAAAATATATTCTTCTTATTATAATTAATATCCAAAGAAATATAATTATTTTAATTGATAAAATAAATTAAAATAAATTCTTAGAATTTATTAAATTTATTATTATAAAAGAAAATATTTAGAAATATTAATAATAAGAATTCCGATTTTAAATTATAATAAACTAATTAAATTGAAACCTTTAGAATTTTATATTCTAATTTTAATTCTAATAATTAGAAATATAAAAATAATTATACGATTTATTAAATATTTAAATTTTAATAAAAACAAGAGAAAAATAATATATTAAGAAATAAATAATTATAATTATCGGAAAAAACTTTAAAATAATTAAATATATTATACAAATTATAAAGATTTATATAAAATAATATTTAATTTATAATAAGAATTTATTTTTACGAAATAAATATAAAAATAATAAATTATTATTTTATAAAATTAATTAATTATAATTATTCAAAATTTAATAATATATTATTTATAATAAAAGAAAATAAATTAAATATTTTAATATAATTAATAATCAATTTTATTATAAATTTTTTGAATTTAATTCGAAATATTATATTCGATTTTATTAATTTCGAATTTTTTCGAATTATTAAATAAAAATGAATTACTTTTTATTAATTTTAAAATATTTTTTCGTAAATATTATAATTAGAAATATTATAACGTAAAATTAATACATAAATAATATAATATATTTATTATAATTTAAAATTAAAATAATTCTTTTTAATTAATAATATTTAATAATTAAAATATTTTAAAGAAATTTATAAATCTTTGTATTTATAAAAAACTTTTATTAATATAAAAAGTATTT
>FJOG01000003.1:3136551-3148695 GCA_900073065.1 Phialocephala subalpina
TATTAATTAAAATAAAATAATTTATAATTAAATATTTTTTTTATATTATTATTTAAATTTTATAACTTTTATTAATTAGTTTTCTTAAAATAATTAAAATATTAAAATATTTATTTTTAAAAAAATATTTATTTTATTAATTATAAAAATTCAAAAAATTCAAATTATTATATTAAATATTAAAATATAATATTTAAAATTTAATAATTTTCTTATTTTATTTACTTATTTATTTATTTATATAATTATATATTATTATTATTTATATTTAAATTTTATAAAATAAATAAATTAATTATAATAAATTTCCAAATATTATTTATATATAAAAATATTAAAAAATTAATATTAAAATATAATTATTAAATTAAATTATAGTAATTATTAATTAAATTCTTATAAAAAATTATTATAATATATTTAATTAATTTTATAAGAATATATAAAAAAATATTAAAATTTTTATAAATAAAATAATTTAATAATATTATATTAATATTAATTTGATTTTATTAGTATTAATTTGGCCTTATTAATAATTACTTGGCGCTATTAATAATTACTAGTAATTAATTAATATTATTTTAATATTAAAAACTAATTATCGTGTAACGGTTAACTCGACCAACTAATTGTAAAGTGGGTTATATATAATAAAGACTAAGTAATTCTAATGAAAAGTAAGATTTAAACTTAATTACTAAGTATAGTATTAAAATACTATATTTGAGTTGAGTACGAAGCTCTTATCTAAGGAAACCTATCTGCTTATATAGAACTTTCCTATTTATTAGAGTCTAAAATAGTGGAGTCCCGAACTATTCTAAGACTCCATCGTTTAGGATTCCTTTACGTGACCTTTAAATCCCGTATTCCCATGATTTTAAGGTCTACTTATTAACCGAGCTTACTCGCTTATTGAGCCTATAGTCCATTAGATTATATAAGTCGTAATACTATCCCTTTTCTAGTTAGCGTAATCTCGACGCTTAAATCAAAGTAAAGAATTATTTTTTTTAAGCTTTATTTTTCTTTCTCCTTCTTTATTCTCGTTATATCGCCTATCGCATATAAGAAAAGAAAAGAAAGGCTAGTACTCGCTTTGCGCATCGAAAGGTCGAAGCGCTTAATTAAAACGTGCTTTCACTATAAAAGCTACGCTCGCCAATACTTTTTAAATAAATCCGAGTCGCCGCGCTATTTCGAGTGTATTTGTTCCAAACGATCCTACGATTCCGCGAGTTACTTAGAAATAGTAATTCGTAGACCCGTGTATCGTTTCTTTTGTGGCCCTCGGTTTAAAAGAACCCCGCTAATCCTTTTTAAACCTCCCTCGAGTCCCGCTTTAAACTTTCTTACTTCTTAGTTACCGGCTTTCGAATTAAACGTTTTTGAACTCGAGATAACCGATTTACTTTACTAAATAGACTCGGGTTTTAACGGTAAAATGATTTAAACTTCTCAAGGTAATTAAAGTTCCGTTCGAATTCTTATATATTTTCCGAATATAAGTACTTTTATTATTTAATTAAATATTTGATTTGATTTTTAACGTATTAATAATCTAAGATATTTTCCACATCGTATTCGGCGTTTAAATTAATTAGTTCGATTTCAGTCTTTAGAGTTTATAGTGCCCCCAATAATACTAATTCGAAAAAAGATATATAAAATACCGGATATATATTCATATTATTGAGTAAAGCGAGTTCGTAATTAATTAGACTTTTAATTCTCTTAATTTTATATAATCCAATTTTTTTGTAGTCCAATTTATCGTTTAATCGCTTCGTTTTAATATTCCGACGAATTAAATAGATTTTGTCCCTTTTTTTAAGCGTAAGTTCTATATTACGGTGTTTATTATAGTATAATACTAATTTAGTAGCCGCAAACTATATGTCTTTTGTAAGCTTTTCCCGCAAGGATTTTAGTTTATTAACTTAAATCTTAATATTCTATACTTTCGATTTTATCGAGTACAATACTTGATATACTTTTAACTCATATTTATAATTAGCGTAAAAAAGCGAGACTTTCGTACTTTCGATTATTGCGTTATTATACGCGAATTATACTAATAGTAAGAATTCCGTTTAATTATTTTATTAGTAATTAACGTAATAACAAAAGTATATTTTCATTATTTGATTTAATCGTTTTATTTGTTTATTTATTTAAAAGTAGAAAGTTATCGAAAGCTTTTATTTAATTCTTAGTAATGCGATTAGAGTAGTTTAAAATTTCGAAGTAAAAAATTTATTTCGATTTAAAATAATTTCATTTAATACTTTATAATTAGCTATTATAGTTCGTAGGAATATATAGGCTAAGTCTTTTGCTATATATATCTCAAAGTAAAAGATTATATATACGTATTTCGTGAGTTTATCCGTGATTATAAAGATAGCGTCGTATTCGATATCCGATATCGATTCTCTCGAAAGTAATAATTTTACTACGAAGTCCCAAGTAATAGATTTTTAAGCGCTTAAAAGTGTATTCGGTAATCGCATATTATTATAAAGAGTATATTTCGCGATTTTATTTCGAATGCACGTATTATATTTACTAATAATTTCAATAGTTTTCCCTTTGAGTTTTAAAATATAAAAGTTTTTAAAGATTCGCTTTATAGTCTTCGTAATTCCCTAATATTTATAAGTTAAAAGTTTATATTATATTTTAATAAACTTTAATTAAAGGTTCTTAAGAACGTAAAGCTTCCTTTGAAATCATAAGGTTCTAAATTTATTCGTGAACGGTTTTATCGATTATTGTAAAGCTATTTTTGCGATAAAGTTTTTATCGTAATTTTTTTTGAAGTTATCGATAAGCGTCGTATCGATTAACCTCGAAATAATAATAATTATTGCCTTATTAAATACTAAGTCGCTTTTAATTTTTTTGAGTATCGCGTATAAAAGTAATTTAATGTCGTCTTAGTATTTTGATTTCCGGTTAAAAGCGTTTATTTTACCGTTTTTCGATCTTTTAATATATAAAATTTTGAAGTTATATATAATTAACGTTTTAGTTTATCGTATTTGCCTCCGATTAAATTTTTTCGTTATAGTGAAAAATATTAAGTTTTTATAGTTAATATATATTTGTATTTAATATTTCGATTTTTTTAAATAAACTTTTTATATTCGAAACGCTTTTATAATTATAAATAGTTTTTTATTGTAAATCTCGTAATTTAATTCTATTAGTAATATTTTGCGAGAATAATATGCGATTAATTGCTATTTGCTTTACTCGTCGAGTTAATTGAGTATTGCGTTAATTACAAAGTTTAATACGTTCGTTTCGATGATAATATATTTATTTAAATCGAATATAAGAAGGAACGGTACCTCCGTAAAGCGTTATTTGAATTAATTAAAAGCGCATTAGATTTTATTTGTTTATTTAAACGTTTAATCTTTTTTCGTTAATTCCGTTAAAAGAATTGCTACTATAAAATACTTTTGCACGAAACGATGATAAAAGTTCGCAAATTCTAAAAAAGATTATACGTTTTTAATTATTTTAAGTACTTATTAATTGAGTACTATCGATATTTTCGTAAGGTTTATCGATAAGCCTTCGATTGAGATTATATAACCTAAAAAATCCGTTTTTTCTATATAGAATTTGTACTTCTTAAATTTGTAAACTAAGTTCGTATCCCTTAGAATAGTCAATATTACTTTAATATCGTTAATGTATTTAACGAAAGTCTTAAAGTATACTAAAATATCGTTTAAATAACAAATAATCGTAATATTTAAAAATAGTCGTAAAACGGTATTTATTATACGCATATACGTAGTCGGCGCGTTAATTAATCTAAAAAGTATAATTAAATATTCGTAATATTTGTGCTTTATTTTAAATACTATTTTTTATTCTTTTTTTTCTTTTATTCGAATCAAATTATAAGCTCCCCGTAAATTTAATTTGCTAAAGATTTTAATTCTTTAAAGTTTATCGCGTAATTTATTAGCTAGTAATAACGAGTATTGATCTTTAATAATAATCTCGTTAATCTTTCGATAATCGATATATAATTTTTTTGACTCGTTTTTCTTTAATACGAATAGTATCGAATTACTTGTTAACGAAACTAATAATCGTATAAATCCTTTTATTAAGTTCTCGTCGATATATTCTTTAAACGTCTTTAAATCGTTTGCCGATATTTAGTAAATAAATAAATATAGTAATTCTTTTCCGTTTTATAAGGGTATTTCGTAGTCTTATTGCTTATATTTAAAGAGTACCTCGATTTTTTTCTCGTTTTTAAAGAAGTTTAAAAACTCGTAGTATTCTATTAGTTTTTGTTTTAATAGTAGATCTTAAGTATAGTATTTTAATTCTTCTAAGGAAATAGCGCAAACTTCTCTTTAATTATTCGTTTTTATTTCGATAAACGAAATCCTATAAATTTAGTATTTATCGAATATAAATATTTCTTTAATTTAATTTATAATTAGATTATATTATTTAATCTATAGTATCCCGAGTATAAATAAGTGATCGATATTAGTTACGTCGAAACTTATTTTCTCGATATATTCTCGTCGTATAATTATAATCTATAGTACTATTTCCACGTCGATTTATTCGAAATTTAAAGGGCTTTCGTCGATCGTAATAATAAAGTATAATCGTGATTTGACTACTATAATCTAATTATTGTTTAATATTAATTATTTCGATACGTAATTACTTATTACTCTCGAATCGATTATTGCTTTAATCTTATGCACACTTATTTGTACTACACAAAATAATTATCCGGCGCTTTTACCGATAACACATATTTCCTTGTACTATTATCTACTAAATACATCTTCCCATCGGCGGCCCGATCCGTTAGCGTAAATAAGCCGAAACACACGCCTTACGCCGAGTAGCGGTTATATTGCTCGTTCGAAGGTTTCTTCGTAGTATATAGAGTCATTTTCCGTGTTTTACTATATTTTTCGGCTCGCGCTTTCCGCGAATACCTCGTAATATCGTCCTACTACGGGTTCGTAATTAAATATAAGGAAAGCGTCGTTTAATATAAGTAATTATTGTATATAGTAGCCGGTGCCGTTGCACTATCTCCACTCGATTTTTCGGTGATTTTAATACACGACTTCATACGTTTGGCCGTATTCTAGTCCCCCCGTATCTAATTGAAGTTCAACGTATCGAGCTCCCCCGTCTAAGTTCTACCACTCCCGAGTGCAAGTTACTAAGCTATCCTCTCTCTAATAAACGTGCCATTCTTATTCAACTCGTAGGTAGTGTTCGAGCCAAAAGCTTAGTGCTACAAGGGACTTTAGTGGCCCCCAATCGTCGTACTTTAGTGGTTCTTCGTCCTTCGACTCAAAGCTTTCTATAAATAACTAGTGCCGATTGGCCAAGGTTCGGATTTTGTCGAACTACTTTACTAGATCGTTCACATCGTCGTTTATTCTGTCGATTCTCTGCCATTGGCTGTCCTTAGGGAGCCCTTCTCCTACCGCTCGTCTAGCGAAGTTTTCTGCTTGCTCTTTTTAGAACTTCCAAAGGTTTTCTTCGGGAATCGGTCGGAACGTTCCGAGGTCGTCTTCTAACTTCGACTAAGTAATTTGCGAGTTGCCTTACTACTCGTCCAAGTTTTCACCGTTATATAATACTCTTCTCGTGATTATATACACTTAGTGAAACTCGTTGTAATCTCCGCGTCCGATTACATTAATTTATTTCTTCGAGCGTTCTCTCTATAGTTATTTTTTACTATATAAACTGGTTATGTGACTCGAAAAGCCACATTCGAAGCACAATTTCTTTTCACGTCGTCGATTCATTTCGTCCTTAAAAAGTTGTTTCTTTTTTCTTTTGAAGATAACGTCGATTTCCATTAGTAAATTGTAGTAATTATAAGGGCCCGTACCCTTC
Organism: Phialocephala subalpina; assembly: GCA_900073065.1. Lineage (NCBI taxonomy): Eukaryota > Fungi > Ascomycota > Leotiomycetes > Helotiales > Mollisiaceae > Phialocephala > Phialocephala subalpina. Next base: position 3,142,471 of record FJOG01000003.1, read on the forward strand.
TTATTCTTCTTACTACTCCCTTTAAACTTACTAGAATAATACTCTCTCTTCTTAAGCGCTCGCTCGTACAATTTATTATCGAAGTAGATAACGTCGTTTATTATAACTTATATCGAGTCGTACTTATCGCGGCGTATCAATTCGTTTTTCACCGCGTCTTTCAGCCCCTTGTAAAATTAGATTATAAAAGCGTTTTCCCCTTAGCCCGTGATTTTATCCATATACTACTAGAATTCTGCCGCGTAAACTAATACTACTCCGATCTGGCGCAAATTAGACAATTTGCGTTCCGCGACTTTCTCTTCATCTACATTCCCAAAAACTTTAGTGATTTTTTCTTTAAATCCGTCGAAAGTACCAAAAATCTCCTTAATCAAAGGGTCCCATTTCTTCGTCTATCTTTCGCAATCGAAATAATCCTATTAACTCGTCTCCATCTAATCGAATACTACTCCGATCAAGTACTTTATACACCAAAGAACTTACTCGTCCTTTATTCGAAATATATTCTCATTAAATTTAATGTAGAGTGCACATTACATCAAGTATACTCGTAATTTACTTTTAATGCCATCGAAAGTATCGAGTTCGCGATTCTTGATTTTCTTCGAAACTTTTATAGCGAGTTTTAACGAAATAAACTTTAAAGTATTTCTAAATAACGTCGAAACAATAAATATAATAGAATACTTAATTAATATCACAAGAATTAGTACTCAAAGTGTAACGATTAACTCGACCAATTAATTGTAAAGTAAATTATATGTAATAAAAACTAAGTAATTCCAATAAAAAGTAAAATTCAAACTTAATTACTAAGTATAATATTAAAATACTATATTTAAATTGAGTACGAAGCTCCTATCTAAGGAAACCTATCTACTTATATAGAACCTTCTTACTTACTAGAGTCTAGAATAGTAGAGTCCCGAACTATTCCAAGACTCCATCGTTTGGGACTCCCCCACGTAACCCCTAAATCCCGTATTCCCATGATCCTAGGGTCTACTTATTAGCCGAGCTTACTCGCTTACTAAGCCTATGGTCCACTAGATCATGTGAGTCGTAACATATCGTTATTATTAATATTAATTTTAATTTAGCGATTTTCTAATAGAAATTTTTTTTATTAATATATATTTTATATTACTTTTAAAGGTATTTCGAGTGCTGAATCGTATGGAATAAGGTCATAATTCCATTGTTTATTTACAATTAATGTTTTGGTATTCCTGGGGATGTGGCCCGTGCGACGCTAAAATTGCCTGCTGTTGCTGAGGGGATAGACTGTATCGACCTACGGAACGGAACCAACAAAGTCACACCCCGGCAAGCCCTGGAGCTCGCTAGCAGGCATCACCCGACAACCGCCTACCTTATACCCCTGTCGGAACACCAAAACTTTTAACATTTTTCAAAGTGCTTAGAAAATTCCAAAATCTTACAGAATACTTTAGTGAAGTCCCCAATCATGATTATTGTCTTTATTTCTTCGATTTGTTGCGTTGTTGGGGCGAAATCGTGGTCTGAGCGATTGAGGGGTGAACCCCTCTAAAACACTGATTAACCTTAACGAGTAACGCGTAAAGTAAGCATCACTGAATGAACACCAACAACAAAGGCGATACTCATCCCGGGAGACATTCGTTTCACCTCCAGTTGAGCTCGAACTTCACACCTTTCGCATTTGATTCTTTTGAATACTGTCCGCTTTTCTTATCGATGGAGCAAGTGCCCCGGCTCAGCTGCGAGCGCTGCAAGAGGCGGAAAATCCGATGCGATAAACGCAACCCATGCTCAGCGTGCGAGGACTCTAATACGACTTGCGATTTTGTCCAGCGTGCACGTCTACCTCGAGGTCGAAGTGCCAAGACTAAGAAGAGCATGCTGGAAGAGCGCGTCGCGCGCCTCGAGAGCTTGCTGAGCCAGGTCTAGGCCACACCTAGAGCGGGAGCGTTTCGCATGCCAGACTGACAATCTATTCAGGTTCAAAATCCAGCTTATCAATGGTCAGGTCCTCCTGATTCAATTAATACAGTGCAGTCGCGATCTTCGACTCGGCGTATCGGTCGGACAGGCGAGTTTGTGGCGCCGGAATTTTGGGCAACTCTTACAGAAGAGGTACTTCAACTGGATCGGACAGATTTTTCCGTAGAGATTTTGTGCTGATCAAACTGTCAGGTTGCAGGTCTTCGTGAAACGTTTGACAACTCAGACGACGAAGAAGTCCATCCAGAGCCAACAGCTCGTGAAAATGCAGGTACATCCACAAGTGGTCAAGCACTTTTGTTCGGGTCTGCTCCATCTTGTCTTTACGGATGCACTCCTGCTCCATGGCCAACAATGTCAGAGGAGAAACGGAACGTTCTTCTGTATTTGTATCGTCAAAGAGTAGACTGCTTGTACAAGATCCTCCACTGGCCTACGGCGCTGGCAGACATTGCGCGCTTGCAAAGTGAGGCGCAGGACAGCTATAAGTCGACTCCCATCGGAGCGCTGGAGCTGTCGATATATTTCACATCACTGTGCAGTATCACAAACGACGAAGCAAGGAATTTGGGTCTGGGCGACAGGGCGGGCCTGATAGAGCAGTATCGTGACACCACGGAAAGGGCTCTTTCAGAAGCAGGTTTGCTCCAACAACCAAATGTGACTGTGCTCCAGGCATTTGTCATATACTTGGTAGGATCCTCCCACTTGGCACCCTTTCATGATGTGGATGTTTAACTGACCTCAAAACCGAAGGTTGGTCATCGAACATTTTACAACTCAGCAACATGGTGGACTCTGTTAGCAGTGGCCGTTAGAGCTGGCACTGCGCTGCGTCTTGGGCAGGAAGACCAACAAGAAGTCAACTCAATGGAACTGGAACTTCGCCGCAGATTATGGTACTGCATCGCACTTATGGATACCCATGGATCTTATGACAGGGGCACGCCTCCTATACTTCATTGGGACGACTTAGGTCCGGCACCTCTTCTTTTAAACGATGACGAAATGTCGCGGGCTATTGTACCAGTATCTTCATCGCCGGTTTTTAATGACATGTCCTTTTTGGATTTGATGTTCCGGGCCATGGTGTGTCAGAAAAAGATGATGAGCCTGCCGGATAGCGCGGAAGATGGATGGGCAGCCAGGCTACAATTGGTATTGTCATTTGAGAGGTCCATAAAACAAGATTATTTCAACGTCAGTGAAGATGCACAGCCGTTCGAGAGGTTTACCGAACAGGTGGCGAAGGGGATCATCGCCAGCATGCATCTCGTTCTTCGAAGACCGCCCTACAAGCAACGGCCCGGGCTCGTTCCTTCATCAGACAACTTTAATGTGTTGGAGCATTCAACAAAACTTCTACAGCAGGAGTTGGTAACCAAATCGGCAGAGTTCGCTCCATGGGCATGGAAGTCTTGGGTCCGATGGAATGCTCTGGCTATCGTACTGGTTGAGTTGTGCAGCCAATCTCCTGGGGAAAGTTATGATGCGGCTTATTCTATTGCTGTTCAAAGCTTCAATCACTATTCAAGTTTAATTGCCGACACCAATGTGGGAATGCTCTGGAAACCTATCACAAAGCTCATGCGTCGACTTCAGCAACTGAAGCATTCCAACACCATATCAGAGCAGGCTTCGAACCTGGCCAGGAGGCTCGATGTTGATGCGCCGATGTGTTCAACCACTTCAGATTTCTCGATGCCGAACCTTGATTTGAACCTTGATAGTCATGCTGAGAATATCTATATTCCCCAAGGCGATCAAACCATTGAGACGAGTGGCGATGCGCAAATCGACTGGTTTACGTTCACGGATAGTATCAATATGGGCTACCCGGTCAATTGGGAACACGATTTATTTTGAAGTATGTCTAGCTATCAGCAGGACAGGACCTCGGAAAGTGAAAAATAACATCACTCGATGAAACCTGCTGTTTCAAGCGATATTTTCTTAATTCTCACCATCAACTCTTGCCAGAGTCTTTCCCGTGCCTCGACGCCCTTTTCGCTGCGCAGGAAATCCGACTCAGGCTTCGCGCGGCACTCTGATAGATAGCAACCATGCGTCTGCTTCCCAGCGGCAACTGCATGTATTAGCGTACGGCTCCCCTGCTCCGCCGTCCTCCCCATTACAGCAAACGCTAATCGTTGTATCAGAGGTGGCGCCGTCTTGTGTCGGTCCAGCTCGCTCGCACACCACCCCGGGTTCACCCAGTTGACAATGACTTGCTCGTGCTGTCCCAGCCTCGATGCTACTGTCGCGAGCTGCGACAAGACTGCGTGAATTAAAGTCTTGCTAAGCGAGTATCGTGGGCCCATGTCCGCAGTTGCAGGATCACTCAATAAGTCAAATGAGTCAATTCCCTTGCCATCCGGGGGAGGTGCCATGTTCTCTGGTGGCCCAAAGATGTGCATCATGGACCCAACAACGGTTAGCGTGGTGGCGATGCCATGTTTTGCCGACGTTTCTCGAAGCTTAGGGAATACTCCGACGTTAAGGAGCATATTCGAAATCACATTCACGGTAATTGTCGTTTCGATACCTTCGGCCAGTGTGAACTGCATCAACCTCACTCCGGCATTGGCAATGAATGCGTCGAGGCGCGGAAGGGTTGTTCGGACGCGCTCAGCGAATGCGAGTACCGACTGATAGCTGGCGAGATCAAGCTCCCAAACCTCGATCGCCGTTGTCTTGCAATCAATATTGCGGGTGATGACATCTTTGGCCGTGTTGCCTTTCTGAAGGCTGCGACATCCGAGGATGAGTGTTGCGACGTTGAGACGAGCTCTGTGGCGTTTCATAGTGGTTAGCCAGTTTGTCGTTGGGAGAGTCACGGAGGACAATGGACGTACAGATGCTTCGCACATTCAAAACCAATTCCTGCGTTGGCGCCTGTTACGACTACAGTCTTGCCAGACAAGTCTGCACCTTTAGGAATATATGTCGATCCAAAAAGTTGTCCCCCTAGGAACTGTTTCTTATCGTTTAAAGTAGCCATCGTCAATGAAGTGTAATATATCAGTATCGCGTCTGTTGCTAGAGACGCAGGAATGAATTTAGAAAGAAAGTTTTGCGCCGGATGTGAGATATAACATTATCACGCAACATGATTCACGGTACGTCTAAATACCTAAATCCTCTTCTAAAAGCCGCAAAACCCACCTTATGTAAGTGATTGGGCAGGAATTGGCTGAAGTCTCCTTTCTTGTCTAGGGTTCCAAACCCCGCAAAACCCGTCTCGCCATCTCCGACGTGGCTGCGCTTACAAAGATCAAAGTCTGGCTTACAGTACCAAGGCAATATTATTAAGTGCTCGGATGTGAAACCGATTTCGACGCTGACTGTACTAGAGGACATGACGCATCAGAAGATTTCCAGGTATAATATCCCTCGATCAAGGTAGAGCTAGTCGGGATATCGTTAGGTAATAAGGGTATCCGGGAAAGGAATTTTTCAAGTTTAAAGCTACTATCTAAGAATTCTAGAATCTACTTTGCAAGGCGAAGAGAAGCACGCCATAGGGAGAGGTTTCTGGAAAGAATCAAATTCGCTTCAGGACTATGATACGCGATCTCAGGATAGCTGTGAGTGACATGGCTAATAATGGACGATAGCATGGTTCTTAGAAAGGCAGGCTTCGTGAGCTTGTGAGGATATTCAACGTAACTTACATGTCGATGGTCTCGAAGCTGAAAATTGACGCGTGCATTCAAATTACTTTCGGAGTTATTTATTCCGATACCATGAGAAACTAGTTTAGGCTGATTTGATTCCTATTGTATTTGGCTGCTTAGTAGGCCCCTTGGTAAACTACCTGGGAGGCTATAACGTAGACTGCCTAATAGGTAGACTATAATGGGTTGACTCGCTAGAATAGGATACTTGGAAGGCTATAAATATAAGCTACGCACCATTGTAAAATAGGGCAATTGAATTAATTTCTCCTGTATTATATCCAGTATTATTATTATTTACCGTAGTATTAATAATCCAATTCAATATATCCAAAATTAGTTTTATTAGAAATCTTTATATAATTTAATTATATTTTATATTTTATTTTTATATTTTCTAGAATTTATTTATTTGATATTTATAAAAGAATTTAAATAAAATTTAAGAATATTTATTTTTAAATTAAAATAATAATTATTTAAATTCAAAAATCGAAATAAATTTTAATAAATTTATTTATTATTTAAAATTATATAAATAATTTCAAATAATAATTCT
>FJOG01000003.1:3149465-3169028 GCA_900073065.1 Phialocephala subalpina
AAAATAATAATAATATAAACTCGTAAAATAAAACTCAAAATATTAATATTTTAATATTTATTTAATTTGATTTTATTTAAATTAATTATTTCGATAAAAACCAAATATTAAATTTTTATTTTATATTTTATAAATTATAAATAAAATTAATTATAAAAAATTAATTTAATATATATAATATAAAATTTAATTTTAAATTTTTAAACTCGAAATTTAATTTCGATTTTTATTTATTTATTCGAATTTTTATTTTATTTTATATTATATTAAATAATTAATTATAATTTATTTATTATTAAATTTCAAAGTAAATTCTTTTTATAATATAATATATTTTTAATTTTTAATTTTTTTTTATATTTTTTTATTAAATTTATTAAATTTTTTATATTTTTATATAAATATTTTCTAAAAATAAATTATATATTTTTTAATAGAATTATTTTCGAAATTTATTAATATACGCAATATTATATAATTTAAATTTATTTATTTTTAAATTTAAATATTTTATAATATTTATAATTTATTAAATCTAATTTAAATTATTTTATATAAACTTATATTAAGTAATTCGAAACCCTAATAAAAAATTTATAGTAATTATATAATACTTATAAGGAAATAATACGATTGCGAGCATCATATGCTTCTGGAACATCACGTGACTTTCCACGCTAAGCCTAATTTGCCCTTTTGCCAAGATTTTGCCAAGGCGCTAAATTCCAATAGATAGCGTTTTCGGTGTATACCTCCTCCACAGGCAGCCGCAGGATTACTTCTTTTTCACTACGTTCCAGAAGCATAATCTTAGCGACTCTATAATATGTATTTAATACGAGCCGGGTGTACTTATAAAGAGGGAGTATAGTAACGCGATAAGAATTAGGCTTTATTTTCTTATACTCGCGGGCCGGCTAGGATCATCTTTTAAAGAAATAATATCCCGACTTTTGCTGAAGCTTTCGTTTGTTCTCGAGGCCCCGCGCTACAACATACAAGCGACTATGCAGATCGCTCAATGCTTGAACCACCTTCATTATCACGCGACGGATGGAACAAGTTGGGGTTTGTGAGTGACACAATGCTACCGGTGAGGGGTAATGGAGGGAGTCAATAAACGGTGCCGAAATTAGGGTTCTGTGTGTTAACGTTGATAATTATTTTCGAGAGTCTAGATGTCTTTCCAGACATAGCCGGTGGGTTAGTAAAGTGAATCCTTGACGCGGAATCGCTACTGCATGGCTTGCATGAACCTTATGAGGGTCACTGAACCTTGGTGATTTCTCCCTAATGCGACTTCGCAGCTATATAGTCCCAACGATGGATAGCAGGCATAATAGCCATCTAATCGCCAAAACAAGTCTGCTTTGTCGCTGCAAATGCCCAGTCTTTCATTGTCATCTCCTTTCAACATAATCTTGCAACACTCGTTCTTCTGAACTTCAGCTCTACTTGATCACTCCCAAAAATCGAAAAGCATTTCAATTGCTCTTCTAGCAGTCGGACTCGGTCTCTCTGCCGTAGAAACTATCCTCATTAGCGTTGGCAATGGCACCTTCACATTCTCTCCAGATTCCGTCTAAGCCAACGTGGGAGACACATTAGAATTCCACTTCTTCAGCAGCCTGAATAGCGTCGTACAAGGCGATTTTGACACGTCATGTGCAATGGGCACCAAGAAACCAACTGGGTTTAATTCCGGCCCAATCAAGAACCAGGCAAGCGAAGGCGTAGGTCCCCTTCTCCACTCACGCTATTTTCATTCAACTGAACTTGAGTTTGAGCTGATGTGATGCGATATAGCCAAATGTATTCCAAGTTGAAGTTAAAGACAAAAACCAAATCTGGTTCTACTGCGGGACCACAACCCATTGCCAAGCAGGCATGAACGGCGCCATGAACGCCCCCGACACCGAAAACAAACTCGACGCCTACCGCACCGCCGCCGCTGATACCTCGAGCTCGGAGTCTCTCCCAACCGTACAAGGGGACGTCATTGCGCCCGAAGAAACGGCGCCGAGTTCAGGTGGTGATAGCAGTTTAAACGGTGCGTCGTCGTCTAAGCCGGCGACTTCAGCTCCGACTTCGAGCTCGACTGGGACGTCTGCCGGTTCGACTTCGGGTTCTAATACGGGAAGCACAGCGGTAGCTCCGACTTCGACTGGAGCCCCACTGTCGAAGACTATGAGTGCCGCGACTTCCCAGTCGATCATTCCGGCGAGCGGAGGATCTACATTGGCTGGGAAAACTGTTTTGGTTGGTGTTGTGGTTGCTGGGCTTGAGTTCTTGGTTATGCTTGCTTGATTGTAGTTTCGGTTCGTATGCTTGGTAGTACCGGTTTTGTTCATCGTTTGTAATAATAGTCGTTATACTAGGCAATATCTTCCACTTCGTCTACATTCCTTCCATCTCATCGCCTTCAGGGTATACCAGTGAATCAACTTCAAAGAGACTTGCTTTCTCCGTACTGCCGGAGTAAGCGGAGATTGGGAGAAATATGTCGGCCCCGACACGGAGCTGACCTGGAAGTACATCACAGCTTGAGCCACGACCTTCAAGTGTTTCCAATAAGCCTCGCTTCTCTGTGTTTAACCAAACACCCGCATCGTCCAAAGACCAGAACTTCAATACCTGTCGTGCCCATGTTTTTTCGTCAAATTATATAATGTCGTAGCCTGTTAATATTGAGCGGTGGAGTGTGGCGGCCACATTGGAACATAGAAGGGACTCGAGAAGCCAATTGTTGATTCGGTCTCTTTTATTGGGCCACCTTCCTAGAGACTCGATATCCACCTCCTCAATCCGCCTTTTACCAAGTGATAAGAGAAAGTGGAAGATCTCTGCGGCGAACTCCGCGGAATCGATACTATCTTCGGAATCGATGCCGTCTGCAAAGTCGATGCTGCCTTCGGAAATAAGATTGTCTTTTACCGTGTTGAATCGTTGGGTCCGATCCATCGTAACCCGGTAGAGTTGGACGAGGTGCTCCATTGCTGCTGAATCCTTCAAAAATTGAGCAACACGAATACCAGATGAAATAATTTGAAGGATATACCAATCATCTAAATTCTGCGGAAGAGATTGTTGATGTCGGGTTGGCCATGTCTGGGCACCTTGATGACCTTGGTGCACCGACTTTTCCAGGATGTCTGGAAATGATTCTAGTCGGCGGTTGCCCAAAATCTGTTCTGGAATGCAATGCTTTAGTGTAAGCCTCTTTAGCGGATATGCCCACTCTGCCCATTCTCGGTCCATGGGGTAGCGAACCTTTCGTTGCCTTGGTAGCGCAGGTATGGGAAGTTGATATTTCGCCACGAAATCATAAGCGCACTCTGAGAGTCGATTTTCAACATTCGAAACGATTAGATTTTGTTCCTCTACTGTGAGGCTAGTTGGGAGCGGTTCTATATCCTTCTCTTGGTCAGAAATTGCCTCTGACGGCAGCCCCTGCACAAATTGAGGTGTCCATAAAATTCATCTTGATCCGATATAGAACTCATACTACTCTGGGAGCGAAGAATTCTTTCGACTCGTCAAGGCCATCGCTGAGTTCTTCGAGCCGGTGAGAGTTTGCAACGGAAAGAGAGAGAACGGATTCAGAGGAACTTGAGAGATACTCAAGCTTCTCCGAATTGCTGTCAATTTGGTGTAAAAGAGAGTGAGAGGTCAAGCTGAGTATACGAAAGGTCCAATAAGGAGCTGGAATGGCTATATCACTAGTGTGAATAAATCTGAAGTTTGAGAAGTCTTTTTTGTTTGCATCGCCGAGTTGGTGGCTATTGAGGTGTCAAACAAGTGTATAGGACTGGAATCGTGCGGGGGAAAGAGGTTGATTTAAATTCTATGGAATAAGCTGAGCCTATATACACCAGAATAGGGCGCTAGTGCGCCTTAGAAGCTGCCACGTGATTCTAGGCCCTTGTCCATGCCCGGGTGCTTTAGACAACAATTTTAGAATATGTGTTTGCTGTTGAGAGAGGCGATTTCTTGTAGATTTCGAGGCTCTCTCTTATACCATCTCGTTACCAATCAATGAAACTATACTTCAAAGGCTCATGTACACTCAACGGCCGACTCTCAAACTGGTACCATGTCCTTCCCCATGCTTTACTAACCAGGTACGCATCAGGCAAGTTCCCGAACAGAGGCGGCCATGATTACTGTTCCTGTGTGCTAATTCGCACGGTCATGAGGGTTCCTAGTTGGTATGGGATGTTGATCATGCAGAAGGCTTCGAGTTGGTGGAACTAGGTTAGCATTACCTGTCTTAGGACCGGAAGAGCGAAGAATGGTGGACGTGGAGAGGTCTGATTGATGTATGTGGGTAACAGGGAGATAGTGAAGTGTTTGGTGGGGTCCCAAATGAAGATAAGGCGATATCCAAGAGGGTACGGCCGAGGTAACGGAGACGAGATTTTGCTGGGCTGGGAGAGATACCACCGACTTCAAAGCTCCAGCCAATACCTCGTTGGTTGAAGAGGCATAATTCGAAGCCGGAGCTAAGCCGCTGCGAGAATATCCTTGTTTTTGATAGTTGTTCTCCCGCAATTGATTTCTCGTGGTTGGTTGGCGATCCATGGATTGTCGGGTCATTCAATTTGTAGATTTCTCCATCCTTACACAATAGTCTGAAGTCAATAAATTTGAATAAAAGGTTGGAAGTGAGTGAAAGCGGCCCCTGGTCTTTTCCTGTGCTGCCTGTGGATGACGCTCGTGTTTGACTTAGGAAAGGTATAATAAAAGGAGTAAAGATGTAGATGCGGGACACGGTATTCGAGGATATAAAGATTCCCAGGGTGGAGGGGAGGAATAGTGGCCCTAGGTCGATGGGGCAGTCCAGTGAGACGTACCATGGAGGTGGATTAAAGAAGACGCCAATAGTTCTTGTAAGTGAAGTAAGGGAAATCGTTATGGCCGATTTGAAGCGTAGAAGATTTATGAAACCCTAGAAAAACAGGATTCGACTCTGTGTCTATCGCTACTAGAAGCGCTGGGCGTATGAAATATACCGGACGTGATAATTATTGGAGGTTGGTGTAAAGCGAGCGAGGACTCCCAAGGCCATCTGCAAGAACCCTTGTCACGTGCCACGCGAGGGGAATTGGGATCAGCAGAGGCGTCATTAACAAGAGGATTCAAGCCCATCATCTGCATACCGTAAGTCTGTGATTTTTAGTAGACCTCCATCTTTGCATTACTCCACAATGCTGTTCACCAGTTCTAGTTACATCCACTTGCCAGCCAAGCATTTGTGACATGTACAAAATACACTGCTGCATCTTGGTGTGGATTATGAAAGAAACGTCCAAAGAACAAATGATGATGGAGAAAGTGGCTCAGTTTTGATAGCTTTTGCGCGTCTCAATACACTCGGAACAGAGATGCAATGTTAACCCTCTGTTCGAGATCTGCTTCTCCCAGCCTTAGCCAAGATTCCCATGCCTTTAATTCCTCTCGTATAGGAGCATCCATTGTAACTGCAAGAAACCCACAGACACGAGGATCGTATGCTGCTGAGGCCACGCCTATCCTGGTTCCTCACTTTCTCGCATCCTGCTCCTGCAGGGTGAAACACTTCCATCAACACATCACGTCGTAGATGTATGAATATCTCCAGCACTTGGTCCATTCATATCCCATCCAACAGCCGCGACACCTTTCGGAAGAGGTTTTCCCGCCGCAGTTTTCCAATATTTTCAATTTCGGAGCTTTCGCACCTTTTCCTCTTCTGGACCTTTTAAGACACAGTTGATTTCATTGGCTGTGCTGATCTGTAGCAAGCCCGTATCATACAAGCTCAGAAACGGGGCACTGTTCGCCGCTGTGTGTTTTGGCAGCATGTAGCAGTTCGAGAGCCGGTTGGAGTCCCAAGCCGTTATGGAAAGAAATCCAAGGCCGTTATTTTTGACGTCCTGGTCATCCTCCTCGCCGCCGCCACTGCCTCCATCTTCTTGTATACCCTGAAGCAGATCTCCTAAGTCCTCGTCTCCTCTTTTATCCTCTATCTGCGTGGGGCTCGATCGAACTACTCGGGGAGTTGGCACTTCGGGTGACTTGGAAACATCGTAGTAAACCGCAAAGACCCCCTCCTCGTCAGCACCGCATGCCAAGTAGCACTCTCAGGAACATGTACTCCATCGCCTAATCCGTGTATGCCATCGCCATTTTGGCTGAACAAAGTCGTGTTCTTTTTCAGTTTGCGATCCTCGAAAAGGAGATGCCCATCCTTTCCAATGCTGAAGACGAACTGGCCTGATGGAGATCGTAGTGTCGTTCGTTCGAAAGGCTCACCAGGAGCCAAAAGCGACGCCCAACCATCGCCCCAGCCAGAGACAATTTTCTCGGGCACCGGTGTGCGGAATTTAACATGCGTTAGGGTTTCGTACATCAAGATGGTGATAAAGAGAGAGAAGGCTGAGACCGCGCAAACACGGTTTGCCGTGATTTGCAGCATCTTGAAGAGTAAGGAAGGTGAGCTTCCAGAGCAGTGATTTGGTGAATGGTAGAGATGGATTCGCGATCCGCCATCAGAGAATCAGAGGCGAACAATAATTTGAGAATAAGGCCTACGAGATATATATAGCGCGCATCTTGAAACACACGTAAGCTAGCGCTGCAAGGTTTTTGCCCATTGCCCGGCACTGCAGCGCCTAGCGAGACCATACGATGACGTTGCTATTGCCTGACACAAAGACTGCTACATCCTCAGAATTGTTTTCAAACAGTCTCTGCTCAGACCACAGTGTAATCATAGCAGAAAGCCTTCCTTCATGCTTTCAGGAAACGAAACATTGACGATTCGAGTCAATCAGTATCCGTGGCCGCTAGTCCTACTTCTAACATGCGAAGCTACTGAGGCTGATAGGGTGCTTCCCGCCATTACTTAAAATCAAAAGTCGATACTTTAAAAATCCGACTTTTAAAAATCACTATCTAATAACCACACAAGCTAATATTACTAGACTTAATATTTATAAAGCATAATGCGCTAAATAGTTATAACTTTTGTCCGCGTCCTCTGTAAACATGATATTAATATAACCTCGAGCATTCCGGCGGTGCCCCGACTCGAACAAAAACCTGACCTAGACTCACCCTCTCGCCCATTTCTCCGTCACTGTCCAGCCTCACCCCGATATGGCTTTTACAGCGGAATCGGCTCGCTCAGCGAGAATGTCACTGTGCTTGAGTCCGCCATTACCCACAGCGTCAACGGATCAGTACCAATCTGTTCGGCAGTCGCAGTCGCACCCGGCGCCGTAGCAGACACAGGGAACGTCACTGGGATCGGCACGTTGCACCAGCCCTGTTTGGCTACGACGCTGACGCTGGTTATTGCGTTGTTGGAGACAATATAGGTCAGCTGCGGCAAACATTGGCTAGAGATTGACTTAGCACCGAGGTCATTGACGAAGAAACAAGGGGCTTTACTAGGGGAAGAGACTTACTCCTGTGCCATGCGATTGTTGAAAGCGACCGCGGTGGCATCGTGGATCTTAGTGATTACCGGCCAAGTCGTCCTATACCGAGTGCGTCAGCGATTACAATTTCTACGCCTGTGGAAAAAATGTGCATGTGCGGCTGGGTGCTCGATTGGGGGCAAAGGGCAAAGACTCACAGCCTCGTCAGCTCTTGAAGTACAGTCTCGACGAAGATCTGCAAGAGCGACAAATTTCCAGATACAGGTCCAACAGTGAAGCTAGGCGTATCTCCTTGTCGCAGATTCGCTTGGTGGAGCATATATCTGCAGCCATTAACCTCCATGTGAGTCTATCAAGGGGGAGACTTACGGGTCTTGATGTAAACTGAGCAAAGCACCGGTCCACTCCTCGCGGCAGAAGGAGAGCAGGTCATCGAAGATGCCATCTCCGCCAGCGGTTTCGTCCCACTCAACAACATTGCAAGAAGCGACGTCGCAGTCGAAGTAGATTGGCATCGCTGTCCAGTATTAATATTCAGACTTATGGGATGGGTATTAGTGCTTACTCCAGCGAGGAACGACCGTCATGCCTGCAAAGCCGCTGGCTGAAACATTCGTAATTAGTGGCCAGTATTCGTTGTCCTGTTAATACGTCAGTACGAAGGTAGCGCGGCGGAAACGACAGGACTGACAGGGTTCAACAAAAGGGGTCTGCTGGTATCGCTAACAGCATAAGTAAGTCCATTGTCCCACCAAGCCTGTAGTGCATCACCATTGTGGAGACCTGTTATCGCTGGTGGAATCAAGCCTTGTGGCGAGTAATACTCAGCGCTTGAGAGGTTGACTTTAGCCAGCCATGCCTGATTATACTGGATCTCGTTGACGACGTCGGAGTAGGTAGCATTGTCTTCGTTCTCGTGCGTGAAGGAATGGGAAATGTGGCTGAACTGATCCCTGTTTGCGGGAACCAGGAACCATTCCAACAGCTCGTCAAGGGCCAAGCATTCAGCGCTCCACTCAAGCCATCCCGGAGAAGTCGGCCAAATACTGGTGCCGGTGCCAATCGGCTTCTGGAATTCGAGTGGAGGCACCGTCATAACTCCGGTGTATTGGATCCAGGTCTCTGGTGTGCAAATAGTGCCTGCGGTATCGTTGAGAACCGCGTATTCAACGTTTCCGTTGCCATTGTGCCCTATCTCCATTCTATATAAGGAGCCAGCCGGAAGACGTGAGTTCAGTTTGGCTTGCCAGGCAACGTGAGCGTCTAAGTCTGAAGGGCGAGCTCGGAACCAAGTGTTGGCGGGTGTATAGAGCTGGGTTTCCAGATGCATGTCGTCAACCTGAGTGTTAAAGAGAATGCGTCGTTGACCGACATCTATCACGGAGATGTTAGAGTTGGAAAAGCGAAAGGCTTTTCGAGGTTTCACTCGAATAGGGTGACTTACAAAGGCCACGAGTCACCCAGTTGATATGGGCATGCATGAGGAAGTTGGATGTGAGTGACCAATCCGTTGCAAATTCAGTGAACCACACCATTTGCTGTCGCTTACCGTTGGTATTGATGACAGCTGCAGTAGTATCGGTAGCAAATGTTGAATCATTGCTAGGGCCAAACTGCGCAATTTGCACTGTCGTAGAGGAATCTGTAATGATAGCGGGAGAGTGCCAAATATTTAATGTGCTACGGCCTGCATTTCTGAAGAAATGTTAACTGATTACGGGAATTAAGAGCACGGCATTTGGACTCACTCAATGAGATTTGCCGTGGGAAACGCAGAAGTGTTGGTAAAATACACAAGTTGTTCGATGTTTGAGTTACAGCAGCCCGAGTCAGAGTTCGCCCCCGTGGTACCTAGCATTCCAATTAGAGCAGATCCAAAGTCGAAACTTCCAAGCGTGAGATACTCACCAAAACTAGAACCATCTACACCCCCGTCGGGGTCCGCGTCGAGTCTGACCATCCGCACACCAAACGCCTCTTGGTAAGCGTACATCTCCTGCCATTGGACTATCGTCAAGCCACTTGGTTCGCTCAGAAGGATGATACCGCCATAGTTACCACTCGTAGCAGACGAGTTAAGAGTGGGAAGCGTTGTTCCTCCCGACGGCACAATCACAAGCTGATACGGTATGCCATGGGCATTGAGACCCGAGGTTGCGGAGTAGGAACTAGTCTCATCAGTGGAAAAGACTAGGATTGTGGCTAACACGGTTACTGTCGATGATGCTGCTGCTGATTTTGGTGAGGATGACGGGGTTAACGTGTGTGATGATGAAGTTGAGCTCGGCAAGGTTGACGAGGTTGCTCGTCTCACCTTTGCCGCTGAAATGAGGGTCGAAAGTAAAACCAAAGCCAAGAACTGCAATAGAAACGACCGATGGATCGCCATGGCGTAGTTTGACAGAAAAAGATTCTCACAAGGGCGAGAGTCAGAATTAGGAGAGACAGATTCGGTGCCAAGAGGGATATAAAGCTCAACAATTATAGTATCTGAAAAAGAAGCAGATATGTTCGGCCCATAGGGATGGAGGCTTCCAGCAACACATCCTGGCCACGACCAGCAGAAACTTCTCCTAATAGGTCTATTTCGGTCGGTTCAGGAGCCGGAAGCTCTACAGAGTAAGTTTGTAATGAAATCTGGGCATGCGTGCATGTACATCGACATCAGGGAAGCTTGAACGGAAGGGAAATTTTCCGATTCGGTTAGATCTTGCCACCAAAACAATATTTGACCCCTGTTCGGCTGCCAACTCATCGTCAGGATATCATGCGAAGAACACGGTCAAAAGTTTGGAGATTACAGTCAGGTGCCCTGTAGGTGCCCCATAAGGCCCTGTAAGGCCTCATTTAGAGCCTGCAAGCCTTTCTCATTGGCTCGGTTCAAGCTTCCCTGTAATCTTGCCTTTTCCAGCGATAGTGGCGCAAAAATTCAAGGCTCGAGAGCCTAATGGTCCCACTAAATATAATGGGTTGAGGCACATTTACAGTGAGCTGTGTGAATGATCACCTAGGGCATGCTTAAGACCTTACAGGGCAGTTATAGCGTATCCCCCTGCAATCTCTAAACTTTTGACCGCTTTCTTCGTACAGTAAAGAGGTTAAACACATCGGAGTAAACCCCTACACGAAGATCATATGTTGTAGGCGCATTACTATCCCCTTAACGACGGCAGAGACTTTAGTACAGCTTTGATAGTGCACGGTCCACATCCCTAAGAACACCAAAAAAAAAAAATTTCAAACGCTGTAGCAGCCTGTAATTTAGCGATAGGGTCGCTAAAGCTGCAGGCCTCAAAGCCCTGAAACTTCCTGATCAGTGTTTCCACGCTAAAAGTCTCTGCCGAGTCTGTCGTTTCGTTGAGGGGATAGAAATACAACTGCCCGCACGAGCCACAAAGCTGATAAATCAAGCCAGTCAGTTTCTAATAAATACTACGCTGTAGGGGTTCGCTGTGATGTGTCTAGCTTCTTTAACGCAGCTGCGTTCGCGGTATGAGCTCTCATACCCTGGCTTTAAGGTCCGTCTAAGCAGGGCGAGGTAAATTCTCATCAAATATCTCACCATTATCTCACTGTTAAAATTCCCAAAAAGCGGGGTGTAGCTTACCTGGGGGTACGCATACCCGACGCCATTTCTGCTCGGTTGGTGCCTACCCCGCCATCCACTTCCCACGTGGATCAAGGCTTGGCATAGGATCCGGCCAATTTTTTCAGCCTAGCACCCAATCGGCGAGGTGCCAATATTGGAAGCCCTGAGCACCGCCGATGCGCACTCTCAAGAGCGAACGAAGCAGGCACAACCGTCAGCCTACAGGTTACTGCATCAATAGTCTTCGATCTTGCATCAAAAGTCGGAAGATTTGGGCGGATCAGGCCATAAATCCGTTTATATAAAGTCTATTAGAGGACTAGCATGCACCGATGCCCCGCAACGGTATCCTTGTATTCAATAGAGCACCTCGTATTTATGCATAAGAGGGCCAGCATAAGGTGAGGTGGTCTGGCATGAGATCCTAGCTCGCTGCAAAATCTAGGTACACGATTCTCACGTCATCAAGCATCCTAGCTTCGTTGATAGTGACGTTATAGTCAATTTCAAGGAAGCATTTCAGACATACCCACCATGGAAACCCGACTTCGGGTTCAGAGAAGTAGAGCCTCCAGTGATCATCTCGAGAACGGACAAGTTCTTCTTCATCCGCTGATCTGATGCTAAACGCACAGAGAGCAAGTCTAGAACAACGGGAAAAGTAGTCGAAGAAGAGGGTACGGTTAAAATAGCGATAACTCGTATAAATGTATAAAACCCTATACAAATTAATGTACACCGCTTTACCCGCCTTAGGATTTAACTTAAGAAATATCAACTTTAATATAAAAGAATTAAAAAATTAAATTAAAATATTTTATATTATTAATTAAAAATTTAAATAATATTATATTTTACTTTATTTATTAATATATATAATAATTATATATATAATAATTATATAAATAATAAATTTATAATTTAATTAATTATAAATCTTTATATATATATTTATAAAAATATATATAATTATTTAATATATAATTATATAATTATATAATATTTATAATTATTCTGAATATTTTATATATAATTAATTCTTTTAACTTTTTTTTTGGTCACACTAGTCAAGTCCCACGCCTACATCTCTCTTTATTATGGCGCTTTAAGAGAAACCGAAACTGAGGAAATCTTTTGGCTCAACCTCACCAGACTTAAAGAAATCGAGGAGCAACGCGCGGAAACTTCTGGAAACGAGAAACTGTTCATCTTCGACGATGAGATCATTGACTTCGCTCAACACCATTATCGAAAGTATATTCATGGGCCAGGAAGATGGAATGGTAGACAAATTAGAATTTATTTCAGATTGCAGCGAGCTTGGCACATTATGATGGGGATGCGAATCCCGGAGCTCAAAGGCAGCTGGGCACGAGACATTTTCAGACAGTGGATGAGACAACGACGCAGTATGATCAACATCGTGCTGGCATACCTAGGAAACTAGAGGATGAGTTGGCGCTTGAGAGAGAAGAGAGATGGGATGGATTTCAGAGTTCAGATAGTCAATGTGAAGCGAAAAGGAGGACGAACGTTTATAGGGAGGACAGGACACATACTCCTCATGGCCATGCTGGCGCTGCTTATGCGAATGCACATGCACCTTCGAGTCAATTCCGTCCGATGGTGGGCTACACTAAGGTCACTCAAACGCGAGGAGGTCCGCCTCCACAAATACGGGCGGTTTACCATTTCTTCCGCAGACTCCGCCATCTCAAAGAACTGCTCCACCACCACAAGTTTCATCTCCATTTTATGGAGGACAACAACAAGGACATGCTGGCTACACGCCGCCAGGATATGATCTGTTTGGTAAACAAAAATTACCTCCAATGCAACCACAGGGTACGCCCCTCAAGGTCACCAGCAGCAAGAACTAGGCAGGTATACTGAGTCGGGACCGCACATACCTAGCGTAGAGCAAGTGGCTCATCCTCAATAGCAGGGCTATAGTTCTCCTCCCCCTAATCATGGCCAACAGCAAGGAGATCCTCCTCCTCGGACTACAAATCACTCAAACTCGAGGTTGGCCTTCACAAAACTCAGTGGCTAAATCATGCGCCTCTGTTAAAGTCAAGAACTCGAAACCCCATAGCATTTCTTACTAAGAAAGTCTTTACGACCCCTCATTAGGATATTTCTTTGGAATTGTTCGCCATTGATTCAACACATCAGACTGTTGGCTTTCAGACTCGAGAACCCATCTCATTCCTTATTACATGCTCTTTGAAATCGAAGAATTCCCAAAACACTAGCCTTTATTCGAGCCCAAGTCTTTTCAACAAACAACACTGAATGCGATCTCATTGTGACTCCGAGTCCGTTTGCGTAAGTCGAGAAAACCCTTTGTTGAATGTGTTGACTTTGTTATCCAAGAGCGTTTGCGTAAAGTGTTAGGTATAAAGAATATCTTAATTCAATGTTTACCTTAGAGTCGTTCTTTATCTGTAGGAGCAAAGCTTTGATACAAGACGAAAGATAAATAGCTGGATCTGAACTACAATTCTTGTGCACAATTCAAATATACTGAGCATCTTTCTCGAAAACGATTTCGAATCGCAACATGGCCAATCCAGGTCCTCCTCATTGGCTACCAAATACGGTTTACACACCAAATGAATGCGGATGGAATGGTGGTGTAACCGAAGCAGGAGAGCCTTGCCGGAACAGCAGAGATAAAAAGACACCAAATATTTATGGCCGTTGTAGACAGGCTGACGCGACTCATGCGCCAGGAGCGGACAGAGGAGGACCGGCTGTTGGCGCTGTGGGAGGCCCACCTGTAGGAGGGTATATAGTATTTGGAGGGCTCGTTGCTGGAGGGGCCGTTGGAGGCCCGCCACCCGACATGAGTGGAGCGGCCCCTAGTGTAGCAGCGCGACGGGCGGCGGCGGCGGTTGCACCCGCGGGAAATGCAGCAGCGGGAAATCAAGCAGGACAAGCAGATCTTGGAGCTATAATAGCAGCTACAGTGCAAGGGGCAAGAGCAGGAGGAGCCGGAAGTGTTAACATCACTTTCAATTTCAACTTGTAATCTGGGGGTGGAAACACGTAGAGCTCCAGTTTTTACTTAATTGATATTTTTTCTCTTTCTATCCTGGCCCAAGGAAAGCCGAGATAACTGACTATTCCAAAGTGTTCAACCTCGCTGTTTACACTACTTCTCAGATTCTGCGCTTTAGCGAAATCGTGTTGCACTTGTGAAAACATTTTTGTATGTTAAAACTTGCTGCCACTATGGAATCAGAAGTGTCAGATGGAATCGACTGTAGAATTAAGAAAAGGGGAAGCTAAGACTATATATACATAAAATGAGGACCCACTTGGTGTGCACGTGATTTCCAACCGACAAGAAGGCAGAATTCGGCTTCAGTTTAGGAGGGATATTAGAGGTCATTAGTCCATTTCCATGCTATCGATTGTTGATAAGAGACATTGCATTCCCAGCAACGAAACCGCCACGCCATATTCCGGTCTGAGAAGAAGACAAAACCCACAACTGGAATATCCCTGCGCAGGTAAGTAATGCCCTCTTGACGTGGCAACGAGATGCCTGTGTGGCCGAGTCCGGAAAGAAGGATTCGATGTACTTCAAGCGAACAAAGGAATATTGCATCACTAACATTCGTCACCAAAACAATCTTTCAATCTTCTATAAGTACACAAGACCATGAATTAGGCCAGCCTCAACATTTTTTCGGGTTCTCGAATGCAAACCTGGATCCTGTAATAAGCTCAATCTATTCTCTTATAATAACATTGTGACTTGACCTAGATTTGCGTTCGAGCATGAACAGAATTGATGAGCTTCATAAAGTCGTTGGGAAACATGCTTCTACTCATCGTTGACCATAACTCTCACCCTCATACATTCAATCCGATACTTAGATCGATGTTAGGAAATAGAATTTGCATAGCTGGAAATAGTCAACGATTGAAGTATTGTAAACGACTAAGCAAAATATCTCCAATATAACTAATTGAATTTCTAGTCAATGGTCAAAAGACAGAACTCTTCACCGTTACTAGTGCCAATGAATCTTGAAAAATCGTGAAATTGACGAAAACCTCCCACGTTTAAGGATATGTATGCGAAACAAACTGGTACCGTCACCAAGTCCTGCTTCCTATAGAATCAAAAGGCAGAATTACAAATTATCTCAAGGTAATATTGAGTAACGAGGGTTGGTTACAATCCTGAAATCTTCTCCCCACCGGAACAAAACTTCCACTACCCGAGTCCGTTGCATCGATCTCTGCTTTCCGCACGACCAGTACAGCGGCATAGAATTAGATACCCCTACCATACAATTCGAACTGACAATGAAACTATCTGTTACAAACACAATCTTCCCTCCTGACATTAAAAAAACTGATTCCGCGGCCTCGGAAGCCCCAAATTCTCCCTCAATGTCGTTCCTTCGTATTCCTTCCTAAAAATCCCCCTCCTTTGCAACTCCGGTACCAAACGCCGCGGCACATCATCAAGACCCTGCGGAAGAAAAGGCATCACAATCGTAAACCCATCACACCCCTCTTCATCCAGCCATCTTCCCATCTCATCAGCAATAGTCTCAGGTGTCCCTACAAACGCAAGCCCGGAATATCCACCATAACGTTGTGCGAGCTGCCGAACTGTCAACCCCTCTGCAAGTCTCAAAATCCCTTCACGACTTGTCTTGCTCGCATTTGTCTCCAGTAAATCACTTGGCAAAGGACCATCAGGATCAAATCCAGAGGCATCCGTCCCAAGCGCAATCGATAATGATGAGATGGCACTATCATAATGTACCAAACGGTCAAGGTGAAGCCGCTTATTCACAGCTTCCTCGACTGTATCTCCAATCACAATGAACGCTGCAGGCAGAATCTTTAAGTGATTTCGATCCCGACTAGCAATCACTGCACGTCCCTTGATATCAGCGTACAACGCCTTCGCAGAATCAAGATCTTTTGGTGAACAAAACACAGCTTCTGCAGTTTCAGCTGCTAGCTGTCTTCCAGGATCAGATTGACCCGCTTGAACGATGACCGGCCAACCTTGTACTGGCCTTGCAATATTCAACGGCCCCTTCACCTGCAAGTCGTCCCCCTTATGATTCAAGACATGCATCTTCTCCGGATCCAAGTAAATGCCGCTCTCCTGATTATGAATAAAGGCGTCATCGGCGAAGCTGTCCCACAATCCAGTGACCACATTATAAAATTCTCGAGCACGCTTATATCGATCACTGTGCTGCATATGCTCGTCTTATCCGAAATTCTTAGCAGACTCTGGGTTGCCAGTAGTGACGATATTCCATGCTGCTCTACCATTGCTGATGTGATCCAATGAAGCAAATCGACGTGCGATGTGATACGGTTCATCATAGGTAGTTGATGCTGTCGCTGCAAGCCCAATCCTCTTTGTCGCTTGTGAAAGAGCAGAGAGCAATGTGAACGGCTCGAAAGACGTCACAGTATGACTTCACTTCAATGCCTCGACCGGCATGTTCAGCACCGCAAGATGATCAGCTATGAAGAAGGCATCGAACTTGGCGTCTTCGAGCTTCTTTATGAAAGACTTCAGATGAGCCAGATTGAAATTGGCATCCGGATAAGACCCAGGATACCGCCACGCACCAGTGTGCAAGGAGACTGGTCTCATAAATGAGGTGAGATGCAGCTGTTTGGAATTAGCACCACCCTCAGTTTTGCTCTTTTTAGAACCATTTCTTCCATTCATAACAGCATTGCCTCCGCCTTCATGCTGTCGCTTGGTCATTGTTGGTTGACGAGAGTATTTCCCTAAAAACTTTATGAGTTTCCCAGCCGTCTGATAATGAACTTGACGTTCGACGCTTACCTTTCAAGATATCTTGTTAAGTGTAAAACCTTGGAACCTTTACAGAGCCCAACAATACAGTACTGAAGCCAACACGAGAAAATCGAAAAATCGGAGTGGGCAGGATTGGTATCTAGATATGATGGTGTGGGAAGTGGCAGGTGCTGATCACTAATAATAATCGTTGTGGTGATGACAAATGCCTCAATCACGACATCGAGAGGGGTGGGGCTAGTGGCACTTGACTTGCTTGCGAGGAACTTCAACAGGTCAAATGTTGATGCTCTTGACATAGAGCAATCTACAAAAGCGACAGAGAGAAATGCAAATATCAGATGACCTGTGAGGCTGGGATGGCGTAGGCATTGAACACATAGTACTTCTCCAACACCCACCCCCGGACTCCAGTAAATTCTCCGAAACATACTCCGAAGCTGTTCATTAGCAGTATCAGGTGTTGTCCGAATATTCCTTTAGAAAATCCTGGCAGTTCCTGAACTTCAAGTGATATGAATGTCAAACAATTCAATGGCGACGATGAGTATAGGAGCGTGAATAGTATACAACAAAACATGAATAAAGCCTGCAAGCCGTGCCCAGTGATTGGTGAAGGCGGTGATCAGAATTCGGACGACCATATATTACCATCTAAATTTCCCTATGTAAGGAATAACTTTGACATTCTCGGCATCTCAACATCTGAGACTGACGTCTTCCCTCATAGTTCAACTTGTAGATCTTTTGGAGACCAGAGGAGTTCTATAAGCCACCAACGAGGTTCGGAAAGGAGTTCGTCAAACCCCAAGTCTTTTCTTCCTCTCAACTTCTCAACTCGTCCCTTCCTCCCTAACTCCTCTCCTCCTCGCCTCCTCCTCCTCGCCTCCTCTGCTCCTCTGCTCCTCTGCTCCTATCCTCTCCAATTCTTCCAACTCCCTAACTCCCCTCCTCCTAACTCCTTTTCTTCTCTCTAACTCCTCCTCTTCTCCCAACTCCCTTAACTCTTCCAATTCTCTAACTCCCCTCCTTTTCTCCTCTAACTCTTTTTCATTTAACTCCTCTTTCTAACCCCAAAATTCTTAACCCCCTAGCGATATTATATCTGATTATAATCGATATCGCACCTACGCGTGAATAACGAGGCAAACTCATGGCCACTATGAAACTAAGGGAGTTTAAGACCATATAATAATAAAGTTATAAGAATATTATATTTATATTCCCTTTGA
Organism: Phialocephala subalpina; assembly: GCA_900073065.1. Classification (NCBI taxonomy): domain Eukaryota; kingdom Fungi; phylum Ascomycota; class Leotiomycetes; order Helotiales; family Mollisiaceae; genus Phialocephala; species Phialocephala subalpina. The sequence goes on from FJOG01000003.1 coordinate 3,167,529, forward strand.
TAAACTAAGAGATTTATATAAGCTAGCGTTAATATATCACCGGATAACCTATTTAAAGGATAAAATTAACAAAAACTAATATAAGATTTATACGCCGCGAAGTTATACTAATAAGATATATTATTTTGGGGTTAAGGAAACGAGAGATTTATATAAGAAAGCGAGGTAAAACCTTTTCTAGCGATATTTTTACGTGGTTAAGAAAAATTCTCTATTAGTAATTTTGCCCTCGAGCGTTATTTACTTAATATACTAAACAAATAACGCTATAAGGGAAGAGGTAAAAAGCTTAATTACTTTTGGCCTAATATAATCTCTTGATAAGAATTTAATATTATTTTAATGATTTAGGGAATTAAAGGGAATAACATGGAAAAAATAAATATATTAGTATTTATTTTACCGTTTTAATAAAAGAGTATATAAATATAATACCATTTTTTCCCATTTTTTATTTGTTTTTATTATTTTTTCTTTTTACTAATTATAAGGATTAATTTTTCCTTTTAAATTCTTATTAATATTTATTATTTTTTAATATTAAATATATTTTTTCTCGATTTTAAATTAATAGTAAATTTCGCGTTAATAAACTTTGCGAAATAAATTATTATTTTTAATTATAAATATATAATATTTATTAAAATTAATAATAAGATTTTTATTTTATTTTTAGATTTTATTAAATTAATTAAAAATCAAAAGAATTATTACCCGCAAATTTAAAAAAGGAAATTCTAATTATTTTAATTAATAAGAATTCCCTTGCGAGTAATTAATTTTAGGCTTATAATTCTAAGATTATAAATTTTATCCTAAAAAGCTTAAATATTATAATTTTAATATAATTAATAATAAACTTTAAGAATTAAATTTCGAATATTTCTTTTAATATTAATTATTTTGAAAATATCGCAATTAATATTTCTAAAATAATAAAAAGCAAATATAATTATAATTATATATTTGGTTAATTTCTAATTAATTTTATTATAATATTATCAAATCGGAGAAAAAACGGAAAAAAAATAATATTAAGTAATATTAAATCGATAAATTTATAAATAAATAAGTTTTTTATTTTCTAATAAATTTTATTAATGAATTTAAATTTATTTATTAGGAGAAATTCAAGAAAAGAAAATAATTACTCGTTTAAACGAGAATATTTTATTTGTTTTAAAGTAATTAAATTATCGATAATATAATTAAAATAATATATTTCGCAAAATAATTATTTATAGAATTTATTTAAACTTATTATAATATTTATAAAATAATAATTCGAGATTTTACAAATATATAAAAATTATTTGATTATAAAAAAGAATAAATTATTTTATAAAATTAAATTTTCTTTTATATATTTTAATAAAATATAAATTTATATTTATAATTTATAATTTATTTTTATTTTTTTAATATTTAAATAAATATATAATTATAAATAATTAAATATAATATTTATAAATAAAATAAAATTAATATAAAAATATATTA
>FJOG01000003.1:3204722-3318294 GCA_900073065.1 Phialocephala subalpina
AAAAATAATTATATAAAGAAATAAATAGTTTATTAAAACAAAAATTTATAATATATAAATAATAAATAAAGAAATATTCGAGTAAAATCTAATTTAAAAAAAAGTATAAAAAGAAAAAATTTAAGAGGAGGCGTTAAAGTATATTCTCCTTAAAAAGAGTTAAAGCGATTTTATATTATAGGAAGAATTTACTTTAAGATTAAATAATATATTTTTAGGGGGATTTTATTTGGGTTCCTTAGGAATTAATTTAATCCCTTTGAATATAATCATATAAAGTTAATAACTTTTGTATAATAAAACTAAATAATGAGTAAATTACGATTAATTATTAGAAGTAAAAGTAAAAGCGTAACTAATTAACTTGAGCAAAGGGTAAAGCGAGGGTAAATAGCGCTTAAGTAAAGCGGCGATATTAATTAATCCCATTCGAAAGGAATTTGGAAAAGTATCATTTGAGATTACCCATATAATCTCAGACGATAAGTAAACCTATTAAGCCTATTTCCGTCTTTAGACTTGAGTAGTCGCTACTTTAACTTAGGTTGAGCCCCGAGTCCTAAGCATGCTAATAAGTCAGCTGGATCATGCTCAGGGGACCGTTTTCTGGCCCCCTTGCAAATCGGTTATAGTTTCCCTATAGTCTATATATACTCTGCTAATGTCTGCTGCCTTGAGCACAGCTACCTCTTTGAGAGCCTATCAAAATAGTTACGATGTTAAGCAGGGAGTCCATTCTAGCTCTCCTGTCAGCCCTTTATAGGGATTCCTCCTAGAGTCAATTTTGGATCCTTGTTAAATCTGAGCTGTATGAAACGACCACCGAGCCTCCCACCTACTAAACTCACAAATCAACTTTGTTTCCGTCAATTTGTTAAGCAGTCATTCAGCTTGTCTCTGCCGCAAAAATTAGTACTTAAGTACGCACGTGACTGCTCTGTAATGACCTTAGTGTTGCACTTTTGATAGAGGTTAACGACTTGATTTGGTACTACAGCAGGGTGAAACCTCTATATATACATCCAGTATATAAACTACAGCTGCACAGCGTACACTGTGTCATAGAATTCCAACACTTAGACAGATGCTTCTATATGGCTTTACCGGGGAAATCATTCTCTTTTGGAATCGCGATTGTCTCTTTCTACCTACTGCTTTGGGACCACCCAGGCGAACCTATAGTAAGGGTAATTCTAAAAAGATATCCACGGTGCAGATTGGTAGAAAATCGCAGCCGGTATCTTACCATTTGCCGGATCAGCAATTATAAAGCGGCTCGAATACATCTTTTAACTGCCCAGGTCCAGCGAAGCGACTAAGGGACGGTCCTAGCCCTGGTGCCCTGGACACAGTATACAAGGATATAGATGGAGCCTCGAAATCTAGAAGAACCGGAATAGAAGGGTTAGCTCCTCCCGAGTGATCTATCATGAATTCATGGTTCTTGACCAGGCCGGATCGGCCAATATACGACATAGTAATACTAAGGAGCGCAACTTAGTGGCGATGGAGAAATTCGACGGGGTCCATAAAAGCTCAATGCGTAGGATGCCCACCTCCAGAATATGTCACCCACTGAATATCAGGATGCACGATGCTCGTACACCACCTCAATCGCTCCAAATCACAACATCGCTGTTTTGGAAAGAGTTCCACCTCCGTCCGAGACAATCCTACAAGCAGACTATCTCTTTGTCGTCAGCTGCTGAATGCTACACCACCAGGGCTGAATGCCTTGGTTCTCAGGCGTCAGAGATCACGCGGATAACGTCAAGTCAGCCTCGTGCTTGTAAACGAGGCAGATTTGCAGGACCTTAAACCGACCGGAGATCTAATTCTCTCCCACCTCTCCCACCCACTTTCCCATCAAAGGACGCCGTCAAACATCGTGTCTCGAGATTCCTCCCAGCTTATGCTCACAAGCTGAAATGAGCGGCCTTGAGGCACTGGGGGCGGCTGCCAGTATTGCTGGCATTCTCAGCCTTGCCGGGCAGAGCATGAAAGCCGCCGTCGCCCTCCACGGCATCTATAAGGATGTTGCAACCGCATCAGAATCAGTTCGACGTTTTCTACAAGAATTGAAAGCCCTAATCCGTGTTCTTGACGAAGTCCAGAACGTGATACGAGAGCTTGAGCTGATGAGCACACCCTATATGCTGGCATCTCTTCAGATACAGCTTAAGTATTGCAACAAAGGCATATATGACTGGCTCCAAGTGGCGGAACGGATCAACCCAGAATCTTCAACCTGGACGAAGGAAACATGGAAGAAATTCAAGACCGCCATTGGAAGACATGCCTCATGGATGTCCGGGAGCAAATGGCGGCCCACTGTAGAAATATTAATCTGAGTCTTGATGTACTTGGGAGGTGGGTGAAACGAGTTGCCATTCGGAAAAGTGACCCAGCTGACGTCCAGCAGGGGTTTAGATATTCGAAATGCTGGAAAACTTGACCATGTGGGCGAAAATGTAAAGAGACTCTTTCGAGAACTCGGCTATAAGAAACATTATTTAAAACCTATATAGAAGTTTAAAGAAAATATTAATTTCAATATTTAATTTATATTCTTTAAATATAAAAAATAAGATTTTTAAATATTTCTTTATTATTTAATTTATTTATAAATATTTTGTAATACTAGCTAGTATGCCGCCCTTTATTAAGGCCCAATAGAGCTGGCATGGACCAGGTGATGCCCATAGCTACCCCTGCGGGTAAAAACCCCCACCAGGCCCCAACAGAGAGGTCCCTCATAACTGTAAGGACCACGAAATGCCGTGTCTAGCAGCTCTGCTCGTCCCGCAAGGCCTCTCCTAGCTAGCCTATCTATATCATCCCACTTAATGCTAAGTATTAAAGAATGGGTATCGGTCACGGTAGCGCCTGAGCCCTTAGCAAAGGCTCCTCAAAAGGTTAATTTTGTTGTAGGAAGGATAAGTGTTTGGGAATTAGATGGTATAGGTTTTGGAGACTAATTTTAGTTTACAAGGCAGCGTTTAAATGGTTAGGGATTACGTGCAGGTACTGAGAACATGTGATTTTATATGTAAGATAGGCATTAGATTCTACATCTTGACTTATAAGTAAGATATTTACGTACTAATATTTCACCGGAACAACTAATAAACAAAATCCAATATCGCTTAGTATTTGGGGCCAGATACCGCCAGCCTCGCGGTCGGGAGTAATAGCGTTTCCAATTGTAGGCTTGTTGTCGTGCGGGCCGTTAATCTATAAAAAAAAATTCCGGCTTGCTTTGGCCCCTTTTCGACCTCTTTAGAGTAAGTCAAACTCGCCCAAACAGCAATTCATATAGTAGAATTCATTTACCCTTGTCTTCATTGCTCGGCCTATGCACACTTATACAGTTCATTACATTACATTCTATATTAAATGCATTCAGGAATTACAAATAGACCTAGACTAGTTCAAACTCCTCCAAGTTTAATCCTCGGCTCTTGAGCGCTTCTGCTGTAAGCCTTGGATCACATTCTTTCATCCCTTCTCCTGTCTCATTATTCACAAACCATTCCACAAAATCTTCGTTCTCATGGCGTTGTCTTCTCCATCCCGGAGGCAGTTGTATATGGCTTAGTCTTGGGTCTTCCACTTGAAAATGGCCAGATCTCTGATCATAATACCCCCTGTAGAAGTGGTTATCCCTCTCATTGAACCGTGTTTTAGGTTCAAACGATTCCGGTAAGTGCCCTAATAATGTTTCCCCTTCCATTACCTCACCGCAATAGGCCTCTCCCACAATTTGATAACGACCATCTCGAACAGGACGTAGAATCATAGCGTTAGCGCAGCCGAGCCATATCACCACCTTATCTCCTGGTCTTGCAGCTCTTGGTGCTAGTCCCGGTGTCCCGTCCAGACAGGTGAACAAACTACGACCATGACAATACCAAGGGACAGAAAATAGGAACTTTTCGTTGTCAGCGGTGACTTCTAAACCAGCTGCTAAGTCCTCTGCCGAACGTGAAAGTATTTCTCTTAAGAATATTTCTGCATCAACTAGACTAGGTTCGGCCTCACGAGAGGGTGACCAAGTCTCCGAAAAGTCGTTTGAACACAAAATTCGGCACAAAGCGCGTGCTTTCTCGCGGCCCTGGTCGGCAAACGCCTGTAGGTCCAGTTTCCTGATGATTCTGGCTAGCTCTATTGGAACTGCCATTTCTGAACCCTCAGAATAGGATTCCGGTAGTTTGAAAGATTCTGCAGCTGCGATGGTAGCTACCGTCGTACCCGTGATCTTTAGGACTCCATCTTCGACAAATGCTACAGAGACTGGGGAGAAACTACTCGCGTTACACCCTAGGAGTTTGTTCGTGATCCGGCGGACTGACCAATTTGGCACCCAGGATGGGCCAACCTGATGTTTGACTTGTATCTCTAACGACGTCAATACCCTCAGGTTGTTTTGTTCCTTAATGCAAAAGCGGACAAAATCCTGGTAGACCTCGGAGGTTGTTTTAGTATAGTCTGCTGATAGTTTGAAGCTCCCGCTCGATCCGGGAAAGAGTGAAAGAAGAGCAAATATTCTGTCTCGCGGGTCAGAACAAAGGCTGTCTTTCGTAAAATCAGTGAGCTGGTCTGTGTTAACGAAGCCCATTCCCCGCATTCGACAGAGGTTGATAAGTAGACTCTTGTGCCGAGCTGTCATATTTTCCCCAAGGTATTCTTGCGGGACTTTCTCATATAGGTAGAATACCGAGTTACGAAGGCTTGACCAGACTATCGAGTGACTGCCACATAACACGATAGGAGTGGTGGAGGCGAGGATAAGTTCTTGCCAGATCCAAAGGCGCTTGAACCATTCCCGAAGTAATAAACTGCACATTGCAGCATATTGTGCCCGAGAGAGTGGCGGCACTGTTTGCCCATCCGCCCCGTGTACTTCATCAGTAGAAAATGACAAAGTCATCAAATCCCAATCCACAGCGATCTTGGACGAAATTAATTCGAAAGATTGCATCGCTAAAAGAGAGTCATGAGACTCGAGCCCAAGCCAAACGATTACCGACGAAGCTGACGAATAGATATCAGCCATTCTCTTAACTTGGCTGCTTCTCTCCGCTAAATCTTGCTGGTTGACACAAATGGCATCGATCCAGATAGCTCGAACCTTATCCGGATACCGAAGGTAGGGCAAAGCTTCGGACAGATTTTTCGTTACAGATATCGCATCAGAGCCTGATTCTCCAACGAATATATCCGCGGGATCGTCTTGTGAACCCCAAGTATAAGAGAGGGCTTCAAAATTTGCAGGGTACTCTTTTGCAAACGGCACGATGTTGAGAAGGACTCGAACCTTAGATGAGAAGGTACCTGGAAGTAAGGTGAGGACTCTAATTTCCTGCGCATCTTCGTTGAGAGTCGAATACTGGTATGGCGTTCTGGTGGTAGACGAGGCTTTGCGCACGCAAGGTTGAGTGATAAGAACATTTCCTATATCTTCAACTGGACTTGTCATCTCTGAGAAACCGAGGAGAACCTAGAAAGTAGAGAATTGAAGGTTCTTTTGTGTGAGAGGCTGGCTGTGATTGAATAGAGGATAGACAGAAAAAGCATGCGACTGGCGATTTAATTAATGAAATGAGGTAAGAGCAAAGCTAAGCCGATTAAATTCAGAGGTGTATATAATTAACCGATTACTACTAACCCCTTTATCCCTTGGCTATAGCCCTAATTGATTATAAAATAAGATTATTTTAATATAAAAACATTATTATTTATAATAATAATTTAGTATAAAGTGAATAGGGTGTTAAATTAAGGCCCTTGCGTTAGTTAAGAAACTATAACCGGTCCATATAGAGCCAAATCGGGCCGTCGCCAGGGGCTAAAACGGATCCCTCATTATAGCGCTTAGGCTAACTCAGGGCTCACCCTTGGCTCAGGCAAAAGCAGCAGGCAGCTGCTCACGTCCAGCGACTAAAACAGAATCAGCAAAAGAAAGAAGTCGTCTGAGATTATAGTGGAGATATGATCTATTTTTAGTTGCGTGTTTCCATGAAGAGGATCTGCCCAACCTTCTCATACACAATACGAGTAGCTCAGCGCGGATCGCAATAAAAACCTTTTTCAGCCTGTCTGCAGTCTGTCGGAGCTGTAGTTAAACGGTCCCATTCAAACCCCGCGGTCTCAGCCACCCTCCTTCCATTGGACGCCACAAGCCAAGACAAGGTTAGTCCGAGATAAGCAGCCTCTTTCGCCGGAGAAAAAACCAGCCGATCATGCCGTGTCGGCCCCTTTATTAAACGGAGCGCCAAGCCTTATATTCGAGTTCAGATCTGGCTTGCGTGGGAGCTGACCTCGCCAAGACTGCAACAACACACCCACGCAAAGAAGCGAGCCTTGGGTTGGCCTTGTTTATTGACTTTACTATTCGATAATTTTATGCTTGCACTCATACTTCGACAAAGATGAGCCAGGAGATACCTCGAAAAGATCAAAACCCAAGTGATGAAGAAGCCACGGATGGCATTCAAGAATTTGCGCAAACAACTGTCGCCGATTTCAAGCCTCCGATATCTCGACTATCAGCACTCGTAGCACTCATTTTACAACTTGCAGTCATAGTAATACTCATAGTATTCAACGTAGTGACTGTCTGGATACAGAAGCCCAAAGGATATGCCACCGCGTTGTTGTCTGACACCGATCGGCTCCTGTATTTGACTGGAACGACGGTATTAGCAACAATCATTGCAACCTTCACGACTGGCCAGATCCGGAGACTGTGGTTTTCTTCTGCGGTGTTGACAGAAAATGCAGCAGCACCAGATCGAGTGCTCGGCCATGCGCGGACGGTGATTGGGTTGGGCTCGTTTCGGGAGCAGGCGCAACATTTCTACACAACTGCCCCTTTCTGGCTCGTTGGACTAATGACAACGGCAATTGTCGCCGGAATATCAGCCACAAATTTTTCCTGTCCGTTATACTCTTCCATGTAGGTGAAAGCGGCTAACGATGCCACAGTAATAGCCAGTCCTCTAGCGCTCCTCGCGCTAGATCACACAACCCTCGTCTCGACTGGAATAACTCCAACTCCTTGTTTGGATGTTACCAACAGCAGCAGTACTCCCAGCGGCTTTATCTGGCAACTAAGCAATGGCTCTTATATCAGTTTGAACACTTCATACGCTCCAGCTTGTGAAAACCAGAATGTGCTCCCCACGTTCTTGAACGCAAAGTACACGCCACTGGGAGATGCCTACTCGATGGGCGGAGTTCCAGTTGGCCCTCTTGCTGCAGGTGCTCCATACGCCAGCGACCTTGGCTTCGACTATTCTTTCGGCCTTAACAGCCCTGATGAGTACGGAGATCGGCTTGGTTTGATATTCTCGTCGTCCGCAGCGGAATTCAACTGGATCTCTCAGTGTTTCCCAGTTGTCGCCACAAACCCAGTTTCTTGCCGCGAATCGGGTGAAATCAAGGTCAATGGTTCGACAGTCTCAGTCACTGCAGGCGGCTGCACTGTATCCAAGTCCTTCCAAAACCTGAATACTACCAGAGATGCTGCAACTGTCGCCGGAGTCTGCACAGATTCATCCCCGGACATTGGGACAGCAACAGTAGTCATCGGCTCCCTCAACGGCTATGCCTCTGATCTCAGAGACGCTATAAATAGTGGGAAAGGACTATTCGCGGGCCCGGACGGATTGGTTACTGTATCTGTAGCATGCACTATTGACATTGCTCCTTCTCTGGGATTCCGCCTCCTCAACTTCTCACGAATCCCTCCGCAAGCTGTGCCTGACACTTCTTCGAGAGCAAATCTCCTCAGCATCGGCTATCCATTCCGAGTCACCGCAGCCGGCAACTACTGCACGCCTATCTCGCCTCGGGGCCCCGTCAACATATCACGGTTTCTCACGCCGTCGATGCTCGCGACCGGCGGCAGTGCAGCATGGCAGTTACTCACGGAAAACCAGTACTCGGACGGGCGTCTCTCCACGCTCATGAACAACGCCAACAACGTGCAGCCCTTCATCGGGCAGACGTTTGCGGAGAGCGAAAATTACCTTGAGGATTGCTTAGGGCAGGCGAGTGCCATTTCGCTGGGGTTGTTTTGGGGCTATTCGAGCATGCTGGCGTTAGGTGGTCCGTTTCTATCGCAGATCACTCCAATTGATCCAAATAATACTGAGGTGTATATTATTAACGGGAATGCGAGTTTGGAGGGTGTAAGGGTAGGAAGTGGGAGCAGGATTGCTCTACTGTATATTATACCAGAGATCTTTTCCGTAGGGCTGCTGATTTGGCTGTTGTACATTACGAGGCACTTGAAATAAGCTATTAAATACTACCGAGTTAAGCGTAGTTTACTATTCTTTATTAGTAATATAATCACGCTTTTAACCAGAATATATTAATTGTTGCAGATCAGCATAACTTCTGCACATTCCAGAGCTCGTTTGAACACCAGCAAACACCATGTCCAATTTCTCAAACGAGAAAACAGTGTACAACGCGGCTGGGGCCGACCAGTCGTTAAGTTCCGATGATGAATTGGCATGGACACAAGAGGAAGAATTGAAGGCGAGGAGGAAGTACGTTGGACTCGCAAGAATAAGCTGTGACATTGGCTTACAAAACTACAGAGTCGACTCCTCCGTACTGCCGTTGCTCTTTCTTGGACTTCTAGTCTTTCAACTTGACCGCATGAACTTGGCCAGCGCTCTGACAGCCGGGTTTGCGAAGAACATACACATCAATCAGTCCACGATCAACCTGGGTAACCAATTGATGTTTATGGGAATCGTAGTTCTGGAAATACCCTTTAATCTAATACTGCAAAGACTTGGACCACGAAAATGGATCTCAGCTCAGGTCTGCCTGTTCGGATTTATCGCCATCATGCAGGTTTTTGTGAAAAGCCGTGCCGGATTCCTGGCTTCGCGGCTGTTTCTGGGTTTCGCTGAAGCTGGCTACATACCAGGAGCTTCGTACACTTTGTCATGCTGGTATACCAAGCGTGAACTTGCAAAGCGGATTGCGATCTTGTTCTTTGGGATGTTCGGCGGAAATGCATTGAGCCCAATACTGGCTACGGGAATCCTCAAACTGGCTGGCCGCGGCGGGCTCAATGGGTGGCAATGGCTCTTCCTACGCAAGTGTCTTGTCTATCATTTAGATATTGCAAGCTAATCTGGTCGTAGTTGAGGGTCTGTTCACGATTTTTGTGGCTTCCATGCTGTTTTTGCTCTTGCCCGGCTCGCCTGAAACACCACGGCCACTGTTGAGCCCCGGTCTCGTGCATTTCTCCTTGGACAGTCCCGAAAGGAATGGAGCAGACGGTGCGCGGATATCATTCAGAGTAGTCTGGAAGACAATTATGCACTACAAGCGTTGGCCGCACTATGTCTCCATGTTTTGTGTGTTTTCAACGTGGTCTCCTCTAACCACGTATACGCCATCAATCATCCTGTAAGTCGCTAGCTTGATAAATCACAATTCATTTTGATAGGATGCTCTAGAGCTCTTGGCTTCGACCGCACTGCCGCAAATGCTCTCTCGGCGATAGGCGCATCCTTGGCCCTTCTGGTTGTCTTCTGCATCGCCTACATCAGTGACAAGACCAACAAGCGGGGACTTGCGGTGATCCTTGGCCAGACCTCGTATCTCATTTCCCTAATCATTGCCCACTCGGTCCAACCTCATGTGGGAAAGTGGTCAAGATGGGGACTGTGGACTTTGGTTAACGCGTTTGCCGTGGGTTACCACCCTTCGCACAATTCCTGGGTACAACTCAACTGCAACGACAGCGGGGAAAGAAGCATCGCCGTTGCGTAAGTTTCCCAACAATATGACGTGGAGATCGACTAATGAGTTTACGATAGCATGTGGGTCATGTCAGCCATCAGTGGTCTCATGGTTGGCACGCAGTATTTCCAAGGCGGCGACGCTCCGAGGTACGTGATTCTCCTTGTCCAAATGCGACGAATAGCTTCTGATGTGGTAGCAGATACCAAACTGGATTGCGGACCATGATCATCATGGTGTCTGTTGGAATTGCGGCCGCGCTCGTTCAGGAGGTTATATATTTCACTCACAATAGGCGTGTGAAGAGGAGCGCTCCCACGGACAGTTCGGAGGCTTATGCTTATGTGCTGTAGAGAGTAGGAAATAAGTGAACAGAGAGTATACCATAGAGTACTTCAACGTTACGCATCTTTATATTCCATTACTCCGCACGTGTCAAAGCGTGTGCATGCAGAAAAGATACAGAGCGGTTTGCGCCTGGCGAATATCACGGCAACGCGACGTATTCCGGCACGGCATACTCGAGGAGGACACGAGTGCTTATGATGCCGGATGCGTCGATAGGCTCAACACCTCTATGAGCATTTCCCTCATCTTTTATATCAGACCCGTGGAGAGGAGGCTAAGCCATTTTAGTACCTAGCGCACTCGCTAAGAAATTCCCATACACTTCCATAAACTTCTAGCTAATTAGAGTATATGTGACGGACGCTGCCGCCACGTGACCGTCACCTGACTCTTACCCCTGGACCTGATAGCGCCGTACGACCTATTAGCATAAGATTTGTCTTAAATAAGATTTAAGTAAAAGTATTAAAGTATGGGCAGTTATATATATATATTTGAGCGCGAGTTCTTGTAGTGTAAGCAGGCAAAGTGGGCTTAGCGCTGTCACGTGGTACGGTTTTGGTGTATATATATGCAGTTTCCAGGGCTTCATAGCAGTTCTTTAGGCAGCTTTCACCTAGTTCGCAGATAGGTTGAATTGACTCCACCTTCCATTCTTTTAGTAGCATCGAAGTTGAATAAGTGTTGAAGTCATCACACTCGCATGCGATAACGTTGAATTAGTGATATTCGATAAGCTATGAAGCTGAAAAACCTTAACCTAGTTACGTGCGACTAGAGTAGAGGGGATCCAAATCGGCTCCGGCAGGGACCCTTGATAAGTCTGACAAGGGAGCGAGAACGGATACCATCATCACATCTTGATAGGCTTAAAGAGGTGGCTGTATTGCAGGCAACGGTACTTGCAAAATTCTATATATAGATAATATGGAAACTGTAGCCGATTCGCAAGGGGGGCCAGAAGGGATCCCCTGAGCATAATCCAGCTGACTTATTAGCGTGCTCAGGGCTCAGGGCTTAGCCCAGGTTACAGCAGCGACTGCTCAGGTCCAAAGACGGAAATGGACTTTGGTGCGCTTAATTGTCGTCTGAGATTATAGTGGTAATCTTAGACGACACTTTTTTGAATTCGCTTCGGATACGGTTAATTAGCGTCGCCGCTCTATTTAGGCGCTAAGAAAGCCTGATCATCCTGAGCAAGATTTATCACATCGTCACATGTTTTAACTTCTCGCTTTTTAGCCAATCACACTTAATCTAACCGCTGTTATTATTTTTGTCAAGTTTTGAGGACGATGCTTAAGGAGCCCAAAAAAATTCCCAGAGATTCCAAAGTGGACACTTTCTGGTGGCAATAACCAATGCATTGGCTCCCAAGCCTTTAGCGTCTAACGAAATGATGTAGTGCTCGTGTTCGTCCGAACTCAAAGCCATTATATAGTCCTTTAGGAGGCTCAGGTCCGAAACCTCGTCTGATAATATCATACTTCGCTATGAACAAGGCAATCGCATCTGCAAACTCTCACCATAGTATCTCCTAGCTTCCGCAACGAACATTTAATTGCCTTTCCATCTCGTAGTCATATTGAAGACTCCACAGTAAGGATGGAGCTCGATAGCGAATATAGGGATGCCAAGCTTAAAATTGGCTTTCAGGACCAGAGCTCTGCTCCAGCAAAAGTCAAAATTGAGTTATATGGCCAAGGATTCGGACTTCAGATTATTATCGCAGACTATTACGCATTCTTGGAGACAAGTGCGTCTGAGACTAGCTTGAGTATCGATATAAAAGGCCCGCGGAAATGGGCGGCCGAAACGCTGAACCTATACCAGCTGAGTATTTCACTCACTGATGAATACATGATTACCAGTACTCCTCAACCTCCACGTAAGTGAAGTTCCAAAAAGAATAAAGACATCAACGCCCAAATAGTGCCAGTCGTTTGTGAAAATCATTTCGAAGGGAGTCATTAGTGTGTAGTAGCCCTTAGCAGAGAAAGTCATCAGTCCCCCAAGCCTCGTGTGACCAACAAGATACCGTCACACTGGAATCTGGTTCTGCACGAAAACAACCAAAACCGCCGAGAACCTGCCAAGCTATTAGCTTCTGCAAAACAAAAATTAAAAATTAAAAAAAAAAAACCTCCCCCAGAATCTACAGTCACCGGCCATAAGTTCCCGTGATTCGCTTATTTTACACCAAAACTCGCTTTGTTCCTTACTGTGCATCACTATAACCATCTTTTAAAAAAGCCTAATAATCGAGAATTTAATTATTTCGAACAATTCCAATTAATCTGCTTCTTCGAATTGTTTTTCAATTGAAGTTTTAATAGAGAAGTGGAACATTAAAGTCGGGGAAGCCAAAATTTAACCGAGTTTACTAGTAAAAAGAGCTTATTTTCCCAACCTCTTTATTTACGACCCCAAAACTTCAAGGAATCTACCCGCCACTTTGATAAAATTCGGTCAAAATACGCGCAATGATCCAATTAAAAGATCCTACAACTCAAATTACTTGTATTTACACCTAAATGTAGGTAAAACTTCAAGTGTTACATGTGGCTTTTGGTGTAAAATAAGCGAATCACGGGAACTTATGGCCGGTGACTGTATCAAGGGGCTACTTACGCAGCAGTAGCAGTAAAGATCTCGGTACGTGAAGTTGATGAGCCTGTGAGCCACATAATTCCAACCGCAAAGACAGCCGTGAAGAGTGCGATAAAGCCGAGAATTTTAGCCTGGGTGTGGAGTTTGGCGAGTACAACGATGGCGATAATTGGAAGGAGGCAAGCCACAATGGTTGCGACAAAATTGGTGAAGCGGATCATGCGTTGCAAGGAGTAGGTGACTATGGTTGGTGGTTTCTCAACAGCGTCGGGGGATGTTTCATTTTCTTCTCGTTCATACTCCGTTGACGAACTCGAGCCAACCGACCCGTTCCGTTAAAATGTCTTCAACTTCTTCAACAGACTGTTAACCGAGGATGTGATTGAAGGAGAACGCTTCTTGCCATCTGCCCTTGCGTTGGGAGTAGGGAGTTCGACTGGCTCCTTATTTAGCCCGAAGAAAATAAGAAGAAAAATCCAAGATGTCCATCTTCTTTTGTTCTTTGCGCTATCTTCTGCTTCGTGGTAGGCCTCAAGGACATTGTGCCAAAATGGCATGCCGTGGATTTTTACCCATCGGGTGAGGGGATCGATGTCTTTATCCTTGCGGGGAACGACAAGATCGACATGAACTGTGTTGGATTTTTCTTCCCAGAGGATACTTCTTAAGACGCCTCCGAATTGCCTCCAGAGGGTCTTGGAGTCCATATCATTCTTGTCGGATATGTCCCCCCAGCTTTTTTGACCAGGTCCTGTTATGTCGAGCTTTGTACCATTCAACTCTTTTAACAATGTGCGGAAGCTCGTGACATTGAAATCTTCGGCTTGTGGAAATTCGTTGACTTGCGAATATTGCAGTAACGCAGCATCTGTTTTAGGACTGTTAGCATTGAGTGTAACACGGGTTGTCAGGTCTGAACCGAGGCCTTACTGTAGTCTTTCAGGACTTCTCGTATCTCTTTCATCTTGTCGAACTGATCCTTGCCTTGAACTTCGTGGAACATCTTTCCCACGTTTGCACACAAACGAGACGGGACGCGTCCTCCTTTGCGGTGGTCTTTCCACTCGAAATCATGAAGTTCTTCCCTTAGTTGCACAATCTAAGCCTGATAATACAGCAAGCTTTTGATGTTCAAGTCTCGAAATGCCTCGAAAGATTCGAAGCACGGGTACTTGACCATGACTTGAGCGAGCTGAGGCCAACCGTGACATGGTTTCTGAAGATTGCCATTCGAATTTGCTGGATAGTCTTTAGGGA
Organism: Phialocephala subalpina; assembly: GCA_900073065.1. Taxonomy (NCBI): domain Eukaryota; kingdom Fungi; phylum Ascomycota; class Leotiomycetes; order Helotiales; family Mollisiaceae; genus Phialocephala; species Phialocephala subalpina. The sequence continues at coordinate 3,218,712 of FJOG01000003.1, forward strand.
AAGCCATACAGGTTTCACATTCGTCGGTTGGTCCAGTTATAGTGTCGGCCGTCGAAAGAGTAGGGCTTAAGCCTCCTAAACTCGGGGTAGGTGGTGGTGCCATTTCTGTCCTTGGGCTTGTCAAACTTGCTTAGTGGACAATGAGAGAGAGAAAATTGTCCAAATAATTGCGTCCCAATAAATATAAAATTGTTTGAGCACTCTGAACACCAAGACCTAAATCTCCCTCCCTTTTTTGGAGTCCGAGGGGCCTCACGCTTTTACGAGCCCCCCCTCTTTCCGGCCGCAGCACTGCACCTGCAATGCTGCACATCCGGTCCAAGACTGGAAAGCCTTATGTATTTATTGGCCGAGATACCCCGTATGTGCAGATATATGTGAAGCGGAAAAATGTTACACACGCTCAGAATGATGTAGTGGAGCGTGAGAAAAGCCACGCTTAGCATCACTGGTTCAAATTCTCTCAATAGAATGTCGCGAATATCTGACAGCTTATCGCTCGACATGTAGTCTTTGTACGGCTCATGAGAGATGGAGGGGTCGCCGGGTGCGATGGAATCCTCATGAGGGCCTTCGATCATCTTCGAAACTTGTTCTAAGCAGTGAGTTTGAAAGGATCCCATTGAGCCGAACTTGCCAGTGAATTCTTTTTGAACCTTTATTATGTAGAGTAGAGATCAAGCGTCTTCCTCATGAGCGAAGACTACGGTCGGACCAGCGAGTTTATCTTGCTGGTTCCGTATGATAGCGAATGAAGTTTAGAATTCAAAAAATACCCAGCTATTGCATATTGTGTGAGTGACATCAGTTGTCATTCGGTACGCCTCGACGCTCTTAATAACCATGATACTGCAGTGGGGATGACAACGATTCGACGTCGGAGACATTTGAAAACAAAAGGCAAGCCGGTACTCGGTGAAGGCTGAGGGACCTCCCACGAACGGGATGCCGATATGGCCACCACTGAGTGGCAGTTCTCTGCATGAGAGGAATTAAGCTTGTCGAAACGAAAAAGGGATGCCGCGGTACGACTGGGAAGAAAGGGATCCTAATGGTTCGGTATCAGCCGTCGTCCAATAAGGTTACGCTGGTCCGAGTTGGGATCCTCCGAACGTTCATATTGATGCGCTGGCACCCCGTTCGCCCGGTTTGCGAGTGCGGGGTCGTGTGCAGTCCTACCATACGATGCTCGTAATTCCATGCACATGTAGTTCATATGCATAGAGCCGAAAAGATAGAAAACGAGAGGCTCCTAGTTAAGAAGATTAGGAGCCTCGTGGAGCCTCATCAGACTCGGTAAGACTGTGAGAACATATGAAACTGAGTTGCAAGACGTTCTCCTAGGAACTGTATATCAAAACAGAAGACAAATTCTGGCTCCCTGAATGCGTATCAAGCAATTCAATATCCCTAAGAACGGCCCTTTCTGCACACTTGTGCATGTTCCAGTACTACCACGGCACCACTCAGGCCCTCCTGGTCCCCAATAAACGTCCAACGCCTACCCGAGCCTTGTCGCGATCGACGGCCAACGAACTAATAACAATTTCTGCTGGGCCTTTCTTCTCCAACACCCAAGAAACGACAGACGACGCTCACAGCCTATATGTATTCACTCTCAAGAGAATTGTTCGGCCACTAGGTTGGCACACGTTGCGAAGGCTAGGTGGATTAGGAATATCGAAATCTGTCTGACTTCGAATGATGGCTCGCAGGGTCCGTTCTTCGTGCCAGCCAAAGCTAATTTCCGTCAATGGGAATGCTTCTCATGTTTCAGACTGGCACTCCAATTCAAGGCGTGGCCCGAATGAAGTTGGGGTTTGGTTGGTCATGGTCAGTTGAACAAAAGGCCCGACCCTCCTTCACAGCTCGAGCTGGGAATTTCTATCCCGCTTTTTCTCCTCGTGATCGGAGAAAATGGCTGTAATCGCCATCACATCAACGCCGTCAATTACATCTGCCAGGAAGAATTAAAAAAGGCGAGCGCCATCGTCTGAACTCGGACAGAGGAGAGTAAAGACACCCTTGACGGCAAACATTTGTGCGACCCCAATAACGGCAGCGTCAACCTCATGAGGGATCTCGTAGAAAACGGGTGTTCCGAGGAAGGGTGGTCAGTCCGGGGCTTTTTTAAGAGCAAAGCGGCTCGGCGAGGCTCTGTGATGATAAAGCATTCAGCAGCTGAGCCGGGCAGGTATTAAGGAAATGCCGATGGCATAACGAAGTATGGAGTAAATACAGCAGAAATCTCCTCATCTGTAGTTACATTGCTCCTGGACATTAAAAACTATAAGTCAATAAGATCTCGGAAACATCGATAGTACGCTAGCAATAAACGGTACGCTATTCTTTTTCTCCTTTGAAGATACCAGCCCACTAATCAAGTAACGGGCTGCAGTAGTAGTCAGAAAACAAATGGAGGGCGAGAGAGAAGATGGCATTGGCGTTTTTCGGGGAACTACAGGTGTGCTAACTATAACAGCTCCTGCATTCTCGCACAGCTGACCAATAGTCAAGATGCAGAGCTGGATAACTTGAAGAACATCCACATCCGATTGAAAAATGAGATGGACAAGGCGCAGGCCGATGACCTCTTCAACGAACGCAAAAAAGAAGCGAGTATCGTTCTGCTGATCAGCCGCGTCTATCGAATTGCCGTTCTCAACGATAACCAGACCCTCGAACAACGACAAGAAGCGGCCACCTCTGGAGAGAAATGGAAAAGACTCACACTCGATCTCGATACCGCTGGAATCAGAAAGGAGTTGAGGGAAGAACTTGATACTGCATATACGAAGATCAAGATAGCCCTTCAATTTGGTGACGAAAGTATCAAGTCTCTTGACAAGTCGACGACTGGTTTCGAGGCTTTCGAGCCCATTTAGGCTTATAATGATCACTCGGGATAAGCTTAGCATCTCTTTGGACAATAAGTGATGGCTATCTCCTTGTTTTTCTACTTGCTATCTGGTTTAATGTCTAATGAGCTACCTGTTGATTTCCTTTCTCCTAAGTCACAATGGCGGTTGGAATGGTCTTTTTTGCCGAGCGCGGAACGCCTTTTGTTTGAACCTCGCGAGTCGAGCAGTGGATGATCAGTCTGTGACTTCTGTTGGCAAGCCAACGAGAGTTTCTTTCGTTTGGCAGCACCTAAGAATGTAAAGCAAAGTTTGGAAGAGGGTTCATGCCATGTAGTCCGAGTTGGAAACTTGTCATCCAGTTGTCTCGTTCGTATTCATGCCTCTCACGTTGCAACATCGGCGAACGGCTACCTCTCTCCTTCATCAATATCATACTCTTCCTCCCAGCAACAACCACCCTATCAAACAATCAGCGAGCAAGCTGACAGAGTCGTACCCTGGAAAGATCAATTAATCGCAGAACTCATGCCGTCATGTGGGGCATTCGACATTTTCACCACTAAGGTTCTTCTTCTGGGCCTTCCCTCGAACAGTTCCCGCTTCATGAACTTGACTTAATCACACGCTCAACCATAAGTAGCGTCTTCTAACATGCACTTTAATCAACTCTACTCACAGAGTTCTCGAGGTTTAGATCCTTCTTGAACTAGCTACCTTCCTCTTCAAGGGAACCACTCATTTTACTCAGAGGAAACCCCAAAACTCCCTGGGACATTGGATGACTTTCGTTGCACATCTACAGTACCGATGGTCGGCAGCGCTTAGCAATTGTAGATGTGCAACGAAAAGTTTGGGGCATTCCGTTGCACATCTCACTCAGTCTGAAGAGACCGCTCCGACACACCCCGTCCCACATGTGATTAGCTTAATGTCGAGTGAATGTCCTGGATTGGTTAGAACAATAAGGAATTTCGTTACATGTCTCAGTCTCAAGCACCTGCTCTGTAGCACGACAATTACCGTCTGTTAGCTCATTGTTATTGCACTTGAAGTGAATGTTGATACAAGGCTGTGAATGCACTGAGTTGATTGGGACAATGACCAAGAATCCGCTGTAGCTTTTATCAAATTCCGTACCAAGTTTTGAGTCGCAACTCCCTTCGGACCCGACTCCAAAAGCGGGGTCACCAAGGGTCGCTCGCCCCTGAAGGGTCACGTGCATGGTACTGTACTCTTCCCTTGCTGTCATTCCTCACCAACAAAGACTCCCACAGTACGTTACTGAAGTAGATGCTTTAAAATTTTAACTGTGATTTATGAATGTTTCTCGGATGCAGACTCTCAGAAAGTTTTAGGTTTCGTCCATCGCATCTGCCGAGGCCAAGCGAGAATATTCTTCCACCACATGGCAAAGTTGCAATTAGCCAGCGGCAAAACATTTCCCTATATTGTTGCCAATACTGTGGGGAAACTCTTGAAGTCACAGCGATCCAATCCCACTATACCGGCATCATCCACTAGTATAATGCCTGTGTGGATCATGTGGCCTCTTCCCTGGATTTCAATTTCAATCCTAGTCACTTCACAATATTTCTGTCGACCTCATCTAATTGTTCTCGGTGCGCGATTGGAATATAAAGGTGAGCCCCACCTTCTTTAACACGATTTGAGAGTTTGGGAGATCGCAATGTTTTCCTCTCCCCTGATTTTCCTCGCTTACTCCATCGCTGGAGTTTTCGCGAGAGTTCCCAACTTCTTCAGTACTGGACAAACAGTGGCCTCAGATGGTACAGGCGAGAGTTTCTACTCGTCGTCTTGGGATGATGGGCAGGCGAAAGCAAAGTATACGAATGGTAAAAGTGGAGAATACAGCGTGACCTGGTCTGGAAACAAGGGGAACTTTGTCTGCGGGAAAGGATGGAATCCTGGAGGTGCGAGGTAAGACTCCCCAACCCCCTTCTCTTTCATTCCGTTTCTGGAAAGCATCGAGACTGATCAGAAATGTAGAACAGTGAACTTCACTGGCACCTTCTCCCCAAACGGCAACGCATACCTCTCGATCTACGGCTGGACAACGAACCCTCTCGTTGAATATTACATCGTGGAATACTATGGAACACACATCCCCTATGACAGCCCAGAAGCACAAATGAAAGGCAACGTCACCAGTGATGGTAAGGACTACCAAATCTTCACTAAGGTCCAAAAGAACAAACCGAGCATTCAAGGAACAGCAACTTTCTCGCAGTACTGGAGTGTGAGAGATGGAGGAAACAAGACGGTGGGGAGTGTTGGAGGAACGATCTCGACGGGAAATCATTTCAAAGCGTGGGAGAAGGCGGGTTTGAAAATGGGAAAACAGAGTTATATGATTGTGGCGACGGAAGGGCAGGATAGTAATGGGACCGCCAAAGTTACCGTTGGCGCTACACCAATTGAGACGTGAGTCTCCCATGATTGAGCTTTTGATGGGTCTGAAATTGTCACTGACTTTACTGACACAATGGTAGTTCTATACCAAAAAGCATCGGAGTTTAGTCTTTGTGATTCGGTAGGCGTTATGGAGGGGCAATATCGTTTCAACATCGAACCATACATGCCCACAATTTGAAATTTATGCCTACTCCTTGCCAACGTCCGCGAGTCGGAACTGGGTGTCCATTTTCTTTTCTTTTTTCCGAAGGCTTGCATTTGCACATCCGCGCATGAGTGTTTCAAATGGTCTCGAACGTTCGTGGCTTTAAGTGACTAGTTCTCGCTCGGCCGCACAGCCTCGAGCTGAAAACTGAAGACCTTCCTAACTTCCATCGAAAACAAGCTCTTCAAGGACAAGGACATTACATAGAAAACAGAATGTCTGAAAACAGAGGTATGGATCAACAGAATGTTGTCGATTATGATCGTCCTCCAGTACCTCCAGACGCGGAGAGGCTACCCACACAACAACCAGACCCTGATCTCGAGCGTGGAGAGCGGCGAGGACAAAGATCCTTAGGAGTGGAGATAGTAGACGCTGTCTCTTCCCCAAAGGGTGAAACTCAAATATTTGACGGACAGCAGCTAGCTGAATTATACGCTGACCATTTTGTCACAGAAGATGAGGCCGATGGTAGTGTTGAAAAGCAGTCACCCCATGTGTCAACAGCATTACTAGGGCCCAGGTCACACTCACCCGGGCCACCCCCACCAATTCCTGGTGGCAATACATCCCCAACAAACGCAGGTACTCGATCAACAAACTCAACAGAAAGAGCTCTGAAACAGAAGCTGATCCGATATTAGCATTAGAGTTCGTGTATCCGTTGCGAGAAATTCCAAGTTTGACGGCCAACTCTCTGTTCGCTTCTCCTGAGGCAGGAGTCATGCTTGTGAGCGAAGAGATTGACAGGCTACAGCAAATGGAGTTCGAGACCAGGATACAGTACTTGTATGGCCCTACTGTCGTATATTCCAACTCGTCCTCGGCAACAGTAAATCTGGCCGCTCTCCTTCGTGTGCAGTTACAATACCTCCAGCGCGACCTCGTACGGGATGCTTTCAATTTCAAGTACGATACCCAATACTCAGGAGCTGCAATCGCAGACAAACAAGGATTGATGAGCACCTACAGTGAGTGAAGTCCACTTCTGGGAAGATTCTGTAAGCAAAGCTAATGTAATTTCGGCAACAGTAACTGCTCTGAAAGACTACGAATACGTAAAAGAACGAGCACTGATGGGACAAAACGACGACCCCTTTATTGTTACCTCAGAGAGGCTTCATGATCGCATGGTTCTCGAAGAGACATTGAAATTGTGGATGGAGGGAGGACCTGACATGCAAAACTTTCAATTATTAGAATTGCAATCCCACCTTGACGAGATTCATAGGTCAAGACCGCCAATCGATACCGAAAAATGGTACTTTTCGGAGGTTCGAGGACCAGAGCAAATAAGAAAGAATCATTCAAGAAGTTCCTTCAACGGGCGGGTATGGCCTTCATTGGGGGCATCTTCCTCATTGGACCTATGCATGTTATGGTCCTGCATCAAAATCAGGTGACAAATTTGGTCACTACCAGCGTCTGCGTCTTGGCTTTTGGTTTGTTGATATCTGTGTTTTTGGAGAAGCCATTTGATGTACTGAGTGCCACCGCTGCCTATGCTGCTGTGTTGGTGGTCTTTGTTGGGACGAGCACGAGCACTGGAACGAGCTCATCGTCAGCTTCGGCTTGAAGAAGTATCAAGAAATGCGATGCGAAAGAAAGAAGTTTGGATTGCATGGTGATACAAATATTTCGAGAGTTCAGTAGAAGCTACACTGGAATATGCTGAGTCGCTCTCCTACAAACAATGTACAAGAGGAAGGTAGGTGCCTTACACTCACTTTCAGTCACAAATCAAAGCGTGTTCCTTCCTCACCAAGAACACATCACAAAGTAGAATCTGGCATCAAGCCTCGCAACAACATTCGCATCAACAACCAAATACAGAATTCGATACATAATCTCCTCGAGTCCCGCAAACTTCGGCCATGTCCGACGAAAACAAGCTCTTCTCTCCAGAGCACATGAAGCGCGTCCGCGCCATGGCTCCCAGCTCCGTGGATGGTCAAGACAAAAGCGAGAAGGAAACGGTCTCCTCTTGGGTCACGTCCAAGGCCAAAGGCAATCTTCGCCCAGAACTGAGCACTCTCGACGGCACATATTCCGATGCTGATGGCGATGGGGACGGAGAGTCTGAAGGATCTGACGACTACGGTACGAAAACCCCAGAGGGTGACTACATGACCTACAGTACCGGCACCACTCCGCCCACTCACCATTCCCCAGTCGATGAAGCAACTAGCGAGAAGGGTGAAGATAGGGAGGCATCTGAGGAAGGCGGTGCTGGTAAGAGCGAGTATCCTGAGGTTCCAACCAACGATGATGGCAAGGTCAAAACAAAGAAAAAGACACTCCAGGACGCAGAAGACGGATCGGAGGACGAGTACGACGATGAGGCCAACGTCGAGAGCGATGTCGAGGAGGAATACGAGGACGATGGTCTTGGCAAAGACGAGGTGGTTGAGAATAAGGGCACAAGGACTGGATTGAGGAGTGCTGATAAGTGAGGGATGCATACTGTGATGGGATTGGGAGCTAGTTGATGGAGGCTAGGGGGTGTCTACACCTGCTTGCAGAGCAAGCCTGCGATGGTTCGGAAGTTTATAGTTGGTCTCAGCATACATTACGGACAGCATGGGGTACTTCAAAGCTCAGCAGGCTTGCTTTTCTGCGTTGATTGAAACATATGATTTGGTAACTTCAAGAATTCATGATGAAGTGGTTAACTCGATATTCGGACAAAGGATTGTCCAAGCCTGCAGCACTCCCGGCACGAATAAAATGCTCTGGTCTTCGAAAAGCAGAAAGTACTGTACTTGCTGCGAACGCCACTGTTGGGCTCTTAACCTTGTTGAGCAAGTTTTCTTTTCTGTAATGGTTGTCAGTGACAACACCACACAAGGGGCGATGGCTGACCTCGACGTCCCTCTCACCTTCCTCACTCACGCAGCAACCTTATGAGCTTGTATTTTCTTTGAAATCAAACTGCCCACGAAATAATACGAGCCGGCTTTGTTCCAAGTGGAGTCAGTCGCGTGGACCTACCTGTACCCTTCGACCCCTCTCCTCTCTTGTGCACGCATTTTAGTTGTCATCACTACAAACAAAAATCTATCATGAAACCATCTTATTAGCCCTCCCTTTTAAATACAGTTGCCCGTAAAAGTAGCCCTAGCTTCAATGCTACCTTAGGTATTCTTCTGATGATTCTAATCACTTTCAAGTTGCTTGACCTTCGTTCATATTCACCCTATCTCCGGCTCGCTTAAAATTCCGAATCAGATCGCCGTACAAAAATTGCGAAAAAAATAACTAAAAAAAAGGCTTAAAAAACTGATGAGTTAGTCGATGGAAGGGGGTGTCGGATTGCTTACATGCTCTTCATACGGGATGCTCCTTGCGTTTGGGGGTTTCTCAATCGCAGATCTCAGCAGCTTACGCACCCATACGGAACCTATTCCTAGGTGCCATGATTACAACCAAGAGCTTTTAAATCTTGAGCGTGCATATAGTGTATATATGCCACGACTTAGATATCCTTTGGGACTCGTCGATGACTTGGTCTCGCTTATTCGTATAGCAAGAAAATTCTTAATTAAGTCTATAAGGCCTTTGTTCCGCAAAGCTGTGCTAAGGAGCTAAGCGAGGTCGAACCGTCCGGATTTCAAAGGGCAAAAGTGAGGGACTTGGAGTTGGTTTGTTGATGATTGGGGTTACGAAGACTAGCGCTGGCGAAGCGAAGACCTCTTCTCGATTACCACATAACTGAACCTCGATCTCTTCTCCTCTTCCAAAACTCAAAGAGCTATCAAGCAAGCAACGAGACAACCCCTGAGACAATTGCTGGTAAGATCTATTAATTCCAAAGATACCTCCTTTGCGCAAAGAATCAAGATCTGCTCTCGACAAACCTTTGATTTCAAAGCTCGACCGCTAATTCAATCTACAGACATGGCTTCTCTCAAAGAAGACAACATCTCTCCCTGTCCCTCGAGCCCAGGCGCACACGCCAAGCGTAACAAGCGCAAGAAGGAGCTTGTTAAGTTGAGGAAGGAAGAGGCGAAGGCGAAGGCGATGGAGAACAAAGACGATAAGGACCTCGAGAAGATGAGCGAAGCTGAGCTTCTGGATGCTTTGGGCAAGGAGATGGTCAAGATGAAGATTGCCGGGGAGATCAAGAAGGAGAACAATGCCGCAGGTTAGTCAGAACATTTGTTCTACGACAACTATCAAGGGAGCGACTTTCTGACGAACTTGCAGAACCACTTTACAAAGTCAAACCCGCGCCAGGAAAAAGACTCGGAATGTTTGCCGTCAAGGACATCGCCAAGGGCACTGAGATCCTTAGAGAAGAAGCGATCTTTAAGGGAAGCAAGAACTGGTTCAGCAAGCACGCCATGTTCACCCTCCTGCCCGATGACAAGAAGCGCGAGTTCATGCCCCTGCATAGCCAGTGCAATTGTGGCAAGGCAGAATGTCTTGAGACCGATTTCCAAAAAGTATGGGATGCCAACAGCTTCGAAATCACCCTCATTCCTGCGCTACCTCTTCCTACAGAGTATGCAGGACCTTTCGTGTACTTGGTCGCATCTCGAATCAACCATGATTGCGCCCCGAACACAAGCCGTGGATTCACAAACAAATGTCAAGTCGTTTTCCGAGCAAACAAGGACATCAAGGCTGGAGAAGAGATTACTACCGACTACTCAGGACTCGGCATTGATCCAGTGGCCTCTCGACGTCAACATTTGACGGAGAAATACAAGTTCCTATGTGGTTGCAAGGCTTGTAGCAATAACAAGCAGTTGTCTGCAGGGGATGTCCTCAAGGGTGTCGAAGTTAAGGTAGTAACGCGTCCAGGTCTTCCTGTATTAGGACAACATACAGCCAAGGAGGAGAAGGACTTTGCAGGAGTCGATGTCTGGTACCGCCAGAACGAGCTCAAGGTCTAAGATATCGTGCAGAACACTCTCGGAAATCTCGCTCGGGAGATGCAGGCCAAGAATGATGGCAGTGGCATCACTTTCGTCAAAGTCTACAAGGAGAAGGTGGCACGTCTCTTTGATGCCGTGTTGGGAAACGACAAGTATGGCATTGGCTGGAAGGATATTGTCCGCATTTTGAGCGGAGTGCAAGCTCCCCTTGCTCTCCAAACAAGAAATGAGTTCGAGGCTATGGCAGCTACGCTACCTATCTTAGAGCAGCGAAGAGCTAGAAATCTCTGGTGGGCTTGAACATGTTATTAGTGATGCTCTCTTGGGTCGAGGCGTCACAGAAAATACGATTCATTTGGTGTTGACATGGTGGAGGGATACGTCCGGATATCTTAACGGCTAGAGCTTCACATGACGGAAACTGGAGCATCCAGAACTCCTGCAAGTGTCGACAAGAATACATACATGGAGCATTAAAGCTTTACCTCTTTCAAGATAGAGCAATACCTTGAGGATAGATACGCAAAGCAATCTCACCTCAGGTCCCAGAAATTCAGCTCATCTCGTGACTTCACAGCAATTCCACCATGTCCCGAAGTCGAGGACCTGTGTGTGCAGCATCTCAGGCTTAAAAGTGACAAGGTTGTCTCCGATTCGTTCATCAAACAGCAAAAATCTTCCTTCCACTCCTCCTCAAAACACCCATCCAAGCAGGTGACTCCCTGTCACCTTGCTCCCTCGCATCCCAAGCATCCCTCACCACCGCCCACAAAACAGCAATATTCCCAATACGATACCTTAGCATTCCTTTCCACCGTTTTCTCCAAGCGTCTTGCTCCCTAGGAGCATCTTCACAACTAGTAATGAATCCTGGCCAGGTGATCGGTGCTGCTTGCTTACTATCGTATCCGTATTCTCTCTTGAGGGTTTCGATATTTTGGAGACAATTTAAGACGGAGGCGGTGAGAGAGGACATTGTGGGAAGAGGTATAGGGAGAGATGAGGGTATGGTAGTGGATTTTCGGGGCATGATGAAAGGATTGCATGTGTTGTTTCGTTATGAGGAGGGTTGATAGTACAGGAAGCCATTGATGGGAGGGGTTCGGTGTCGATGTCCCAGGAGTAGAGGAGGATACCAAGGTCTGAACAAGCGGTTTGGAATGATGGAGTGATGGGCTTGTTGAAATGTTTGTAGTAGGCGAGGTGCTGGGAGAGGGTCGTGGTGAGACGCATCATGTGTGCCAGGGTTGCGGTTATGCTGTATGTAAATTCGAGGCTGTGATCATCTAACAGGCAAAGTGCCCGGGAGGGTCTTGTAGAGATTGATGGTTCTTCGGGAAGAATTCCATGGGAGTCGGGGAGGGTCGAAGAATGTCGTGTTGGAGAGCGTTGTTAGGAAGGTGAAGACGGTGTGCAATCGCCCTGGAGGAAGAGTTCCTGCCATTTCTCTTGCGCCACTTAGATGTATCCAGTATTCAGACATGCTGCCTTCCATTACCTGGAAAGTTTTAAACTGGCAAAGTAATAGACGATCGAAGGTACTTACATCTGCCGTGACCAACGAAAGCGTAGCTGACATTGTTGTTTGCGAGTGCTCGCCTGATGGTGACTCCCGAATCGCTTTCCGAAGGTATGTGAAGGCCTTCGCTCTGGAATTCCTCCCCAAAAGATTCGGCTCAGTGTCAATCTCTTTTTCATCCGCACCTCTGAGGTGAAAGGCAGAAGTTGTCAAGAGCGAGTAGAAGACCGCGGTATTGCTAGCCGGTATTTGATCCATGCTCCCCATGCCGAGTAGGAAATTTGAAGATGCCACCATGGCGCTTGGGACATAGATGGAGCTTGGATTGTTGTTGTGCTGAATAGGTTGGAGGAGGTCTGCTATGTGTTGCACGTAATTGTAAAGTAGCCTTCCAACGAGTGGATGCTAACACATGCTTGATCTCAGTTCCATTGACAGTGAAGGCAGTGAGGTATAGCCCAGGTATTATTAACTTGAGTTACCCTGGACAATTTCAAGGTCTTCCTGGTCCTCGAGTGGAATGCATCTTCCGTGGATGTTTGGGAAATCAGATCAGGTGGTATAGTTCTAGTAGCATATATGATCAATGAGAGACCCCAGACCTGATCAAAGTCTCTGTGTCCAGATGAATGATGTACGCGGGATGCTGAGGCCGGGTATAAGAGTATGGATCCGTACTATTAGCTGTTACCGGACAACAGCTTGACCACAGCCTCGTGCCCGTTCTTAGCTGCCCACCAGAGCGGCGTCCGACTGCCGCCGTCCTTCGAATCGACTGCGGCTTTACTCGCGAGTAGTAGCTTGACTATAGCCTCGTGCCCGTTCTTAGCCGCTAACGAGAGCGGCGTCCGATTGTGATAATCTTTCGAATTGACCTTGGCTTTACTCGCGAGCAATAGCTTGACTGTAGCCTCGTGCCCGTTCTCGGCCGCCCACGAGAGCGGTGTCTGACCGTAACTATCGTTTTTCGAGTCGACTTCGGCTTTACTCGCGAGTAGTAGTTTGACTATAGCCTTGTGTCCATTCCTAGCCGCCCACGAGAGCGGCGTCTGATTGTCGCTGTCCTTCGAATCGACTTCGGCTTTACTCGCGAGCAGTAGCTTGACTATAGCCTCGTACCCGTTCTTGGCCGCTAACGAGAGCGGCGTCTGACCGTCGCTGAGCGGCGTCAGACCGTCGCTTCCATTCGAATCGACTTCGGCTTTACTCGCGAGTAGTAGCTTGACTATAGCCTCGTGCCCGTTCTCGGCCGCCCATAAGAGCGGCGTCCGACTGTGATTATCTTTCGAATTAACCTCGGCTTTACTCGCGAGCAATAGCTTAACTATAGCCTCGTGCCCGTTCTTAGCTGCCCATGAGAGCGGCGTCCAATTGTGACTATCCTTCGAATTAACCTTGGCTTTGCTCGCGAGCAATAGTTTGACTATAGCCTCCCGCCCGTTCTCGGCCGCCCACGAAAGCGGCGTATGATCGCAAATATCCTTCGAGTCGACCTCGGCTTTGCTCGCGAGCAGTAATTTGACCGCAGCCTCGTGCCCGTTCTCGGCCGCCCACGAGAGCGGCGTCCGACCGCCACTGTCATCCGAGTCGACCACAGCCTCGAGATCAATGCCAATCAAGTTTTGCTCATGTAGAAATTCCTCTACAAAACTATCAAGGCCTAGAGCAGATGCCAGACACAGTAGGGATCCAGTTGCTGGAATTCTGTTATGCTTGTTATGGATTTTAGTCCATTTCGCACGTGGTTCAGATGGTAAACAAATATCTCGTGTCATATTTGCCACTGCTACCTGGCAATTTTGCCTTGACTGGCGGTAGTGATCTATCCAGTAGATGGCAGAGTAGTCAAGTAGTGAATCATCTGTCTTTGAAAAGTTTGAATAGAGGTAGGAGATGCATGCTTCTGCAAGGACCGAATTGGCGTCTGTCAAGTCGATAGAGTACTTCCAAAAGTATGAGTGAGGGGTAATCGTCCCAGAGTCCGGCGTGTCCTGCGCTTTCTGATTCTCATTGTTGATGTCAGGACCAGTCGCGACCAGAAATTCTCTCACCGTTTGATGGAGAAGGTAAAGTCTTTCATCGACACGGATAACAAGGAGACCGCAACAATCCCGGATTATGTCCCAGATTCCCTCTTTCGATTCCATTTCATCGGCCAAATCCTGGTATGGTGGCTGGTGCTCCAGTAATAGCAAAGCTATTGACATTTCCCCAAGAGTGAGTGGTCTTCTTGCCGCTATAATCATTTGCAAGATATTTCGCGTCTTTTTGAGGTCCTGGTTGCCTAGGCCTTGGGTTTTCGATCTGTTCAGAATCTTTTCGTAAGCGTCATCGACGTCTTTTGGTGGATTTTTAACAAAGCTCTCGATATACTCCTTGCTGATGCCAGATGTCTTTTTCAGGAGATCGTCGAAAATAAGAGTGATCCACAGATAGGTACGTCCTGGAGCAGCACCCAGATTCGTTTTCATCAAATTGCTTTTCTGCTTCGTGAGGTGGAAAGTATCACAAATCTGATCGATGCGTTTGTCAACAACGATCTTGATCTCCTCTGCAATATCGTTGGCAACATCGTCTTCTTCGCCAGCAAGACGGATTTCGGGAAGCTTATGTCCCCAAACGTAGGAGAACTGAGATTGTATTATGTCTCCATACGGCCGAGTAGTCAAGAAAAGCTTGAGGAGACATGATGCCTGGTTTCGTGGAGTTCGGTAGAACTCATTGATGGCTTTGATAAGTTCGTTCCTGCCATTCGGCTGGCATTCGTCCAGGGCATCAAGAATGCAAATAACCTCTCCAGCATCGGTGTGAAGAGCGGCCTCAGTGAACGTCTTCCAGAGACTGGAAACAGAACCAAAAAAACTCTCTTTTCCCATGGTCTCAAGACGTCGAAAAGCGGAATCAGCTAGAGAAGTACGACGTTTCGACTCAGAGATGATCAGGAGTTGGTGAAGGAGTGTGCAAAGTGCCCCAGTGGCGCTCCTTTGATGTTCAAAATCATCCTTGAAGAAGAAATAGCACACAGTTCGGTCGTTGAGCTTGGACAAGACGGTATCTATGAGATGCTTTGACAGAACCGATTTGCCGCATCCTGGATAAGCGGTCAAGAGGAGGAGAGGAGACCCCGTATTTGGATTCTCCGGACACTCCCATGCTTTGAATTTGTCATGATTTGTGAACCATTTGCAAGTACCTTCCTCCGCACGCTGGACTCGCTCTTTGCTGTATTCGTAGCTATCTCCGCCGGGCCATGCATATTCATTGAGTTTTTGGAGGAATGCCGTAATCTTCTCGTTGCGAACAGCGGTTTCTTTGCTAAGAGTTGCGGTCTGTTGCGCCAATTGACCCTTTTCCTGTGCCTCCCGGATCATTCGAACATCCTTCCAACCATTGACTGCAGAGTGGTTGTATACACGAGCTTCGGCATCTTTGATTGCGGATAGCAAGGTATCCCATTCAACCTGGTTGAACATGTCTTTCAGTGTCCGGGTGATTGGATGCTTTTCAAGGTGACAGGCTGCCCGGGCCAGAAACTCGAGTATGTGGGAGCATAGTTTCGTCATGGATGTCTTGAAGACTGGATCTTGCGCGTCTGTCCAATGGAGCTTCTCGTTTTCAGCAAGATCGTAAATCACGTCTGGAATCTCCCACAGGCCTTTGAAGAGAACGTCCCGCTGACTGCCGGCTTGAGTACAAAGCTATCTGAGCATCAGCATCTGGCGTATGAAGTGGCAATGAAGAACTTACCGACAAAACGAGCATCACACCAGCACACGCTACAGAAGCAGGGAGGCAAGGTTGAGAGGCAGCAGAAATGACCGCTTCCGCCTTTAGAATGCAATCGGCACCTTTTTTCAAGACACTGGCAAACTTGCCCAACTTGCTTGTATCGCGAAAACCCTTGGATTCAGACACAATGAAAGCGGAGATCTGTTTCTGCCTCTCTAGAGTACCAGCAGGGTTGAGGTCCTTCTTCAATTTAGATTTCAAGATGTCGTAGTACGCATCCAGAAGTTCCGTCTGTTTCTTGTCCAGTCTCAGTTGGGCTTCGGCAATCTTCCACATGTCATTTTCTTGGGCCGAGCCGGCGGCATCTGGATCAGTGTTTGAATTCTCTTGATCCCGAGACCTACCCGTCGCGGCGTCCAGTTCGGCATCTTCGTCGTCGTCTGACTCGACATTTTGATTGTCGTCTGGCCTATTATCCGGCTTGCCCTCCAGTTTGACTGCCAGTACCACAGCATTGGCGCCAGCAACAAGCCGGGCCTCATGATTAACGCCTGGCCTAATCTTCGGCGTGGAAGAGCTCGCATCAGCTGTGGTCGGAGCATCATCTGCTTTCCCTCTCCGAACTGGTGATGGTGTACGACTCGACTGACGAGAGTGGTCTCGAGAAAACGGGCGGAACCAACCAGGCTGAGCCGACTTCCATCGCTCCAGACGGCCTTTCTTGCAGCGACCGGCTGCTTGTTCCTCGCTCATTCTACGAAGATTGTAAAGGAGGTGATTGATGAGTGATATTCCATTTCAAGCCTAAGGTGAACGGTGGAAAGAGTCGGGATGAGGCATGAGGCATAACACACTTTGCAGCATAGGAGGCTGAGGCTGCGGCTGAGGCCGGGCACAGCAAAAGGGTAGGGATGAGCGATATGTACGAGGCTGCACGATCCATGTCCGGCCTACGGCAGACGGCCAATTATTTTATCGTCTTTGCAGTTGATGTCACCAGGGAAATTCATCCATTTTGTGGAGACGACGTGTTGTCAAAGCATTGGCTTGTGCGGGATGCATTGTATTCAGTGTAGGCATGCACAGGACATTAGACGCCGCTCTGTGACTGCAACGCTGACATTCTGAGGAGTTGTGGTGGGGCTGAAGAGAACACGAATGGAGGTGGTGCCTCACGCCAATAGAAATTTACGAGAGAGAGCAGTTCAGCCATTGTCGGAGGAATGAAGGCAGAACTAATCGTGTTTGACTTGCATGTAGAGGATTTGCCTATGATATCTGTATAGACACCCACTAACTGCGCACGCGTGGCAATATCTGAACTCTGAGATTCCGCTGCAGATAAACCGCGCTCAAGTTAGTACAGTACTGTACATAGGATGCCTCGGCGTTAAAAATGGTCGATGTGGTCTGTGCTCAGATTTTTTGGGGAGGCTGACTGACGTAAGAAGACTTAATGGGCATTCGAACCTCGACATCTCAACCCTGCATGGCACATTTTGACCGGTATCCTCTCGCGCTTCCAACCGACACTCTCTAACCTTATTGAAAGGATTTTGAAATCAAGCAGACCACTATCAGTGAGAGGATGGAGCCCATCAGAAAACATCTGAGGCTTCTGCCAACGTGCCATGTGTGCTGTAGCACTGTTGCTCCAAACATTGACTTTGTCATCGCATGTACAGTATTCCCTTCAATCCGCACGATTTTGA
The DNA here is from genome assembly GCA_900073065.1 of Phialocephala subalpina. Lineage (NCBI taxonomy): Eukaryota > Fungi > Ascomycota > Leotiomycetes > Helotiales > Mollisiaceae > Phialocephala > Phialocephala subalpina. The sequence goes on from FJOG01000003.1 coordinate 3,236,051, forward strand.
CTGATTCTTGGCAGTACAAGCTTTTCAGGCTACAAATGGAGATGTGCGACATGTCTAGACCAGAGCAGCGTGGAAGAATCCGTGGCGGATGGCTACATGATAACATGGTGATGGAGGAGCTCGATCCAGCCGTCCTATTCAGTATTGCTGGTTGACTGGGCACACTACAATTGAGGACCAGAAGGAGAACGGGATTCGCTACTTCTGCAACAGGGTAATGCTCTTGCTGGTGGGAAGTGGAGGACCTGGTGCGCGCGGGCCAATGCAAGGACCTCCAGGACCGTAGATACAAGTCCCGTATACTCGGGCGGCGATGATCGCAAGCCACCGAAGATCTCATACAGAAGCTTTTGGAGCGAGTCCAAACAGGCCGAGCCACTTCAATCCCAACATCTGCCAGCGGGATATGGTTTGCAGCTAGGACCCATTCATAGGGCTCCGGCTCCAGTGTACATGGCGGGCAGGGGAGCTGGCGGGTTCATAGATCCAGTCCAGCGTACAGCGACTCCTCTACCGCTGAGATTGCCACGGCCGCCAGCTCTTGCTCAGCCGCCACCCCAGCGTTTCACACTGAAGGAGGAACGACGACAAGTCATACTTTAACAACGCCGAGATATTCGACGACAACAAGACAATCAACTGTTTCCGGCCGAAGTGCAGAATCTTTGGCGACAAGGACTGCTGAGTGCCCGGCGACGATATGAGCGTACTCGACTAGGACTCCCAAATCAATCGCCACCCCAGTCTCAACAACCAAGCCCTTCTCATTTGCAGGTCAGAGATCGATCACGGGAAGGCCCCCTCAACCGAGCAGAGGGCTCTGCGACACCCGCTCACGCAACGCGTAATCCCACGCCAGTGGATTACATGAAATTCAATCAGTATGAGCTTGCGGGAATGCTCTGTGAGCGCGACCTCTGTGAATCTGGCAGCAAAGAATCCAAAATCGCCAGGTTGCAGGAGGACGACGAGACGCCAGCGTATATGAAGTACGTTCCCTATGAAGAGGTTTACAAAACTTTCACGCGGGATAAGCTCAGGGAGCTTCTCCGTGAGCGCGCCCTCCCGTACTCTGGCAACAAAGCAGTACAAATCGCCAGACTTCTGGAGTCTGACAAGGAAGTTCAATCTGATGACATAACACTTATGGAAGGTCTCGCGGAAGGTCTCGTGGACCTTGGTTTCCCTACTCCGAGGTTTCAAACTTCTGTATCCTCAGGCCTATCCAGCCCGTCCACCATGAGCCAACCCCCTTCGATTCTCGAGCCAAATTCCAGCTCTGCAGATGGCGCGACTGGTATGGATTCGCTCTTCAGGTCCAGGGCCCCTATGCATGAAATTTCCAACTCCCAAGGTCCAGCGCTTCCAGTGGGTGATAGTGCTCCTTCCGCTTCCAAACCAGAATCTCCTTCATCCTCAACCGAAGAAGAGGATATACGGTGCACCCTGTATGATGTATGGTGACAATTCGATCCTTCGCATTGCAGTAGACGAGGTCGCATAGTGTACAAAGATGGTTATACAAAGGGCAAAGGACGTATCAGGCGGGGATTCGGTGCTGTCTTGGTGCTTCGTAGTGTTCGAACAAGGCATCATTGTTTGGGGCCTTTGCAGTATGCTTTCGAGGGTTCCGGATTCGTTATCCTTCAGGTCATTGGAGCGATTGTGCTTTCTGGTTTGACGTGGAACATTGTGATTGTGGCTTTCGCAATTGAGTTCGAGGGAATTCTACCTTGGTATTATCCATTTCCTTGCTTTGTATGTGTACTCTCTGCGAGCCGGTGCATTGGTGTTATTCCTTGAATCTCGTTTCGAGAGGCCAAGATTTTAATCGACGTTCATTTGGATTCGGTGTGTTGCTTCAGTTTGGGACATTGGTGATATTCAAAACCCCAGAGGAAGTTGAAGTGACGCGACGGCCTAGCGCGACGGGATCTCCCGTCCTTCGAACCCCGCCCAGCACGTGCCTTCACACAACCTCCTTCTTACACCTCACAAACTCCTCCAAGCTCACTCGGAACATCCAGGAACAACTCTAATTCGTCTTTTAAACCTCATCCCGATGAATATGACAGAGCCGCATCACCACGCGCGGGGAATCTCCGCCTAAAGCATTCATCGGGCCCCTCCGACGACCCTTGCAGCGCCGCCCCGCCAACCGAACCAAGAGGCAAAAATCAGCCCATTGACACTTGCGATCACCTTACTTTGTTCCTCCATTCCTGTTCTTTCTCTTGGTTCCTTTGCGACTTTCAGACATCGTCCCATACTTTATTTCTTGCTGACTCCACGTTTGCTGATTGGCTAGAGTGCTTCGTTTGTAAGGAGAAGTCTCCTGACAAGCCTTCAATTCGTACGATGCGGACAACACGATGGGCTCATATGCGTCATTCACATATCATTTTCTTGCCTTTCTTGCTCGCTTTTTGATCATTCCAGGCCGAAAATGATTAGGGATGAAAGTCAATCCCGAGGATCTGGTCTGGTACGGTTAGACTGGGTAAGCGGAGGTGAGGATTTTCCTTTGATATATATTTTGTCTCCTGTCCTGTATGTAGGTGCCTTTCATCATACAGCATCAACAAGCAAGTACAACAGCAAGCGCATCTCAACTCAACGAAACACACTCCACTCCGGTTCTCTACATCAATCACTCAACTCCAGACCAATAAATCTCCCCTTTGGTATTACACAACCTCTACTCTCGACATCAAGTCACACAACACCAAACCCAACTCTCGAAATGGCACCAATTAGAATCTCCCCAGCCATGGCAATGCGCACACTCAAACTCGCCCGCCCAGCCCAAAGACAATTCAGCGTCGTAGCTCGCATCCGTCAAGCAGCACGTAACTTCGAACCTCATCCATTTGAGCGCTATCCTAAGACACAGCAAGCTGCCCCTGCAGATTGGTCGCGACAATTCAAGAAAATGGGAGGGAATGCTTTATTGTAAGCTATTACCAATCACAGTTTTTACAAACTGCTCTTGTACACGAATTTGATACTGACCATTTCACAGCTTTTTTCCCGGCTTCGCAATCGTTCTCGGATGGCCTTTGGTTGGAGAGGCGTTGTTGGATGGGAATATGGTCTAAACATCCATCTACTTCTCATTCACTCACCACCTCTTCATTTCCCTCTTCGCCACTACACCACCTGCATCACCTTGGGTCCATCCCTCAGCGCGGAAATAGATCAAGCAACAACGGAGGCGGGAAAGGAAAGTGGTTGGTCACAGGATTGATACTGCTGGCTTGGGATACCTGTACATATATCTTCGGGGAAACGTTTTGGGATCAGATTGGGCACGAGGAGAGTTGGTTGGATGATGGATAGCTTCACTGCTCCCTCTATCTTCCTCCTTCTCGGCTTCATGCGGTCTACGACTTGGGATTTTCCTTTGTTTGCATGGCATTGGATGGCGTTTACACACAGGACTTTGGAAAATGCATGGTATTGCATTTGGAGAGCAAAGAGTAGATAGCTCTTGCTGATAATACAAAAATACTTCAAAAACTTACAACAATGGCTTGATTGTGGATGTGACTTGGCTTCTAGATGCGCTTCTGACTTGTGATCGATACACAAGTCCCCTCCCACAAACAGCAGGAAAGAAACATCCGACAGCCTCCTTCGGACCAATTTGATCCCCCCTTCACCATCGGATTGAGAAGATGCATTGAGCCTGCTCTCGAACGGTCACTGGCGCAAAACCCATCCGCTAACTACGCAAAGTGGCGGCCACCTTCATCCTACAACACCCTCCACTCCTCTTTGAAATTTTCCTTCGTTCTCAACACAACCAAACCAAATTCTCTTCCCCTCTTACTCCATCCAATCCCCGTCTCGCGTCAACTTTTTATTTTGAATATCTGGTAGTACCAACCCTGATCAGCGTAAACAGAATGGCGTTCACGAAACCCCTCAGATGTGCATGGAGTTGAATGTTTTTCTCCTTTCCTGCTTCTCGTCACGGGTCTCACTTCTCGTGCCTTGTTTCCTTGTTGCCTTTTCTGCCTTCCCCATTCTTGCTTTCTTCCTGTATATTGTTTTTCTGTTTTCCTTTCTCTGGCCACATATGTCGTGTCTTCCTGTCTCTTCATCTTTACTTTTGTTGATCTTCATTCATTATGCCAAGCTCGCAAGCTTTCACGGCTACCCGTCCCGCAAACTTGCATTCTCCTTCCTGTACGTACTCTTCTCAAACCTTGAAGCGCAAGGAGACGTCTAACATTTTCATACAGAATTCCAATATCTCTTAGAGCGCGGGTGGTAAACATTCAATTCGATTTATCAGGGGTATCTACTACTACTAACGTAGACCACTCCATACAAGCAAGCGCAATAAAAACAAAAAGAATGACGATGCGGTCCTCCGATCTTAACAGAGACTGAAAGAGGAACCTCGTGATATCTATTTCATAACTCAACAACGCCCCTCATACAATACCAGAGCAGGCTCATCCTTCGTGAAAGGAGAGGGCTTTGGGCATAGATATATGCAGATGTAGATGCAGATGCAAATGCGACCATGCTCAAACCAAGTAAGTATAATGCAACTCCAATACTCCTCAATCAAACGCGAGAATCCCCACGCCCAGCAAATATATGCACGCCGCCCACCAATACCTCCTATCGTCACCCATCGTCGCTCAAGCATGAGTCTTGACAGCCACATCTCCAGCTTCCAAGTCCTTCAAATTCCTACTCAAGCTCCCACTCCGCTTTCCTTCACTTGCACTGCACTCACACTTGAAACACTAAGTCCGGTACCCTTCCTCTTACGCAATGCTTCGCGCCACCTCTTCGCATTAACTCCTGTCGGCGTGCTTTCCCCATTCCCATCAAAACCGAGGACTTCGCGAAGTTCAGGGATCTCGGCGTGGTCGCGAGTATTGCGCATGCGATGGCACCAAATAACATGTTTCTCCTCTCCTGCTCCTGCTCCATTCTTTCCCTCTCCCACTCCCAATTGTTTCCTTTGCTCACCTTCCGGCGAAGAAACAGGGGAAGGCGAATCCGGGTCGATTGGCTCGAATAAGAATTCTCCGCCGACTTGATGATAGTCCCCCCCTTTCAACGCCTGGCCCCCTTTTAACATTTTGAGAGATAGTACGAAACTGCGGACCATGATGTTGAATAATTCCTTGCGCTGGTATTCAGGTCTCGTCCCAAGATTCAGCGTCCGCATCATTCCTAGCTCATCGTAGAGTTTCTTTGTTGGGTCTGCGAAGATGGGGAATGGGCAGGAAGTTTCGGCGCGGTACATGGGGATTAGGGAGGGGTCGCCGTGGCCGATGACGATTAGGGAGGTGGGGGTTGGGAGGCGGAGGAGGGAACTGGGGGAGATGTGGGAGCGGGTTAGGGTGCGGATGTATTCTTGGCAGTTCTGTTATAATTTATGTTGTTAGCATGCAAATATACGTGATGGGGTGAGTTGAAATGGAGGGGTGAAGAAAAGGGGAGCAGAGGAAGGGAGAATAGAGGGGACATACACCACAAAAGAAGTGCCGGATGAATATAACCATCACCCTCCTCGCAACATTAGGTCCAGTATATAAATTCTTAAACAACACCGTCTTTCCATCCTCATCCAACACAGGTAGATTCTCAATCCTCTTCAACGTCTTCAAACTTGGTAATTTATTATCCGTCTTCACATCTCCCGCGAAGTCGAGTTCGGGCTCGGAGGGGTCGTTGACTGCTGTATCGGCTGTTTCGAGGGAGGATTTGGAATTCGAGGAGTGCGCCGAGTCGGTCATGTTTTGCTCCGAAGAGGGCGGGTGTGCTGACGCGGACTGCATAGTTGATTCCTGCACGTAGGTTGTGGTGGAGGATATAGCCATGGTTTGATCTGGCCAAGGCGGAGGAAGGAGGGATGCTGGAAGGAGGTGTATTCTGCTCGAATTCTCTCAATTGCAATTCATGCAGCAGGTCCTTCAGTGCAAATTCGGCCCCTAAGAAATTTAATCGATTGATGCCTTGTTTCGTCCTGCGAATATATAACCGTGTCGTCGACGAAAAGAGGAAGGAACGAAGTCTTCACCGTCCAGCGCGAAGATCTCTCTGGTCATAAACATAAATCAAATCTTGGAAGTCCAAGTAATTCTAGACGTCGCGCCAAAGGGCACAACAGGTCATTTTGCATGCCCGGCATCTTGTTTTCAGATCGCTTCTGGTATGGTCGGTGTATTGGGTGTGTGTCGCGTCTGTGTCTATCACTGTTTGAGGATCGTTTGAAGGGACCAAGGCGTCGGTGGCGTTGGAGCTGGGGGTGTTGATTGGGCAAGGTGAAGGGGCGGTTTAACCTTATTTGCATCAAGCACCTAGCTGCGAACCTTAGAAATAGGTGCAGATGCTGAGGTACGACGAGATGTCACTGTTGCTGTCATGTGGATATGTGGAATATTGAGACTTGGGAGAGTTCATGGTGAATGATTCATTGAAGATTCAAGAGAGAAACTTGAATTATGGATTTGTGTTTGCATACGAGGTCCCAGTCGAGGCTCGAGTTTGGGAGGGATATCAGCCAAGAAGACTCCTGTCACGGATGCTCTCATCCCGGTGTCGATCATGAGGCCAGAGCTGGCCAGTGGGGAATGCTTGGAGCACGGCGGCTGAACGAAGACTTTGCTGTCCCCAGCTTCTTCCACTTTTCAAGACGTCGCACCTACCAATGTTTTCTCTTTTATTACGGGGGGGTCAAGCGACGATGATGAAGGTATCGATGCATGCTACCATGAGAAACCCATGCAGGGTCACTTCGCGTGCAGTCGCGGTGGGTGATTGAGGCGTATTCGGTAATAGCTCCGGTGGTACGGAGTATACTCCGGAGTACCAATCTCGCATGCTCGTGATGTTTGTCGCATGCATTTTCGTTTTTGGACGACGTCGAGAATCTTTATCAGGACGGATGCTGTGTTGACAGACTGTGCCGTAAACGTGACTGCGGCTGGCTCCAGACCTCAACATGGCCCCGAGTGCAACAACGCGCGGGGTCGGTTAAACCGGCATTCAGGAGGATTCAGGTTCAGGGCATCTTCGCGTTTCCTGCCAATGATTCCAGTGGGGGTGGCATGGCTGCAGCACAGCCGCATGCTCGCATCTCCTCCCATGAACGAGCTGGAAGACAGCCATCCGACCACTATCTCTCACCAGTGACCTCTCCATCAGGCTATCTCCAACCACCAATGTCTCAACCCGACAGTCCATTATCAATTGCTGCCAGTATCACAGGCATCTTGACCTTTGTCGCTGCCGTGGTGGCAGGTTTCTATGCTCATGCCGTCAGCCTGAAGAACGCCATCGATACCCAGGCTGAGGTCGCCAGCGCTCTCGAGAAGATAGACTTCCTCGAGACAGAAACAAACATGCTGAACAACGCCTATCTGGCATCTCAAATCCGCCATCCCGAACGTAGGTATGGAAGCGGCGACTTCAAGTACTTTCATGGTCTGTACGGCCAATCTCTGGAGAGAATGAGGACCATGGATCGAGAACTCCAGAAATTCACCACTCTCATCACTGGCGGTAATCGCTATGATAAGGTGTCTCGAGTAAAATCAGCAGCAGCGTGGATGACCGCACGCGATCGTGTTCACAAAGCTATTGAAGAAAGGAAGGCGGAGAGCACGCGAATATTTCAGATCCAGTTGGCGATACTTTCAGCGTAAGTGCGACTGCTGCAAGACCCGTTGAGATGAAGCTTTAACACCCATCAGCAAGATCGATGAATTGTCTTATCACCAGAACCACCACAACGTGAGCTGCTCGATTGTCGTCGAGGAATTGGGTCAATTGGGGACGATGCAGAGGTATTTGACCACTCTCCCTTCCCCTTTCCTCCCCTTTCCTCTCCTCTCCTCCCCTCTTCACGTGCTTCGTATACGATACGCGCAGGGAATGTCACCAAATGATACCAACCTTTTCAATAGTGCTGCAGACGCAGAAGCGAATCGCCGCATTCTGTCGTTTCCGCCGTCGCCGAGCACGCCAGCAATCTTATCTCCATCAAAAGGGGAATTGTCATCTGAAATATTGGCTGCGATAAGAGCCCCTGTCGGAAATCCCCTGGCTGGTCCCACCCTTAACGACCATCACTGAACATTTAGGGATGATGAGCAACGGCACCCAACGACTCTTTTCCCGTCATGCTCGTCATCCTCTCGCAATCGATGGAATATTCTCGATCATCGAATTTCAATTCTTCGATCAATTTTTCTGATCTCGATTGATGCTTTTTTGCGAAGGTTTATTTCTTGCGCCACGAGGATCGGGTCTCTCCTTCCAGATATTGGTGAGAGTGACATATCGTTAAGCCACTTGAGACTTGGCACCAAGAGACGAGGCAACACAAGGTCGATAAAACATCTTCAGCCCTTCCGAAGCCCTTTTTGCTGATACTCTGCCTCTAGATCACACCTGAACATCCCTCAGACGCAGCCTTATCTACATCGCAGCGTCTGAGCCTCTTCACTAGTACCGCCCTGCGGTAACTCCTGCCTCCCGTGGCAGCGAGAGCTTGTGAGACATTCCACCACATTGTTCCAGAGGCGGGGCCATCGTGAAAAGAAAATAAAACAATTTCGATTCAGCAATCTTATAGTCTTGGCCAGGCTTGCAAATCTGGGACACTAAATCTTGACACATCCCCATGAACTTCTAACCTTCCCAATCGATCGACTGTCTTGATCTTCCACCTACGAGCTGTCCCACCATCCAATTGACTGGGTATGGTAATTGTCGAAACACCAGGGGAAGGTCGAGTGCTTCTGGAGGGACGCTGGTTGGACTCGACATCGATACGGAGGATTTATGAAGTGCTTTGCCTGGATCGAATCGGCCGTGCAGGCAATGTATGTTGTCTAGTCACTACATTCCGTGCCTTTACTGATCTTCTCCCAGAACGAATGACAGCAAGGCCGGTCAACGGAAGGATGATCACAAGGGGACAAGTCGGCCGTCGACACAACAGGGTGATGAAGTCAAGATCGAGCAAATCGAGGTGCCTTCACTCACGGTAGCATCTCTGCCGGCCGCAATGAAGGCTTCAACAAATAATCATCACCTCGAGAGCAACGCCGATACCTGGAACGACTCCGATTCTTCAGCAGAGACTGCAGTATCGGATTCAGCGAAGCGGCCCTCTATTCGTCCTATATCACAGGAAGATCTGCCAGTGAAGAGCAGCAAGACTTCCGGTAGATCTAGAACCATGGCGAGTGCTAGAGAACCACTCTATGATTCATCCTTGGCCTTCGACTACAATCCCTCAGTTGTCGCCTATGTATCAAGCGGCAAGATACAGAATACAAGGACATTGAGGCGGCGGAACATGAGTTCCACATCTACCATCTTCAAAAACTCGCCACTAGCACCAATCACAATAATTGTCACCACACCAGAAGAACAAAGTCCTTCACCACCACCGACCTCTGGATCATCACAACCACAGAATCCATTCACCCAAATACGTGCCCACCAGCAATCCGCATCTCTTCCTGGATCACGGCGGACCAGCCTATCCTCGCCGAACCCCCAGCTCCTCATCCCAGATCGCCATCTTCTCATGCCCCCGACTGAACGGCAAATCAATGCCAGCAAATTACGAAAAGCGAAGGAATTCCGAGAGATCCGGAAGTTTCTCATCAGCTTCATGAACGCCAAAGGCGACCAATTTCCAAAGAAGCTCCGGATACGGATGATGGAAATGTATTGCATCACAGAGTCTGATCTCTCTCCTGAAATTGTCGCCAAATTCAACGACTCGGAAATCCGAGACGAGGGCGTAGCATTGGAGCAATTGGGCATTTCAGAAGAGAGTACCGATGCCGACGATCTGAGGATGCTCCAAATGATGTTCACAAGTCAGATTCCAGTCGTGACGCCGACAAGGGAACAGGCAGCTGTGGATACGATTCCGTTACCGAGAGCGAGGAAACAGAGCCTTAGTGCGAGACGAGCCGAATCGAGGAAGGATGATGGAATGAGTTGGTTGGGTCCACTGATTACCTCGACTCCAATGATGGCACCACCTCTCGACAGCCCTCCTCCACGACCAGAGCATAAATTAAGCCACTCTTCGTCGATGCCGAACATGAAGCCGATTCAAGAAACGAGCGCTCCTCCCGTGCCTTCGGTTCCTGGTTCCTACAGCAACGCAGTTGCTCACTCGAGAAGAGGGAGGAATAGCACTCTCTCAGGAGGAAGCACGACGAGTCTTGTGCCTGTTGAAACCAAGTTGAAAGTCCTGGATCAACAAACCAGAATCAAACGCGGGAACATCATCTCCGGAGCCTTTGGCTCGATCCGAGAAGCTATTTCATCCTCGAAAGCAAACAAGGCGGCCGAGAAGAGGAAGTTGTTGAAGGACGCTATCCTTTGACAGTCGATACGTACTGAGATGGTTTTGCAGCGAGGACACAACACGACACGACATTTCTTTATTTATTTGGACAGAATCAGCGAGCTAGCGATTGAGCGTTTCGTTTGAGCATGAACATATCACACCTACCCACCCAACTAAAATTTGCTATCTGCTACTCTTTGCTTGCATGGATATATACGCGTTGAATACGGCATTCTCGGTGTTTTGGAGCTAGGAATGGATCTTCCTTCTTTTACTTATTTGACGATATTGCATGGTGTTTTTTTTAGATGGGGTACCTATGGGATATAACATAAGATAGAATTACATAATTTTGCTCCTACTTGCAAGGAGTTGCTTTTCGTGTATATAGATACCCCTTACATAGTCCGAGAAGAATGAGATATGGTGAGATCATGATCTACTTATGTTTTGGTGCTTGTAAATGTGCGGTATTGTGTAGAGATTTAAGAGTTCGTGATGAGTTTTTGTTACCGAGTCGCTGAGATGGGTATATCTAGAAATGGAATGGAAGTTCAGGGTAGAGCCGGGGATCTTTGAATGGTGGAAGGAGGGGAATCAAGAAGTGATGTTAGGTGAGGCTAGGTAGAAAGTTGTTGCGTGAGATGAGTTAAGTATGTATCCGAAGGCTATCTAAACGTTAAGTATAAGTAGTTAGTTAGTATTTTCACACCTATTTGAGAGCCTTTTTTTTATCTTCCTAATTCCCTATTCTACGATAGATAATGGCCTTTTTGCATGATGAGTTTGGGATTCACGCACGTGACCGACTTCAGATTGTGAATCGGGAGGTTGGGGAGGTTGGATCTTGAATTAGTTTCATGCTCTAGAATTATTTTGAAAACTTTTGGAGGTTATAAGTTCTCAGTTAGGTTGGCATATTGGTATTTGTGCGTGCCAAGGCAAATTATCTATATATTAACTGATGGGATCTTTGAGAAGGGGGAATATTGAACGGATTCTAGAGTCTGATTTTGAGGACTTTTGGGACTGACAAGTTCTCACACAACTTAAGGCATTGGTTTTGGTACTTGGTGCATGCTAATCTGACATTTATAGGTGACGACTATTTACTACACAGCAACTCATTCCTCCTTCAAGTCCTTCGGAACCGGCTTCTTCCATCCCGTCCATCCTGGACGCCATCGTCCTGTCCAATTCTGCCAATGCTTTACCGCTAACTTGTCCAATCTAACGAAATCACACTTGATCGAACGCACCACCATGTCATCGGGTAAAATAACTGGAACACCGGGTCCCGTCACCAATTGCCTGTACCCTTCCTCAAAGTACTCCTTTGGTGACTTCTCCCTGAAGCTTCCGTCCTCGTTCTGCTGTTTGGTTCCCCATCTTGGAAACCCTTCCTCTCCTTCTGGCGTCATGTAGAACATAGCATCGATGTAGTCTTCTCGAAGCTTGACGATCTTCGGTTCCACCTCGGCGAACCAGAGCCTCAGCTTCTCTCTGCCCCTGATCTCCTCGGTGGTGAGTTGGCTTAGCGGTTGGACTTTCGGGTCGTCCCGGATGACGATCTCTCTTGCTGCTTCCTTCATGGCATTGCCTAGTGGATGGGGGAGACGCTGCTTGCAGTATTTGCACTGGCAGGTGATGCCTAATTTCTTCAAGTCCCGCTTTCTGTCCCAGTAATTTGATCCCTCCACCATGAATGATAAAGTGATTGCTTCCCCGGCCTTGATATCGCGACTGGCTGCAACTACCATACAACCCTTTTCAGTGAAGGCGTGCACGGCATTGGCGTCGCAGCTATGCTGTATGAGACCAGCTACCAGGTACATGTACAGGCCAGGTGGTTTGATGCCGAGGTTCCAAAATAACTGGTGCTGAAGCGCTTTTTGAGGGGCGTACATCTGCAGAATTCGCCGTCCTGGATGCAGCAACAGTGCTCTCGTAGGGCCATGAATTGAGCATGCTTTTCCGGATTGCTCGTCTTGAGCATGGCAATATATGACTCCTGTCGGAACCAATGCTTCTCCTTGTGGTCTTCGATGCTGAGATCATTGCCGTCAGGCAAGTAATTCACTGCCACTTCTCTGAAAATTTCTTGGGAGTACTTTATGTCTTTCTTAGCGAAGATGGTGGGAATGACCCTCTTAGTCTCATCATACTTCCTGATTTCAATAAGGTCGTTGTCTCTGGTTGCTTGTATGTATTAGTCTTTGAGCAAATGCCATAGGAGAGGAATATCTTACCAACGGTCCACTCGCCGTTCTTCATGCCGACAAATGCTGAAAACACAGCTTGGAACAAGCTTAATGTAGCATGACTCCTCTTTGCACTCGCTCTGAGTACCTTGCGATGTGCCAGATTCTCACTGTGAGATTGGGACCGCTCTTCGGAGTCTTCGCCATCCTCGAATACTCTCTTGGCAACAATCTTTCTCGTAAAGCATCTCAACTCCGCCGCCTTCTCAGCCTCCTTCTTCGCAGCTTGAGCAGCCTTCACTGGGTCATCGGCCAACTCCTGCTTCTTTCTCTTCTTCGCGTCTCTCTTTTTCTGATTCTTGTCATAGTTCTTTCCCTTTTGTGAGAACGACCTATCTCTCCAGAACTTACCGGCGCCGGCGGTAAAGGGTTGATCATCCTCCTTTGTAACAATGACATTTAGGGCCTCTGCAAAGCTCGAGATGTTGCGGCCTTCGAGTGCTTGAGCTCTTTCGGACCATTTCTCAAGCAAAGGTCTCTGGTCGGCAACTTCAGAAATCGAGAGTCTGTTGGTGGGCATTAGCTTTAGCATCGATAATCGAGGCGGGGGAAGAGGTACCTTTCGAGGAGGGCGACGCTGTCTACAATGTGGTCATGAATGACGAAATCATGATTCTTCTTCTTCCTCTTCACCATGTCTTCCCCAGGGCGTTTCCAAGCACCAGAGGTGCTGTGCGATGCGACAGGAAGAGTTGCCAGGATTCGAATCTCGTGGGTATTTTGGCGTATGACTGTTCGGCGGGCGCGCTTCTTATAGGCTCTCTCCTTTCGTCGTTGACCCCCTAACCGAGCCATCTTCGCGTTGCGTCCTGCGATTGATAGCTTCTCGTGTTTGTATACCTCGTGGAGTGTGTGTATGTTCTTCAGTTCTCTCCGAGTGATCATATTCTCCAGTTTCATGGCTTCACTAACCTCCGCTCTCCGAAGTTTCTTCTCCTCAGCCCTCTTCACCAGCTGCTTCGCCTTCTCAATCTCCTCTAGAGTCTTGTCGAAGAAAGTATACATAGATTTTGTGTCAATCTTGGTCCCAGTCTTGGTAATCGATGTAGCCATGAGCTGCGTTGGGGGGACAAATATCCAAGACTTGGAGGGCTGGTACGGCCCGAGGGAGTCCCAGATCTGCTTGGTGAATATGGGTGCCACGTGATCGACCCCCTTTCCAGGAGCCGGGCCATCTTGAATGTCCCGCGACATTTGAGGACTTCTGGATGCTACCATGTCGCTAGTGTGTGTGTGTGTGTGAAAAAGCGCAAAAAATGCAGGACAGAAGGGGTGTTGCCAGCAAAGGGTGTTCAAAGGTAGTTGTAATTGGAAGGAAAGGTTGTGTGCGTTGACTTGGATTTTGTATTCCACTAGCGTTATTTTGACGAAGTCGGTCTGGAATAACTCCTCCCACCGACACTACCTTCGGGTTTTGCCGTTGGAGACGAGCGAAAAGTTCAGATGGTTCACAGAGGTCCCGAGATTGGAGAGTCGATGGTGACGGTAATTTGATAATGGTCTATGTATATAGCTATTGTCGTCCTATTGTTGTCTTGCGCTCAGGGTTCGTAAGGGGAATTTGCCCTTGATCCTGTCAGGGGCACACCTCCATTCTTGGTCACAAGAATTGGGTCTTCGAGTCTCACGCCAAAGCCAACATCTTTGTCTAGCTTCTTGGCTTGATTAGTGGTAACATAGATCCCCTATCTCAGTCAGTATCCTTTCTTTCAAAACCAAAACAAATACTTACTGGCTCATTAGTAACCACCTCTCCCACCTTCAGCTTCTCGTTATTTGCGCCATTGAGATATGGATGCTCGTGCATCTCCAGGCCAAGACCATGACCAAGTCGGTGCGTGTAGAACTCTCCAAGGCCAACATCCGTGATGACCTTTCGAGATGCAGCATCGACGACAGAGCAGGTTTCGTTTATATTCATGTGCTCGACGGCAGCTGATTGCGCTGCGTGAACGGTCTTCCAGACATCCATAAGCTCCATGCTGACTTTAGACTTCGCAGGCAAAATCGTTCGAGTAACATCGCTGCCATAGTTGTGTAACTTCGATCCAATATCAATCAAGACAAACTCTCCATCCTTTAGCGTCTTTCCCGAAGACCCACCATGTGGGCTGGCAGCTTGATCTCCGAAGAGAACAATGGCCCAGTACCCCTTTCCGACACCTGCCCTTGAGAACAAAGTGGAAGCTGCGTTGAATATTACTTCCTGGGTCATTCCGATTTGGATGGTTTTCTGCAGAGACCGGACAAGTTGGAGTGTAAACGCGTTAATGCCTCGAAGGATAGCTAGTTCAGCTTCTGTCTTGACGGAGCGGAGGGATTGAATGGTCTCGGACATTGGCACAACTTCCACTCCTGTTGCTTGAATACCGGCTGCTATCATGAAACGAACGTGTTCATCGAGCATGATCTTCCGATAGCTCGTTTCCCTCTTCAGCACTTCATAGGGCGACTCTTCCTCTCGCCACTCGATGACTTTCTTATCCTCGAATACCATGCTTAGGCCAGCGACGCGGTCAAGCTCGAATTTCGGTGCCAGGTACGAGAATTGGCCTTCTTTGTCGAGAATCATCAAGAAAGGACGTTCTGAAAGTTCGAATGATCCAGAGATGTTAGCATAGTAGCTCGAGGAAGCAGATGGTTCGGCAATGAAGGCATCAACACCGGCTTCAGAGAGAGCAGCAACGAGCTTGGACTGCCTTTGCAGGAACTCATCACGAGTGATGGAAGGCACGTCGAGGAGGTGCACGTGCTCTTTGAGAACCTTCCAGGCACTATCCTCCAGTACTCGAGTTGAGCCATGCGAGTCCGAAGACATGACTTTTGGGATCATGAAGAGAACGAACAACATCATGACACCGGCAAAAGACAACAATGTCAGAATGGTTACTTCGGACACAATCTTCTGCCATTTTGGTGCTTTCCGACGTCTTTGCTCTTTAGTGTTTTTAGATGCAGTGACTGGGAGCAGGAGGGGCTGGCGATCGTCCTTCTCAGATATGGATTGGTACATTGTAGATGAATTTGTCTTGTTTGAATGCCGAGCTGTTCTGTGTTGTTCGGGCAAAAATCTGGTTGCTATGTCGTTCGGAAGGGTATGGTATGCAATGGGACCGGCGTCAATCAAGACAGAATCTTTAGAATATTGTCTAGCAGTATTTTAGCTTTCGAATTCGGAATTACAGTGGATTGATACTGACGAGCAGAAATCCAGGAGATGAGGTAGATGAAGGAAAGAGCTGCGATGTACCCGCGGCTATCGTCGACCAAGGTGACTTCTGAGGAACGAGTTGGAGAACAACTGATCAGACCAGGATTTGCAAGGACGCTTCAAGATCTGCCGTGTATGCTATGCTCCACATAGAAACAAAGAAGATGCAGTGGGCAGATTTTGTTGTGGTCCTTGTAGCGTTGATGAAAGGCGTAGGAGAGTGGGGGTTGGTGAAGTGAGGTCGAGAGACTAGCGTGCCAAGAAAGGCAGGAGCGATGCGCCGGGCCCCACCCCCATTGCATCACGTGAGACACGGGAAATTGGGGCCGACGTTTGTCGCAGGAGTTATTGTTGCAGGAAGGGTCAAATAAGATTGCAAAGAAGTAAGATGTTCTGAAAATATTTTTTTGTTGAATTATGCTAGTCTACAAACTTGGTATATTCATCCTCCACACTTCCAACAACCCCCCGTCAACCATCCAATATCGCTACCAGCTTCCTCCTTCGGACACAGTCTTTTATACTTGAAGTTATTTCCATAATCAGAAACTATGAAGTATTTTAATGGGAGTATTTAGACAAGTCATTGCACCTAACATCCTACATT
This sequence comes from Phialocephala subalpina, assembly GCA_900073065.1. Taxonomy (NCBI): domain Eukaryota; kingdom Fungi; phylum Ascomycota; class Leotiomycetes; order Helotiales; family Mollisiaceae; genus Phialocephala; species Phialocephala subalpina. The sequence continues at coordinate 3,252,481 of FJOG01000003.1, forward strand.
TCTCGGAGCAGAATAGTTCAGCATCGAATTGTGCAAGCGCACTACCCAACATACCTAGGCAACGCTTACTAGTGCTTGATGTATTCATCTCATGCTCTTTCAATCCCGAGCGAATCCCCCGAAGAATACTATGTACAATTTAGTCAGAAAGACTTCGCTCCGGACCAAGCAATATTTGAATTACAAATTGACCAGCAGATATCATAAGAATGCCAGCAAACATGACGCAGAAGAGTCGACTCAGCCATTGCTCGAAAATATCACGATCAAAGACTCGACCCAAATCCAATTTTCAACCTCGCCTTCACCCACTTGAAACCAATCTGAAGTAATCTCATGAATTTATGCAGTTCTTGCACAAATCATGGAGATGGAGAGAAGCGATGCCTTTGCTACAGTCCTCAATTTTTCAGGCGAGGTGCGGAGCTCTTCGAGATGGACAGACTTGAAATTCAGGAGGTGTTGGGGAAGGGCAGTGGAAATGAAGTCTTTTTTAGGGTAAAGGACTAGAAATGCAATCTGCCAGCCAAGACTTTGATGGAGGGGTAAGAGATTTAGCTACAAGAGCTTAGTACGAAAGTTTCTGAAAATTATTTGCTAGGGCGTGTGGTTCGGGGAGAGGAAGACATCACAGCCGATGCCGTAGATGAGTGGCTCATATGTAAGGACATGCATTAGAACATTGGTGATACAGAAATAAGAGACATTCCGACATGACTAGGAAAAGGAGCGGAACAAAGACGCGGATTTGAGTGAGAAGTATCATATCATCATATGTGCACCTCTCACCTGTTTCCATCCCAACCAAAAGGTCAAGCGATAGCAGACTTCGATTCTGAGACCGATAATTTTCAGATGAATATGATGCTCTTGAAAGTGTGAGGCTGGCGAAGAATCCTGACTATCCAAAGCCTTGTGAGTCGTTTGGCAGCACACCGTTTCAAATCAAGCACAGTGCTCGAAATTGACTCTATAAAACGGTTCAGAGAAGGAGTTGTCATTCTAAGGAAGTCAGGCCGATGTTCAACAGTTCCAATGAGGACTGAGAGCCAGGGATCGTACGTCACCTCGGACGATGTGCTAAAACAGTTGAGCTTTCGGACATCTGGAAAGAATATGTACCTCATAACCGAGATCAGAGCATAGGATAGATAGGCGGATTGCAAAAAGTTGTTATCTTGAGAGCCAGAAGCAATTCGAATGTCATGACGAATCCCAACTTTAGGAGAAAGAATCGTCGCTTGGACAAACACTGGCTCTCTGCCATACTTGAAAGTCAACAGAAGAAAGGGATCGGAATACACTCGAGACTTCGATGAAACCATCCGGGGTTATTCGGAGTGAAGCACTGGAGATTCAAAACTGTGATATGCTAGCACGTGATTAGTAGGCTAAGTGCCCACAATGTCGCGTTCTTTCCTTGGAAGTCGCGTCTTGTCGTCTTGTTGCATTACTTTTCCTTCTCCAGACTACCTACAAACTCGCAGAAGCCTTTATTGCAGTCCTTCTAGAGCTTGTATTAATCCTAATACGCGTTAAACGCGTTACGACGCGTATTATTTTGCTGATTTATTAAGAAATTGGCGCCCATCCCGAAGCTTCAGATCCGAACTTGAACGCCTCGATTTTGAGCAACCAAACTAGCTACCCGTATCGGTCGAGAATTAACGCTTATCTCGAACCTTTTCGCACCTCTTCCTACTCAGTTTTAGCTCTCTTCGAACTCGAAGTTGAACGCTTCGGTATCGAGAAACCAGACCAACAACTACGGCGACGACGACGAGGACGGCAAGATGGTCTCCAAGGCAGGCGGACCAGGGGTCTATTCAGCGACTTATTCCAACGTAAATCTTCGCCTTTAAATCGGCTCGGGAGGTGGTGCTGACATTGAACAGATACCTGTCTATGAATACCAGTTTGGCGAAGGCTTGAAGGAGCATGGTACGCTCTCGCAACTCTCTCTCGGCTTCCGAGAACATATCCTAATCTCTGCGAATAGTTATGCGCCGTCGCGGCGACGATTGGATCAATGCGACACACATCCTGAAAGCTGCTGGGTTCGACAAGCCTGCCCGAACAAGAATCCTCGAGCGAGAGGTACAAAAGGAGAAACACGAGAAGGTCCAAGGTGGCTATGGAAAATACCAAGGTGGGATGAATTATGTACTATAACGAGGCGACGCTGATGTTTGAAGGCACCTGGGTTCCCCTCGAGCAAGGCGAAGCTCTAGCCCAACGAAATAATGTCTACGAGAAGCTCCGCACAATCTTCGAATTCATCCCAGGCAACCTGAGCCCACCTCCTGCCCCGAAGCACACCACCGCCAAACCCAAGCTCCCGAAGAAGCCTGCGGTCCCAAAATGGGGAAACAGTGAGTTCTCAACAGACATCAGCGGAGCAGCCCTAACAGCATAGAACCAGTGGCCGCACCAGCTCGTGTGATGGTAGATGACGACTACGACAATATCAGCGCACAATTGAACGACGATGAGAGCATGGCGGATGATGCGACTGTTGCCTCGGCTTCATTTATGGCAGAGGACGACCGATACGATATGTCACAACAATCCACTGGCCATAGGAAGCGCAAGCGGGAGGAGCAGATTGAGAGCGCAACACAGCGAGACCATATGCTCTATTCCGACGAGCTTCTCGACTACTTCATGCTCTCGCACAACTCCGATCAAGTCCCCAAACCCGAACCACCTATAAACTTCCAGCCGAATTGGATCATCGATACGGACGGACATACAGCTATGCATTGGGCAGCTGCCATGGGCGATGTTGAGGTGATGAAGGAACTCAGAAGATTTGGTGCTGATTTGGCTGCGCAGAACTCCCGCGGCGAGACTCCTCTTATGCGTTCGGTGCTATTCACGAATTGTCAAGACAAGCAAACGATGCCAGCGGTGGTGAAGGAGTTGATGGGTACCATCGATTGCATTGACTTTTGTCAATCCACTGCCCTTCACCATGCCGCTGCTATGACTACAAGCCGGCAGAAGCATCGTTGCGCTCGGTATTACATCGATATCATCCTCAATAAGATGCAAGAGATCCTCGAACCAGATGCAGTCCAGCGGATCATTGACGCAAGAGATATCGAAGGGAACACCGCCATCCATATTGCCGCTAAGAACAATGCACGTAAATGTGTTCGAGCTCTGATGGGTCGTGGAGCGAGAACCAACATTCCGAATGCCGACAAGGTTACTGCTGAGGAACTGATTCAAGATCTAAATGAAAGCCGCAAGACGGAGCGCCATCCCCAGGCTTCATCTTCTCCATATGGCCCTGACTCTCGATCACTGTATGAGATGCCTGAAGAGCCTCACGCCCGAGCGGTACACCACATCTCTGAGGCTGCTATGTCAATCCAAGGGAGAATCGCACCTCTCATGCTTGAGAAATTCCAAGACCTGGCCAACTCCTTTGATGAAGAGCTTGTCGAGAAGGAGACTTCTGAGCGCGAAGCCAAGCGGATCTTACAGAGCACGGTTCAAGAGCTCGAGTCAGTCCGAACCCAGATTCTCGACATTACCTTCGAAAAGGAGTCTCCTGATACTGCTCAACAAGGCAAAGAGCGACTGGCCCATGTGGAGGGAAAAGTCACATCTCTGATCGAGCAACAACAGAAGATGCAACTCTGGAACAGAGTCGAGCGAGAGCTGAGCAAGACAAATGGCCACATGATGCCAAACGAAGATGATGTTGGAGAGAGAGTCATGTTGGCAAAGATGCTAGCCGAGGAGCAAAACAAGCGTCAGAACATGGCCATCCAATACAGAGATGCATTGAGTATGGCTGGTGCTGGCGAGAAAGGCGAGCAGTACAGACGACTCATCTCGAAGTGTCTAGGCACAGAGGCAGACATGATGAACGAAAATCTCGATACGTTGCTCGAGCAGCTGCAAGAAGACCAACGAGGCCAGCAAGGGGAGACGGTCATGCCTGATGAGGCCTGATTTTCTTCATTTGTTCTTCTGCTGAATTTTGGTTTGCCTCAAATCCGTTTGGCAATCTCGGTGCAGCTTTCCAAGTCATCTGCTTGTTTGTGAGGAGATTTGGCCTTCTAATTTGACGGCGATTGTTATTTGTCAGACTATATTGTCTTCTTAGGCGTTTGGTGGGACGGCTTTACGAATCTCACGTCACGGCGGCTTCATAGTATATGCGGCGTTAGACGTGTTCGGCGTCAGTGTAACATATGGGAAGGGGATGGATTACTTGGGTTTGTTTCGTTGATCGAATTGTACTTACTTCAGAGTTTGCTGGACTTTCTCGCGAGAAGCCTTCAGTCAATAGGCTGGGTGCTGGCTGTGGGGATTCTGACTCCCGAGGGCCTTTGCCATCATCTCCATGATGGTGACTATCAGGTCCGAACAGATGAATCTAACTCTTTACCAATTACTCTTCTCTTATATGATCTAGATTCCGTAGCGCCTTGAGAGGGCAAGTGCTCTCTCTCGATTTGTTCAGCTCACGATTCTCCGCAACAATGGCTGAACCACGACAGTTCTTGTATATCTGGAAATGTGTTCCCGAGTTCTTCAAAGCAATCGACGAGTTCATGGAAGGAAAATCCATTGAAGATCATCGTCAGATCATGGAAATGTATAACAAACAATGCTTTCCAGATATGTACGAGGATCTTGATCCAGATGCTGTCCAATTGGGACGTTGGGATATACCGTGGGAAGTTTCAAGGAGGGTGCATTTTGAAAAAGTGGATGGGAAGCATAGGATCGTGGATATTCCGCCGACCAAGACTCAGCAAGCACAAGCTTCCGGATGCAAACCAGCAGAAGCTCCACAAGCCGCGCAGCTTCCATGCGAGTTCATTTTCGTTCCTCACCCACTTGCCTCTTTGCCAGGTTCAAACCTGAGTTCTGGACCAGCCGACTCACAAGATTCGAATAACGTCCCTAGGGACGTAATTGGCAAACTCTTCCGTTATGGGGACAAGTGGGCTCTTTACGTTACGGAGTTGCACCTCGAGGCGGGAAATGACGATAGGGGAGCGTGGGTATTCGAAGAACGACATGGTGTACTTGAACCTGAAGAGAAAGGTGTTGTGTTTACCTTGAGACGCTGCACCCCAATGGAGGTTCTGAGCAGGGAGGAATTGAGGGAAAGGGCCGAGTGCAAGAAAGAGTCAGTCGCAAGAGATGAGTTAGGCGGAGAGGGAAAGGCACAAACCGTGCCTGAGCGGGATGACTTGCATGAAGGGCAAGGGAATGATAAAGTAGATGCAAGGGAAGATGCTTGCGATGAAAATTCTAGTGAGCATACAGGGAAAGGGGAGGGACATAGCGAAGGATGCTATCAGGTAAAGAGCGATCTGGCCGAGGAAGAAGAGTGGAAGGTCAAACAAAGCAGGCGCAAAATTTGTTTGATCGGAGGCGGAGTTGGTAGTCCTTTGTTGATGATGTCTACAACTGAAAAAGCAGTTATCAGTTACAAAACACTTCAAGAATATTGGTTGGATAAGTATTGGGACTGATGCGGAGGATCAGCGCAGTAGTTTAAGGAGGGGAAGAGTACTCCGGCCTAGCATAAAATGTAACTTTCAACAAGTCTACCCCTACCAATCAATCCCATTAGTCCCCTTTTCAGCAATGATTCCCTCGACCAAAATTTGTTTGATCGGAGGCGGAGTTGGTAGTCCTTTGTTGATGATGTCTACAACTGAAAAAGCAGTTATCAGTTACAAAACACTTCAAGAATATTGGTTGGATAAGTATTGGGACTGATGCGGAGGATCAGCGCAGTAGTTTAAGGAGGGGAAGAGTACTCCGGCCTAGCATAAAATGTAACTTTCAACAAGTCTACCCCTACCAATCAATCCCATTAGTCCCCTTTTCAGCAATGATTCCCTCGACCAATTCCGTTTATGTAAAGGACAAGAGACCCATTGTTTGTTGTTCGCGAGATCTTCGCCGATGAGGCCGTCGGATAGGATGAATGCTCGTTTGTGGGGACACATTTGTTGGGTGCAGTAGTACTTTCCTCTTATTTTGAAGATTGCGAGTTGGGTGTCGCCGCGCTTGACTGCGTTGCTGTCTCCTGTTGCGATGTCTTGGAATTTGGAAGTCTCGACGATTGGTTGCCAGGATAGGGTACTCCATTTCGTACTTCTGAAGTCTTCGGTGACGGAGTCAGTCACCCAGTTCGAAGGACGAGTCTGGCCACGTTCGATGGTGGGTTCGATTGAGAGGACAGTTTCGGGGGTGTTGGCGAACTGCTGGAACTGTTTTCGTCGCTCGGGGCTCTTGACTGCTTCTGTCCATTCGCAGAAGAATGAGGAGACGAGCTCCTCCATCTGCTTCTCGAGAGCTGCGCATATTCCGAGCTTGTCTTCGAGGATGACTTGGCGGAGGTACTTGATACCGCCGGGCAGATTTTCAATCCACCTAGCAGTCCGCTGAAGCCTGTCTGCGGTCCGGATGTAGAACGCGAGATAACGATCTAGAATCGGAATGACCTGATCAACAGGCACATCTTTGGCCAAAATCTCAGAATGTCTAGGCTTCGCTCCTCCATTCCCTCCAACGTAGATATTGAATCCCTTCTCTGTAGCAATGAGACCGAAATCCTTGTTCTGCGCCTCAGCGCATTCTCGAACACAGCCCGAAACTCCGCCTTTAATCTTATGTGGTCCACGGATACTCTTGTATCGTTCTTCGATACGGATTGCCATTCCGACACTGTCGCCGATGCCAAAGCGGCACCAGGATGATCCGACGCAGGATTTCACTGTTCGTAGGGACTTGGCGTAGGCGTGACCACTCTCTAAGCCAGCTTCGATGAGTTCGGTCCAGATGTCGAGGAGGTCTTGTTTCTTTGCTCCAAACATATCGATTCGTTGGCCTCCAGTGATCTTGCAGTATAGGTTGTACTTTGTAGCTACACTGGCGATTGCTGCAAGCTTCTTAGGAGTGATTTCACCTCCAGGAACTCGAGGGACGACAGAGAAAGTCCCATTACGCTGGATGTTGGCCAAGAACTTGTCATTGGTGTCCTGAAGTCCCTTTCGAGATGGGTCAACAACGTGTTTGTTGAAGAGAGACGCGATGATCGATGCAACAGCTGGCTTGCAAAATTCGCAGCCGAGCGACCCAGGCTGACCGCATTCATTCATGATAGCTTCGAATGACTCGAGCTTTTTCACCATAACGATGTTGAAAAGGTCTGCCCGAGAGTATGCGAAGTGAGAGCACAGAACGTTCTTGACTTCTTGGCCCATGTCGGCCATGGTCTTGTTGAAGATCGAAGTAACGAGTGGAACGCAGCCACCACACCCCGTACCTGCTTTGGTACATGTTTTGATTTCGTTGACGGTTTTGCAAGTGCCATCCTTGATCGTCTTGGTAATGTCTCCTTTGGTCACATTGTTACAAGAGCAGATCTGAGCATCGTCTGGTCTTCAGATCGTCAGCAAGTGTTCAAGTAGGGAAGTTCCAAATGCCTTACAAGTCATCAGCACCGTCATCACCCCCTGCCTTGCCAATGATCAGTTCTCCGGGAGCAACCTCAAGCATCTTGTGTGATTTTGACATCGAAAGTAGTTTGATGTAGTCGTTCGTGTCACCAACCATCATTCCACCAAGGAGATACTTCCCATCTTTCGTGAACAGATACTTCTTGTACACATGGGTGAACGGATCCTTGTAAGTCAGTGCTTTGACCATTGTCTTCTCAATCTCTTTATTCTGTCTCTTTCCCGGCAACCATGCAGGACCGAACTGATCCGCAAACGCATCCCCGAAACTTGCAACTCCAATTCCCAAAAGTTTGAGCTTAGTGCTCATATCCGGTGCGGTAAGAAACCGCGGGGAATGGAACTTTGCATCTGTCAAGTTGAAGGCAAGAATATCTGCCATCTCGATGCCGGGTCCGTACAGGCCGTAGCACATGCCTCCCCAGTTGGCACATTCGCCGATGGCGTAGATGTTTTTGACAGAGGTTTGCAAGTCATCACCTACAATGATGCCACCACGAGGACCGACTGTGAGGCCAGACTTTCGAGCTAGATCATCGCGAGGGGAAACTCCAATCTGGAATGAGCGTGAGATTTGAGTTTGTTGACACATTTCAGGGAGTACTTACCGCGAAACAGACACAAGTACCCTCCACGGTATCGCCGTCTTTGAACTCGACACCCGTCACGCAATGATTTTCATCCGTCAGAATCTTGTTCACCATTTTGCCAAGAATCAGGTCAACTCCCAAATCTCTGACCTGCTCGACGACCATTGCGCCACCCTCGGCGTCAACCTGACGCCCCAGAACGTACGGAATCGATTCAATGACCTTGATCTTTCCAAACTCCTGAAGATCCATCATCGCTTTCGCAGCCTCCAGACCGAGTAACCCTCCACCAACCACAACACCAGTAGTACCCTTCTTCGTGGCGGAGAATGCAATCAGTTTTTGCAAGTCTGCGATTGTTCGGTACACGAAGACTCCAGTTGCATCATGGCCCGGGATGACCTTCGGAAGAATGGCGTCTGATCCAGTGGCGAGAACCAGGATGTCGTATTCGATCGTGCCTCCTTTCGCTGTGGTCACTGTCTTCTTCTCAGAGTCAATTGCAGTGGCGAGTGTGTTGAGATAGTAGCTGAGGGAGCCAGTAGGCATAGCATCGTACTGGAGGCCGTGAGATGAAAGCCATAGATGAAGATCAAAGGCTGGGGACTGACCCATGCTTGTGTTTGCATATACAATCGCTCCACATCTCGATGTTCAAAGAAGCTTGTGAGACCGACTCTGTTGTATGCCAGGTGAGGCTCCTCGCCAATAATAACAATCTCATACTCTCTTCTCTTCACGTCCAATTTCATGAGCTTTTCGCTGACGTGATGTTAGGCTTGTCAAATGCCAACAGAGTGTCCAGAAACACTCACACGAAAATGATACCAACCATCCCCAGTCCAACGACGACAACTCTTTTCCTCTCGCTGGTTCCATTACTGGATGTTGATGGCACTCCGTCAACCGCCATGATTTCTTCAATGACCAAGCACAACCACCAAAGGAAGAGCGAAGGATATGGTGGCTGTAACTAGAGTATAGTAGAGATGCGGCTCTGTCAAAAGCAAATTCTTCAAGTCATCACCAAGATTTTATGGGAGCAACTGCGAGGGGAAAGGTCAAAAGTGCGGGACAAATGCCGTTCATGACTGTCAAAAGAAAGTAAAGAGTAACAACGTAGTCTCCCACGCTGCATCCAGGCCCGAACTAAGTCCCGCAGGTTCAGCGCATCGTCTTGTCTTAAGAACGAGTTTGATATGAATTCTAGATCTAAAACTCGCCGGAAGGTCTTCAAACAAATTGCAGGGTAGCAGGATGACAGTACAACTCTCAGCAAAAACTATGTGCTTCTATCATCGCCTCAGCTTTAACGACTTGTAAGCTCGAAGATATATGCCGATGTTGATCGCAGCCGGAAATATTCGTGCTGAAAGTGCTAGGTGGAAGGGAAGTGAAAGATAAAGAGATATACTTCCGAGGGGAAGTAATCATCCTCTTCCGAGAAGCCCGGATTGGTTGGCTGCTCTTTTGAGAACGAGTGCCGTTGGAATGACCAACCACAATGCGTAGCGGTGAAGTGCTCCGAGGAGAAGATAATGTATGCCAAGCGGATAATCGCGCAATACTCTCACCCAATCACTTGATGTCTTCCAGGAGCTTCAACACTTGTAGGTACCTCGTCAAGATGCGCTGTACCATCAACGGTATCTCAACTCCGTACCGAAGAACATTTATTGTCGAGGGATGTACATATGAAGAAGACGAAGACACAGTCTCCAAAGATGGAAGCATTATGCCAGACGTCCATCTGCTCCTGCGAAATGAGGTTGTTGATGGTGTACTGCAGGATCCCCAATCCCCCATCTCCAAACCCGCAGTATGAGTACTAGAGATGCTTCGCAGAGGATATTTGATTGCCAGTTCCTATCCGAATGTCCTGAACCTCAACCCTGGAGTGCACTGTCTCTCTGCGGCATGCTAGCTACCTATTTATTGATGCGTTGAAGAGAGGAAAAGGGGCGGGTCGGGTAGTCGACCTTTGAAATGCTCGGGAAAAGAAGAAGCTTAGTAATCGATTCTTTGCGAGAAAGGCACTAGACGGGAAATATTACAACATCCCCAAGATGTGTAGCAATACTCGAGTATGGAAATAAAAAGCACTAACCGGAAGTGACTAGCGTGGTTTCTTATCGAAGCACTCAATACTTATCAGTTATGCTTGTAGTTTTGATGGATAGGTTTTTGAATCTCGCTTCAGAGGCTTGCGATGTGCAACAAGAAAACCTCACCAATGTCCAGGAGCAATTGGGACATTCGGACAATTGAGGCGAACATAAGACGTTGAATAAGGAGGACCTACTGCCCGAGATTATTTTCTCCAAGTCTTCAGTTTTGAACTTTAGAGATGACGGGGATATACATCATCTGAAGCTGACTTTGGATGGAATTATTCAGGAAAATTATCAATGTTTGATTCTCTGGGCGAAGTCTGTCTCACACCGACCTGACATGGCACTTCACGAATACAGAATCCAAGAGGATACTCGGATCCGGGACATCTTGATCATCAACACCACACGTAACGTTCTTGCCATTGGGTCTATGCAAGTAAACGCCTTCTAGATGCATGTCCAACCAACCCTAACGCCAAAATCTAGGCAAGATAGATGCCTCCCAACCGCCAATGCAAACGAAGATCTTACAACCATCAAAATAACTCTATGCAAGCCCCTTCTTCGAACATTCAATCATCACCCTTATCACTGTCCTCGTCACTGATATCTATCTGTCTCTTCCGTCTCTCCTCCGCCATCTCTCTGTATGTGCTCCAACTTAACATCAAGAATGCAAAAATGATGAACAGTCCTCCCACAATAGCAGCTGGTCCAAGAGGAACTCCAGTCCATAGCCAGTCTACGACGGCTACCAGGAATATAGTCAGCAGTGCCGCGACACTGCTCAGCACAGGACTCGTAAGACTGATCAAGACTAAGAAACTGCCCGAGAAAGTGGCGTTCGCCAACACTGAAATAAGCAGCAACCAAGCCGCCTCCCCACGAGGGAGTACAAACGTCTCAAGTCCAGTGTAATGCAGGATAGGCAGCGGGATCCAAAGAACCGTAAGTGTGAAGCATCCGATAAGAGATCCAACGGTATTGGCAAAAACCATGCCTCGGCCAGGGCTGCATCCTTCTGGAGGACAAGCCATCCTCTTGTAAAGCACTTCGTAGAAGCCGTAGAGGATGCTGCCTACACCGATGATCAGGTTTCCTGCAAGTCTGTTGCTGGCTTCTTGGTCTGCTGGTCCACCTCCCACAGAGCCTCCTGATTTTCCGCCGTGCTTTGTAGGGGCGGCGTCACCGTATGCGACGACAAGGACACCGATGATGGCGATTCCAACTGCGAGGGACTTGTCGAATCGGAGCTTCTCTTTCAGAAGAGGGACTGAGAATGCGTATGCGAAGAAGGCGGAGCAGTTGTAGATTGCCGTGAGATCTGACGGCGATGTCATGTTGACAGCCACGTACCATGATCCTCCTGCTACTGTCAGGGAACATGTTATGATTATCGTGGTTCGGATGAAGTATGGGATAGGGGAGTGTTGGTTTCGGTGGAGATCAAGTGTTTGGGTTTCAACCATTTGGGCGGTTGTTCGGACGAGGTATTTGTGTCGTCGCCAGAATGTCTCCCATGGCATATTCCATTTTTGCAATCGTAGGATGAGGAGTTGGAAGGGCCATAGTAGTGACCAAGAGCCGTGAGTGAAGTACCTATAGATGTGTCAACATTGTCTTATCAAGTAGCAGAGACCCAGAAGCACATACAGCATGCAATATGCCTTGTTCCAGCCCAACTTGTGCTGAATATATACAGCTGTTTCCGTCTGTATTACGAAGCTGATTAAGCTTAATCCTAAAAAGAACGCGGCGTATGTATATTTCTTCCTCGTCGCCAGCTTGGCTTGCGTGTCGGGACTCCGACTCCTCATCGTTGACCTCCTCGAGAAATGTGGTCTTTCTATGCCGTCCATCGAGGTCTCGTATCCCGTCCTTCCCCTTTCCTCGTCATCATCTTTGCCCAACAGTGGCTGATGGGACCGTCCATCGGTAGGTCGGTGTAAAGGTGGCCGTCTGTCATCCATCTCGTCGAGATCCGATTCCAAGTCACTGAAGTCCGCCGGATCTGTCAATGCTCCGTCTCCATTTATGTGCTTCGTAGATCCGTTCTGATTCGATTGTGTGCTCGCAGGCTCCCTTGAAGCGGCTCTAGATGAGGTTCTCGAGACAGGACGCTGAGGTGAAGGTTGCCAGGTGTTCGGCGCAAAGCTCACTGTCGGGTGTGCATTAGGGGTATCGGGTGCGTGCTGCGTCCTGTGAGACATTCACGCGGTTGCAGAGGTATGTACGGCTTTTGAAGATATGCACGAGGCTGTCGGGGACTTGAAAGAGTGGGATGGTGTATCTGTCTTGAGACTCGTGCATAAGGGTTGACGATACTCGGCCAATGGCGTCAAGTGCCCATTATCTGACCCTGAAGGAATCTGGCAGTGAACAGGGTACCCCACGCCCACGTTCTTGGGTGCAGCTGGATTCTATCACGTGTGACAATTATATCACATGGCTCTTTCGTGTTTCTAATTTCATGATCAAAGATTATCTCTCTACTTCGTTAATATTACTTATTGTTCTTTGCATCTTGAAGCTGTTGAGACCCTGAAGCTGTGAAGCCTGTTTATTAGCTGTCCGTTCTTGCAGGCTTAGCTCCCGAGAATCAAGCGATTTCATAAGCTTCTAGAAAAAATCTCTTTATTTGGAAACAGCGGCATGGTCAATCTTATTACCAAGAGTGTAATTCTTCACGAATTACACTCTTGAACTTGTGGTGTGGGCGCCCCCACGTGATGGAAAATAATTCACTTTAGGTTTAGCGTAACTAGAGTAATTCACTTTGGGCTTGTACGCTTACTCATAGGAACACCAAGATTAATACTTATATAAATTATTTAATTGCGCAACTTACATTAACCTAAACTACTTAAAAACTAGATATATAGATAGCGTTTATTTAGTTTTATTATATATTTCAAACTTGCGTAGTTTGTTCAATATTTGCATTTATAATTGTGATTAGAAATACAATCGCGATTTCGAGTGCAAGTGTCTATGGCAGAATGTCGAATCGGGAAGCGGTCAGCTCCCCCTGTAATCCGCCCACACCTTGGACGCAAGAGTGTAATTCGTGAAGAATTGCACTCCTGGTAATAAGATTGCCGCATGTTTGAGTTTTCTCTCCTCGTCATCTTGCCAGAAGTGGAATTTTAAGACCCGATTTCAAGAAAAGTCGGTGGCTAGGCGTGAAGACATTTGTAGGAAGCGAGTTTGAACCGCAATCGTAGTAAATTCGCTACTCCTTGACATATTTTTAGTTAGTGGGGCAGCAAGCATATCACAGGAAGCTGAGGTGGATGAGTATGGCTTTCTTGACGACTGAACAGAGTAAATGCATGCGAGGATGTGTGATAATTAAAGATTCAGGAATCAATTCATGTTTCCGAACCAAGTGATTCTCCAAGAGAAGCCATGCTACCAAGCAAGTGAGGAGGGCGTATGAGAGGGAAACGTTTGAAGATATGTTGAAGTGAGACTTGCATTGGATGTTGGCATAGACTTTTACAACCAGCGAACAATGAGAATTGCAATAGAAGACCTGAAGTCCGCCCTGGAGGAGAGGATGGAGGACTCATTTAGAAGAAGTAGCCATGTCCCATCCAATCTCCATTACCGAGCACCTAGTCCGTGGCCTATCCGATGAGACCTACCGGAGTCTTCTCGCAACGCAAACATGGCCTTGGGTCAAACAGACCGGGCAAGGTCTCTTGATCTTCCTCACAATCATTGGACTGGATCCGGAAGCATTCTGGATGCGGCGGCTCCCACAAGGAGAAAACGATATTGATTTTTGAGACATCTGGTATGGCCTTTTGATCCCCAACGCCTCGCTAAACAGCAATTGACAATTTCCCAGCCTCACAAATAATCCTTCTTCCTGCTTGTCCTCGTGTACTGGTTCAGTCGCCACTCAACATCACCATCCTTATTCTCTAAAGTTCCACCTCTAATCTCGAAACATCTCATCGTCATCCGTGGACCAACCTCCGCCAACTCGACGCTCTGGTATCCTGTCTTCACAAAGACATGATGCCGGACCTCGATGCTATCCTCAATGTTCTTGAATGTGACGACTCTGCTTCCAAGTTTCGTCTTGTTCGTGATTGCCTCTCGTGGTGGAAAGATATGCTTCAGGACCTTCACTATGCGAAGTCCTAGCTTGGACGTGAATCCCTCGAAGATGAGATGTGGGTATGACTCGCTGACGGTACCTCTCGAAGCATTTGGGATGTCGTGGCGCAAGATGACATTGTGGAGGGAGAAGGAGACTGTTGGACCATGGGGGAAATGCGATAATGTAAGGGCAGTCGGAACACCTCGATGCTCGTGTAGAAGAACTATGTCCGAAAGCCCGGATGCGGTGGCCGATTGTACCAAATTCGGCAGGATCAAATTTCCTCGGTTTAGTCGTATCGATGTAGGTAGCAGTAGACGAATCTCCTTCGCAAATGCAGACAGACGTGTGGATGGATCGCGCGAAGTTGTGACTAGGACTCGAGGGTCAACGATTCCTGACAATTGTGCATACTCGTCGTCCAAGTCAAGCTCTTCGTTCGTTGTCCGGTCTGCCTTCGATTCATCGTACTTGTAGTCCTCTCGCAGCTTCTTGTCGTTCGCAATCGCGGGGTCTAATGGCTTTCCGGATGCCAAAGAAGCACGTAGCTTTGCTCTCTTTTCTGAAATCTCAGCATCCCGCAGAGTCACAGCTCGTCGGTAGAGGTAGTCTCGCCGTTGGCGGATCTGCTTTCGCTGGAGGGAAAGTTAGCAATGCTCTCATCTGTGGCGCAAGGGCATTTGAAGCTCCGCCACCCAGTCCTATGATACAGAAACATCGCAAACCAGATTGGAAGTAGTGAAACAGAAAGGCTCTGCACTTACATTCATAACATTCATCTTTGCTGGTGTTGAGTTTGTGTGTCGTCGGTCCAAACTTTTATCCAAGCAAAGTTATTTTTCGCAGGGGTCGATTCTGCCCGCACTAAAATGACCCACTAAACTTGCGGCTCTATCATCACCAAGACCTCAAAAGTTTACACGATATTTCCCCAATCCCCAAGTCTGCGCCGGACATTGCCAGCACCCAACTCCCACCTAGAATGACTTGACAGACTTCTGGAAGTTTTGTAACATTCATTCCCCAGCGTCACACGGCTGCCACCAATTTACAAAACAAAACGCGAGAAGTGAGGAACAACCTTCCCACCCCAGTGCCACCTACTTTACTTCGGCCACTCGCACTTCTAACGGGAGCTTACAGTATCTCGTGACTCTTTATTTCCTGATACGTGTACTGATCATCTTTTCTCTCTCAGGAGTCGAGCACAACCCTTTACCATGGAAGGGGCCTTCACCCACCTTGGAAACCACCTCATCTCCGACTCTGCGGCTGCGATAAACGCTGGCGCAGATGACCTTTCGAACATCGATCCAGACGAGAGCTTGCTATACGGACAGTATGGAGGACGCGGAGGATTAGGTACCAGCAGCAGACGCCGAAACGACGACGATGACAACGAGACCGAGGTTTTCGACGACGATGATGCTGAGAGTTTGGCCAGTATGCCTGTTGATGGCATGAAGACCTTGGGACTTCGAGGAGTGGAAGATGAGAAGGAGCTTCCTGCTCACGCCTGCGCGTAAGTGGCGATACAATAGGCAGGTTATTGGACGAGGCTGATATACTTTGAAGATACTGCGGCATTCATTCCCCAAGCTGTGTTGTGAAGTGCCTGGGCTGCAGCAAATGGTTCTGCAGTGCTCGTGGCAATGCTACATCTTCTCACATCGTCAATCATCTGGTCCGCGCCCGACACAAGGAAGTCCAGCTCCACCCGCAATCAACTCTTGGTGACACAGTCCTCGAATGCTACAACTGTGGAACCAAGAATGTTTTCCTCCTCGGATTCATTCCCGCGAAGTCCGACACAGTTGTAGTCCTTCTCTGTCGCCAACCTTGTGCTTCTACTCCGTCCTCGAAGGATATGAGCTGGGATATATCTAGGTGGCAACCACTCATCGAAGATCGTTCATTCTTGCCATGGCTTGTCTCCGTTCCTACCGATTCGGAGCAGCTTCGCGCTCGCCACCTTACTCCCCCCATGATCGCCAAGCTGGAGGAGATGTGGAAGGATAATGCGAATGCTACGATTCAAGACCTGGAGAAGGCTGCTGGAATTGACGACGACCCTGCGCCTGTCTTGCTCAAGTACGACGATGCGTACCAGTACCAAAACGTGTTCGGTCCCTTGGTCAAGATTGAAGCCGATTACGACCGCAAGCTCAAGGAAGCACAATCCGAGGATGGTTTGGTCATTCGCTGGGATTACGGTCTTAACAACAAGCATCTTGCAAGCTTTGTTCTTCCTAAGATCGAGCTTGGTGATGTAAAATTGGCTGTAGGAGACGAGATGCGACTTAAGTATAAGGGCGAGCTACGACCAGTCTGGGAAGGTGTTGGATATGTTGTCAAGATTCCCAACAACCAGTCCGATGAAGTGACTATCGAACTTCGAAAGGTCGGCAATGACAAGTCTGTCCCAACGGAATGTACCCACAACTTCTCTGCAGATTATGTCTGGAAGGCCACCTCCTATGACCGCATGCAATTCGCTATGAAGACTTTCGCCGTTGACGAGATGAGTGTTTCTGGATACATCTTCCACAAGTTACTTGGTCACGAGGTTGCAGCTGCACCAATGAAGATCCAGATGCCCAAGAAATTCAGCGTTCCAGGTCTACCCGAACTGAACAGCAGTCAGATCAACGCCGTAAAGAGTGTCTTGCAGAAGCCTCTCAGTCTGATTCAAGGACCTCCAGGAACTGGAAAGACCGTCACATCTGCCACTGTCATCTACCATTTGGCCAAGGTCAACGGTGGCCAGGTCTTGGTTTGCGCCCCCTCCAACGTCGCTGTTGACCAACTCTGCGAGCGAATTCACCGAACTGGTCTCAAGGTCGTCCGTCTGACTGCAAAGTCTCGTGAAGATGTTGAATCATCTGTTGGCTTCTTGTCTCTGCACGAGCAGGTCCGCATGAATGATAGCAATGTTGAGCTCGTCAAGCTCTCTCAACTCAAGAGTGAACTTGGAGAATTGTCTAGCCAGGATGAAAAGAAGTTCAAAGCATTGACCCGAGCTGCTGAGCGTGAGATTCTCAACAACGCCGATGTCATCTGCTGCACTTGTGTTGGTGCTGGTGACCCCAGACTTGCTAAGATGAAGTTCCGAACTGTCCTTATCGACGAGTCGACTCAATCCGCCGAGCCAGAATGTATGATTCCCCTTGTACTTGGTTGCAAGCAAGTTGTCTTGGTTGGTGATCACCAGCAGTTGGGCCCTGTCATCATGAACAAGAAAGCTGCCAAGGCCGGTCTCAATCAGTCACTCTTCGAGCGTTTGGTTATCCTGGGCCTGGCTCCTATTCGTCTGAACGTCCAGTATCGTATGCACCCTTGCCTTTCGGAGTTCCCATCGAACATGTTCTACGAAGGCTCGCTTCAGAACGGTGTTACTATGCAGCAGCGACTTCGCCGCGATGTTGACTTCCCATGGCCCGTCGGTGACACTCCAATGATGTTCTGGTCCAACCTTGGCAACGAAGAGATTTCGGCATCTGGAACTTCATATCTCAATCGCACTGAGGCCTCCAACGTTGAAAAGATCGTCACTCGCTTCTTCAAGGCTGGCGTTCAACCTCAAGATATTGGTGTCATCACTCCATACGAGGGCCAACGCAGCTATGTCGTCAGCTCTATGCAGAACACTGGTACATTCAAGAAGGAGAACTACAAGGAGATTGAAGTCGCCTCAGTTGATGCCTTCCAAGGTCGTGAGAAGGATTTCATCGTTCTTTCTTGTGTCAGATCCAACGACCACCAAGGTATTGGTTTCTTGAGCGATCCTCGCCGTCTCAATGTCGCTCTTACTCGTGCCAAGTACGGCCTAGTCATTCTCGGCAATCCCAAAGTCTTGTCCAAGCATCCTCTCTGGCATTACCTCTTGCTTCACTTCAAGGAGCGTAACTGCCTCGTCGAGGGTCCTCTATCCAATTTGCAGACCTCGTTGCTCCAGTTCAGCCGCCCAAAGACTACCTACCGTGGCCCTCAACGCTATCAGATGTCTCACGCTACCTTCACTGGACGCAATGGCTCAAACGGCAAGGCTCCCCAAGACTTCAGTGATGCTGGTTCCATGCTTGGCTATATCCCTGACGATGTCTCCTCTGTCCATTCATCTGCTCTTGGTGGTGTCGGCCTTGGATCCGCCTATCCTCAAATGTTCTCCAACTTCACCCCTGAGACCTGGCCTGGACTTGCTCCCGGAGCTCGCACCAATGGCCAGAAAGCTAGAGGCCGTGCACCAGAGAGCGTTGCAGGAGAATCGGTTGCGGCCAGCGAGATTACTGATGCTACCAGCAGTGTCCTTGACGGCAAGGGAATCGGTCAAGGTGGTGTCAGTCTTGGTGCTGGTCTGGACACAGCTCAGAAACAAACCAGCTTGAGCCAGTCTGACCGCCTCAAGCGCTACGTCGAGTCTGGTGGACGCATTGCTGACTACAAGACCGGCGATGCTGGCAGCGTCTTCGGAAGCAACTCCTTGCTCGGTGGACGCCGCTTGGACGACGATGAGAAGAGCGTTTCTACTGCTTTTGCTAGTCAAGTTGGAGGTGGCTATGATTGATCGATGCGTCTACTGTCCATGATGCACTGGACATAAATATTTTGACCGAAATCGGATTGCCCGAGAATACTACCGCAGGAAGCTGCTAGCTACGCCTGCCCTACATATTACTCAGCAAACTGGATCTCGTCGATCGACACGGCTAGTCACTTGCTGACTGACTGACTTTTGGGGGTCCTTCATGTCGATGCCAATAGGCCGAAACATGCAAGCATGCCCTACGTTGCTGCACAATGTTGGAGGATGAGTTGATGGAAATGGAAAACGGGGTTGTTGATGTTGCGAGTTGAACTTTGGTGAACAGATTGTTGTTGTGTTGCGTGGATCATCTGTCATAAAATGAGGGGTTGGTGGGGTTGAGATGCGAAGCACTGTTTTGAGATGGTTGAGCTGATGCTTGAGGTCGGAGTGCCAGCTACATATCGAAAGGTGCTGCGCTGATAGTCAATTACAACCTTATTGCCCTACTAACTGTTGCTGCATAGTGTCCGTATCTTGAAGCTCGAGTTTCTTCCCCTTGTCTCGTTAAAAATTTCTTTATTCGCCCAACAATGCCAAAACTCGAGTGAGTTCTCCTCGTTTCCTGAAGGAATCCCCAGGTTCCTTTGTCTCAAGTTGGAACTTCCTTGTCATATTTGCTATTTCAACCTTTTCATGCGTACTTGCTTTCATCCAAGAACTACGCATACCCATCTATCAAAATGTCCGAATCTCCAACAAACACAAACGAGCAGCAAATCGACGATTCGCCAGATCCCGGCGACCAGCTTCCAACTCCTCCTCGTACACCTTCTGCACCACCTGGGCCCTCCTTGAAAGATGATCCAAATCTGCAGGAAGCACTCAGCGCGAGGTTCATAAAATTCGTTTACAACGAGGTGCAAGGACTGGATGCGAAAGATGTTGTGTTCTTACTGGGGCATCTGGGGAAGATGGTGACAGAAATTCATGGCGAGGTTAGCAAGATTGTTGGGGAGGAGGTTGATAGTCATGGTGCGCCGACTTAAAGTCTTTGTTCGGGGAATCGGGGCTTGGGGGGATATGTTGGTCTGGAAAATAACTGGCTCCCGGGTGATATTGATGATTTGTTGACTCTTTCCTATTCGATGTTTGGAATACACCTTCGAAGATGAGCAATGTAATGGTGCTAGGCTTGTTGCTGCAGTTGTCGACCACGGCTCTTTGTCCCTTCTTCTTCGGTCTTTTCGTCTGCGTGCTTTGTCGGTCGCTTGCCTCGCTCTGTAATTCAACCGTATCCTCCCCCCTTCCGAAAGGAGCTGGACTAGGCGGTCATCGGGTGTTTACTCACTATATCTCTTTTTCCAAGTATCACTACAATTCATTTCCACAGTTTGTTTACATCTTACCGTCATTTCGATATCATATCCCATGAACATGGGGACTTCAAGAAGCTGACTTTCCTTCCTTCCCCTTCTTTCGGTGTTGTGTCTGATTTTGTTAATTTTTACTCGTCTGACTGGAAGCTTTTGTGTGAAGTGGGCGTTTTCCATGTTTTCTATGAGACCCGGGACTTTGAGCTCCTAAATCTTTCTGCTTTCTGTTGTTCTACCTTCCTTGCCGCTTCAACTTTATGTTTTGTTCGTCTAGGGAGGTTTCTTCTTTTCAATACAACATTCTTTCTTTGCTGATTGTGCTAGATTCCTGTGAATGCTTCCAGCATCTGGTGTTAAAACCCCTTTTACATTCCTCTTTTCAGGATGTCAAACGAGAGTCTCTTTGTTCTACTAGGTATTTAAAGCAAGCTGCGACCTCCTTACCATTATTCATCTTACAATCGGCAGAGAGCTTCATCATGTTCCCGTCAACATCTCTTCTCCCAGATGAGCGGCGTGAGGCTCTCCAAATTGACATCGATAAAATTCGAGAGAGAGCTCTCTCTATGCTACTCTAATGACTTTCCTGAACGACCCTTCAATGCGCTCGCCAACGCCAAGAGAATCGTGGGATCGAGAGACGGGCACGTTCAGGCTACGAGGGTAGTGCAATCTTTAGAGAAGGAGTTTGTCACTTGTGAGACGCAAGCTCGAGCTGACATGGTGGTGCTCACGTAAGGGTATCTGAGACAGTTGGTACCTGTGTTGTGCGAACAGGTCAGGATTCAACAGACAACAAGCACCACAGCATCTACTTCCATGCCCATTTCAACCAATCCTCCGGCTACTTAGAAGCTTAATGCTCTTCAAGAACCACTTTCCATCATACGAGAGAGCGCCAATAATCGCAAAGGCCAGCCTAGAAAGCTCATCACGGTCCTTGGCGATGCGTACGAATTGGTCGGGATAAAGCCAGGATTCGAGAAAGATAATAAACTTTTGGAGGAGTTCTTGAACACGACGGAAAAGCGGAGATTGAGGAACTCCAACGAAGCGCTGGATCTAGTGACCTACATCAGAGAGCTTCTGGGTGCAATGTCGTTGAAACTTGAGGCGATGGTCGCAGAGGATTCTGCCGCTGGCTTGGACGAAGCCGATACTACACCTTCACTCCATCTGAGTGAGGCAAAAATGAATGCCATGCTTCCAAAATATGCTGCTCAACTTCGAACACTGGGTGCAAATCAAGCTCACGAGCTTACTGGACAACATCTCAAAATCCTTGCCGACGCCCTGGAGAATTTGCGTATGGTTAGTGGATACAAATACTCAGGCGCGATCGTGCAAACGCTGGCCGACTTGTTGGAAATAAATTTGCTGGAATCGGGGACCCCACTGTCGGTTTCTGCATCGTTGCTTCTGTCATGCTATATCATGCCTCAATAGTAGACGTTCAACCGCTCCAAGGATGAGCTTCTCGCCTTCCAGGTATGGGCAGTCCAACATTACAAAGGTACACTCTACAGCTTCACTGTTCTGGCGGTACATTTCTGTGTATCTCTCCTCAACACTGGGCATTTCATGCAGGGTTGTAAAATAACTCACACGAGATGGAGTGTTTTCCTACTTCTGCATTGCACTATGTGTACTGAACTAGCCGGAATTCTAAAGTCCCCAAAACTTCGCGGGGTTTTCTCCTCATCTCGTGCGAAGCTATGCAATTATACACCCTCAAGTGATCACTACGTCTGGAGACTCCGAACAATTATACTCTTTCGTCGATATCCTTTTCTGCATAAGCAACAGAGCGTCTTAAAGCTGATTGAAGCAGAAAGGATTCTGCTTGTCAGTAAGATCGCGAAATGCGAAATCAGATTCTTTGAGATGGCCTTTATTTGCCTCGAGGTATGCCCGACGCTTCTTGTTTTCCCAGGCCATATAAGCAATGTTGAGGCTGGCGATGAAAACGGTGATGGCTAATGCAACTACGTTCGATCGAAGACCTTCCTTGTAAGGCGAGGTTGTATAAAGCTGTGGACCAACAATACCTGTTAAGAGTAGTATTAGGGTCTTCATTCAGTTTCGGGGATCAGCACCGTGGAGTTGCATAACATACTGCCTGTAGAGTAAAGGACGAAGAAGATAGCTTGGGAGGTCAACTTTTTGGTATGCCCACCAATATTAGCAGAGACGGTGCCCAAGTTCAGAATGAAAGAGCATGGAATGATGCCAGTCATGAGCCAGAACCTAGTTGAACCCCACAATTAGCCTATAATCTTTTCACACAGATCGGGAAAAAACCTAGACGGAGTGGAATATACCCAGTCATTAATGTCCACCTATTGGAATGACTTAATTTGACAGAGTAGAGGATAATGGAACCGGCCAATGCAATCAAACTTGCGAAGAGAGCAAGAGTGAGACGTGAACTTGGAATCCGTGTTGCAGCGGTTGTGAAGATGATGAGCCCAATAATCTCGAGTAGCCCCGTAGGCATCTGTAAGAGAGTTGTCTGCAGCGTAGTAAAGCCGAATCCTTTAATCAACAAGCTCGCAAACTTTGGTAAGACTCGAGTATTAGCACCCATTCTAGCGACCAAATTTAGATGGCTCACTTACCGCTGAAACTCCAACGAGAACGTTACCGGCTCCCGCTCCAAGAGCATTGAGCCATACCTTTGGATCGGTCAACGCCTCAATAGCTTGCTCCTTTTTGAAAGTTTTGTTCTCAACGCCGGTTTGATTCTCTTGCACTCGTTTGAAAACGACAGTCTTCTCTGCATGTGTGAGAAACCAAGAAGTAGCGGGATTGGAAGGTAGAAAGAACCAAAGAACAATCGACCACACTGTAGACAATGCTCCACAGATGATGAAAGGGAACTTCCACAGTGGTACCTCGCCTGAAACATGTCCCACTCCATAAGAGAAAAGGCCACCTAAAATGATGGCCAAAGCGTTCATAGAATACCAAAGGAGGAGTCGGAATGGTTGTTCTGAGCGCTTGTAGTACATGCCGGTTATGAGACTGGTTTCGCATTAGCGGATCCGGAGAATAACCTTGCTGCAATGACTTACATGAGAGTGGGCATCTGAACAGCTTCGAAAGCACCAAGCAGAAACCGCAGGGTTGTAATATCTTCAAAGTTAGAGCAGGCAGCCATGAGAAAGCTCACAGCGCCCCAGCCAAATACCTGAGAGGAAAAGTACTTTCCAATCGGGAACTTCTGCAAGAGAAGAAGGGAGGGATACTGCCACACGAGATATCCAAAGAAGAAGATAGAGTTAGCCCAAGAGTATTGGTTGCCAACCATCTTGAGGTCCGCCCGAAGGTCGTACAGAACAGCATATTGAATGGCTTGCTTGTCCAAGTACTGCAGAAAGCCGGTAACCATGAGAAGCCTCACGTTATTTTAACATTGGTGCATGAGAACTTGATTTTAGAGGGTACTTACGGCATAAGGTGTAGGTCTATCTTCCTCAGAACTCGTTTATCCTAAGCATCTGGAATGACTTCATCTTGAACCTCAAGGTAGTAGTCGCGGGCAACATCATCTCCAACACTATGTTGATCTTTGCTGCTTAGTTTCTCAATGTCTAAGAAGCTATCCAGTAGTCTTTCGTGCAACAGAAAGAATGAATACAGGAAAGGGGGTAGGGCTGATCTGCATTTGAAATTTATCTTACCTGTCTCCGGAACCTTGAAGACAACAGGATCTTCCACACTCTCTTCAGCGGAGATGGACATTTTGTTCTTCCAGATTTGAACGAGAATCAGTGCTGGACCCTGTTCCGTGGATGGTTAAGTGCCAGTCTGTCGGAACCATACACGATCTTAAGTACTGCACACTGTGGATCCGGAGACAGTTCGTTCTCGAGGTTGACGCCATTTTGCTCATGTCAATTCTCGCCATGACACTTATCACTTGCACAATAATGTTCGATCGGGCAGACATTACCAGCAATTTGTGCTCGAAAATCAAATGAGGCGTTGGCAGATATTAAACTAGTGAAGACAGTATGCGACATCGCCAGCCTCTAAGTGACTATGAAGTGCTGGACCCTTGATCCAAAGCTTTTATCGATTGGTCCCTTCGGATACTCCCCGAAAGACGTAATGCCATTCCCCAGCACTGGCTTAAGGGTCGAGGCTAAAAAGAAGAGTAATCATGATATCGACTGCCTCGGCATCAGACATAGTAATCTAGCATCTGCATACCTCGTAGCTTTCGCGCCCCGGTAATTATCCATAGAATCCCACAAATTGATGTTATCGAGGGCCAGGGGTGATCTACCACTCATATGGACCATTCATCTGCCTATTGTCTAGTCTTTCGCCATATCTGCAATTGATGCCGTGCGAATCCACCTTCTCGTCTTCAATCCATTTGTAGTTTCGCATCATTTCCCATCATCTATCTCGCGATAGCTACGCTCTGTCCTCGCCATTACTTCTGCACTTGTGGTTCGTTTTGCTCGGTTGCAGCAATTTTCTCCGTGTATAGTAATCATTCGAAGAAGTGGATAATTAAGACCCTTGCACGCAGCTGAACCCTCGCTGATATATCACTGAAGAATGGGGGCTTGAGAACTGAATTCCACGCTTAGTTGATCGAAAACCACACTGCTATTCACTATACGTTCCCGATGCTGCCATTGAAAGTTCTGAAGCAGCATGCGGGATGCAAAGTCGTACGCGTTATCAGCAGTTTTCCTTTGGCCAAGAAGAGATCGTGCTGTGTCTAGCGTGTGGTAAACTTGACGCCCAGTTTAGTATTATCAAGCAATTCCTTGTGCTTGCTGAGTCGCAGATTGCACCATCGAATGAGCGAACTGCTCGGAGGCAGGACATCCTTTTCTACATATATATACTGGACTCGTCTCGAACTTCATTTTCTTTGCCCTTCCTCATTGAGATTCCTTCTCGAGTTATTGTTAGTCTTCAAAGCGTCCGCTCGGGAGCCAATACATACTCTCCTCCTTGAGTTCCTATCTCGTCTCTCGTGCGAGGTGCATTTTCAGCCGCCTACATGGCAGGAGTTGCAGCTTGTGTAGCAAAGGCAAACGCCCGTGGACCAACGAGCGGCTTCACGGATGTTTCTGATGATGAAGTCCAGCTTCCGGCTGAGTTCGACCGCCAGGCGGCAAAGCTCTTTACGCCGCTGAGAGTAGGCGCATTTGAACTACCCCATCGTATCATCCATGCTGCTTTGGGAAGATCTCGAAGTGCTAATGGAGTCGAAAGCCCGTTAGCAGCAATATACTTTGCGCAGAGAGCTACTCCAGGAGCGCTGATCATCTCGCAAGCAACAGGCGTCAACCCTCAATTTACTCCCTGGGCTTTCGCTGTTGAACTAGATGCGGAAGCTAATATCAAAGCGTTGCGGAGTACGATCGACGCTGTGCATGCAAAGGGTGGCTTGTGGTTCCAACAGTTGTTCCATGTAGGGCGCTCCAGTTCTCCAGGTCTGGTCAAGCGCGCCAGAGATCGACTGGGACTTTACGGTCCTCCACCGTATGGGTACAAAACCGTCTCGGCTTCAGATGTCGCAGAATCTGGCATCAACACCCATTCCGGTGAGCCATTTGGACCACCGCATCCCCTCGAGATCGCCGAGATTAAAGGACTTGTGTCGGATTTCAAACGCACTGCACAGAATGCTGTCGAGGCTGGCGCAGATGGTATAGAGGTGAGAAGCTCTATTCGAGCTATTGCCTACTCAAAGCATCAATGACTAACTCGCAGCAACCTGTAGATTCTTTCAGGAAATGGATTCCTTCTCGATCAATTTTTGCATGACAACGTCAACAAGCGAACCGACCAATATGGAGGCTCCGAAGAAAATCGAGCGCGCTTCGCGTTGGAAGTAGTCGATGCTGTCGCAGAAGTCGTCGGCTATCAGAAGATCGGGGTGAGGATTAGTCCATTCTCAAAGTAAGAAATAGCGATCCTTCTTTCACTAGGTGATAACTGAGTCTTGAAGCTTTCATGAAACCGATGGTTCTGAACCTCTGGAGCAGCTACTCTATTTGGCCCGAGAGCTTGCTATTCGCGGCGTCGCATACATTCAAGTCGGCGAGGCACGAGTCTCTAGAAACATTGGCATCGAAGACAATTTGAACAGGTTGTTAGCTAAAGGCATTGCTCCGGAGGACATTTCGTTGCGGCCGTTCCTCAGGCTGCTGAGAAACACGAAGCCCTCAAATCCATCCTTTGTATCAACAGTACTCTTTGGGAGTGGGGGATATACACCAACTACAGCTATTCTGACCATCGAGGAGGATCTCGCTGATGCAGTCGTTTTTGGACGGCGATTTATCTCAAATCCAGATTTGATCGATAGAATTCGCTATGGGTATCCCCTCACGTCCTACGATCGCAGCACATTCTATACTCACGGCCCTCGCGGATATACCACGTATACGAATTACGAAGGACCAAAGTCACAGCGCTCAGGTGATACGTCGGAAGTCAGCAGCAAACTCAAGCAAACCTCTAATGGCAACAATGGATCCGGCCCGACCTCAGAGGGTTTTGTCACAAATGGAACCAACGGAGTCAATGGACATGCTACAGAAAACAAAATCGCGAATGCTGAACACATCGTCAGTGGACACAAAGAGACGAAGTCAAAGAAAGTTGCTATTATCGGAGCAGGCATTAGTGGGATCGCCTCTGCTAGCGCTTTCCGGCGACTTGGAGGTTTTGACCTGCATATCTTCGAACGCAAAAGTGTGCCAGGAGGAAGCTGGGTGTTTGACCCCGTGTCTTCAAATGCTCCGGTATTCCCGGCTCCTGATCCAGAAGTCATTAACCCACCTCAGGCCAGGCCTGCAGGGGAGCTGCCAGCCAATACTCCGAGAAACAAACAACAACGCTTCACATCTACCCCTCTGTATGAACAGCTTCGAGCCAATATCCCCTTCGATGTAATGTCCGGGGGGAGCACCTTCGAATTACCTATTCCAGAGCCTGGCGCCTCTGTGTTTCTCACAGGAGCTGAGGTGTCTGAGAGCGTTGCAAAGACCGCACACCAGTATGATAATCTGATCAGGTATAATACCACCCTGGAGGATGCCCAGAAACTTCCAGAAGACAAGTTGAAGCTTCTTTTCCGAAGAGAAAATGAAGATGGCACAGATACCTGGTACGAAGAGGATTTTGATCATTTGATCGTTGCTACAGGGCATAACTCCGTTCCAAGAGTCCCAAAAATCGCTGGCTTGGAGACCTGGACCGGTTCTCTCAGCCACGCTACCACATGGAGATCAGGGGAAGAATTCAGAGACAAGGTGTGCCAAGCGTCGTCTGTCTTCTAAACTCCTGAGTATGGCTAACTTAGACAATACAGAAAATCCTGATCGTAGGCAGCAGTGAAAGCGCTGTTGATGTAGCCCTCCAATCGGTCGCCCATGCAAAATCACCTGTCTACGTTTCCCAAAGAACACCGCACCCACGATATCCCACGGTATTCTCAAAGCCCGGGGTCCGCCTCGTCACCACCGTCTCGCACTTTGACAAAGACTCTATCTGCCTCAATGACGGCACTGTGCTGACTGGAATTGACCATGTTGTTTTCGCCACGGGCTACTTTTACACATACCCATTCTTTTCCTCTGAGATCCGACCACCAGCCGTAGCTGGCCACCGAATCCCTGGTACCTATCAGCACATCTTCGACATCTATAACCAGAAAACCATCGCCTTCATTGGCGCCGTTAACGGATCCTTGGCTTGGCTTACTTGGGAAAAGTCAGCCTTCCTCGTTGCGCTCCTCTGGTCAGGTCGAATTGAGCTTCCTCCCCTCGAGGAGCAGAAGAAGTGGGAAGCACGCCGACTTGCTGAGACGAGCGATCGAATGTTTCATATTCTAGCCCAGCCATACGAGAGAGTGCTGTTCTTCGACGAGTTGAACGAGCTCGCGTGGAAATATCTTCAGGATCCAGAGGTAGTGGATGATGCTTTGTTAGAGAGCTTTCCGTACCAGTGGATGGTCTCTTTGTCCGAGGCTCGTCAGGAGAAGCTCAGGTTTTACAGTATCGAGGAGCCTGTAGTGTTGCCAGACTCCGATTCCGCAACTGTTTGATTGCGGTGGCATGAAATTGCTTAGGTATAGACACTGAGACATGAGTCATGTAACAGGAGAAATGGAAAGCAAACGCTCACGTAAGGACTCGAAAACTTTCAAATGACATTCCAGCTTTACCAGATCTTCTACATCCCATACATACCTTTACCTCCTCTTCTGGTCAGCTACTGGCGTGATTATGATGTTCTTCCATTCTCGTTCATTACTTTGTGATGATGAGAATATTCATTGATCTTCAGGAACTCATTCTCTGCCATGAGTTGAACTTGACATCCACCTGGAGTTTTGTACTTGGGCGACTCTTAGTCTTGAGCACAGTTTTTAACATTTGTGGTGTAACGCTTGGGTACACGTGAACTCGGGATCATGATCCGAAAATGTGGAGACCTAGTAAAGGCTTCTTGATATCGAACGTGGTGAGGTTACTCGCACGCAATTTTTGGTAGTGTGGAATTTTTGGGACTGGGAGATTTTGAGTATTATGCAAGAGTAGAGATTATGCTTATATTTGGTGCGTTAATATGTCTTTAAAACCACCACCCAGCCCCTACTCCAATGAAAGTCAAGACGAGAACAAGGCAGAAGTCGAAACCCTGACAGCAACGATAACGTTGCTAACGACGTCCCAATCCCACACACATCTTACAGGTGACCAGCGCTGGATCCAGATTGTTCTCAAGGCTCTCGCGAAAGCTGTTGAGGGGTCCGAAGAGGAATCCCCTGCTCCTGATATGGACATATTGACGGAAAAAGAGAAGAGTGGTACAGGAAATTGAGAATGCAAAAGGGGGTTGGTTCGTGGAGGTGTTGGTTGATGCTTTGGGTGGGTTGGAGGGGAAAACGGGGATGTGAGTTTGTTTCTTACTTGGGCCGAGGACGTGATATTGAGGATGGGGCGGTGGCTTGCGAGTGAAGATCATACGTGATTGGAAGGGAATAGGTGAGAGGGAAGACGGAGAATGAGAGATGAAATTTAGGGGAGATGGGCAGCGAAAGAGTAAATGGATATTCTTCTCATCAATCATATTTACAGTATCATTCTCAAATCAACCCATCTCCGCAGTATGTACAGACTCCCCTTTGACTTCAGAACACCATCTCAGAAACCAGCCTCAGAAACTTTCCTCGCAACATCAACTGGATCCGCACCCTCGAATGCACCAACCTCCGTAGTCGCGAACTCCCTCGCAGGAACCTTCTTCGCAAACAGAATGTCCAAATCCTCGAAAGTCCGTCCCTTAGTCTCAGGAAGTCTGAAGTAAGCCCAGACAAAAGTAGCAAAAGCAGTAGCACCCCAAACAAATCCAGTATACCCCTTCAAGTTCCACTCAGTAGGGTTCATGAAGTACGGCTCCAAGACTCCAGAGATGAGTGAGATGATGTAATATGAGTTTCTGGCTAGGCAAACAGTCTTCTGACGAAGACGAGTAGAGCCCATCTCGGCTGGAAGAGCCCAGCCAAGTTGTCCAGCTGAAAGTTGGAACGTCAATGTCCAGAGCAAGGTGAGAACTGCTTGCGCCATGCCGATAGAGTGTTGTTCGGTCTTGACGTTCAAGACTCCGATGGTGAATAGAATGATGGACATGGTTGCCATACCCCAGAGATAAATCGTGCGACGACCGAGGTAAGGCATCAAAGCGAACCAAGCAACCAATGTACCGAAGAGAGCCATTGCAGTCCCACCCGTATTTAACTTATAAGTGGTAGAAGTATTTATTCCCACTTGCTGGAAGAAATAGGTGCTGTTATAAGCGAAAGAGGAACCGGAGAGGATTTGGCCGGCAAAGGCAACGCAGGCGATTTCGGTTCTGCGGAGTTCGGAACCCTTAAAGCAGTCGGTGTAGGAGGTGCCGGTGGAGAGCTCTTGCTCGAGGTTGTTGGTGTGGACGATAGTCGCCAGAGTCTGTTTGGTGTCGATGCCGGAGGAGGCGCGGACGAGGCGTTTTAGGGAGTGTTCGGCTTCGTCCAAGCGGCCCTTTCGGACGAGATGCCATGGAGACTCTGGGGCGAAGAGGAGGATTGGGAATAGGAAGGCGGGCCAGAACCATTGGAGGGCTATGAGAAGGGTCAGTGTGATGATGAGTGAAGAGGAAGGGAGGAGAGGAGACGAACCGAAGGGAATGCGGTATGACCATTGGGTTGTGATGGTGAGGCAGCCGTCGAGGACACCAGCAGCGATGAGTTGACCGATGATGAAGCACTGAAGAGGTCAGTGAGAACCGAGAAGCTTGGAGGATGCAGACATACCATGTTCGTATAAGAGGTCAGATAGACACGAAGAGACAGGGGTAGGACCTCAGAGGCATAGGCTAAACGAATTAGTATGGGTATATTCTTCCGAAAGCCAAGGCAAGAAAGGCGAGGCAAGGAGAAGGTAGAGCTTCGTACCAGGAGCGATCGTTGCAAACACACCCCAGGGGAGACCGCAAAGCAGCTCACCAACCGTCAAGACGACAATGTTGGGAGCGAAGAAGGTGATGAATACGAGAGCCGTGAGAGCGATGAGGGAGCCGAGTAGGACACGCTTCTGACCGAAGATGCCAACCAGGTAACCGTTGAGGAGCACACCGAAGAAAGCACCAACACCCGAGGCGTTACCGAGACCAGCTTGCCATGCAGCTGTCAATTGGTAGCCGACACCAGGGAAGTAAGTACCGTACTTCTTGGCGAATGTGGGGTATGCGTAGAAGTTTCCGATGAGGATGGTGTCGTAGCCTTCCATAACGACACACATGGAGACGAGGACTGCCCAGAAGATGGCCATTGGATAGGCCTTGACTGCTTGCCATGGAGAGAGGTGGTGTTCGAGGTCGGCACCGTCTTTAGCGATGGCATTGAGGTGTGAGCCTTGCATCTTGAGGTCGAGATTGACATCTTCGAGTTCGAGGCGGGAGGGAGTAACCTCCTTGGTGAGGTCGGTAATGTTCTTCTCCATTGTAAAGGATGAGAGGATTGAAGACTGCTCAGAAAGAAGAGAAGAGAAGAATTAAGATGCTCTGATGAGGAGTGAAGACTCCAGAGGGTGGGACGACGAGCATAGTTATATACTCGTCCATCGTTACCATGTATACCCTCACTTGAGGTTGTAGCCCCTCGTCCCGCCAGACAGTTCTCGACTTGGCGCCGGCGAACCCCCGTTTCCCCGTACAATTTTGCGCAGGTAATCTGGGGTTGATGGGTCTAGCCGCGTGGAACGACAAGCTTCCCCAACAGTCGGGAAAGGCCCAAGCATCACCTTTCCTGTTGAAGTATAGTGACATTGATCGTGGTTGGTGTTGATAGATCTGCTTCGTGCTTTCGATAGGAAAGGGTTGCCTGCAACTTCCGCTCTCGAGGTCAAAGTTTGTTGTCGAGGGTGTGGCGTTAGTCATCTGAAGGGATGGCAGACAGCGTAGCCAATGGGAGAGCTTCAACTCCGCCAGCAAGCGCGATTGAAGTCCGCCGCTACTCACGCCGCCGACAAACACCGCTCTCGCCAACGTTCCCTCTTCATCATCCAACCTTCTGGTAGAACTCTGACTGGACGATCTCGACTGCAAGCATCTTGCGTCTGCATCCTGGCCCTGCATGAAGCCAACGAGGAAATCTTCGAGAAGAGGCGAAGAATGGCGGCATTGACAGCGAATGGGAAGCCCTCAACTCCGCTACAACGTTCGAGATCTCGCGGAAGCTACACAACTCTTGATACGCCTCTCCCATGGTTTGAACACCTCAAGAAAAAAATGCCAAGCAAGAATGCATCTCTAATACCGCTGCTGTGCTCCTGTTTGTGGGATTGAAATCCAATGGAAGAAGGCCAATTCCGCTGCCTCTCCACCTGGGGAATCTCCACAGCTTATTTCTGCAGCATAGAATGCGGGGCAGACGTGTTATTGACCGCCACGAGATGGTACATCGAGGTTTGTCTCCAATATTCCTATCAATACCCCTCAATTGGGACCCACGGGGGAAGATAGTGTGAGTTCGAGAGTACTTGAACCCTATTCCCCTCTTTCTGGCTGCAGCCACATCTCTCACCACATCTTTTCGTGTCCGAGGTTCTCAGATCTTGGAAGAAAGTTCTCCCAACCTTGGTTCTATTTCTACAATCTAGGAATCATGGCAGCCACCCTACACTTTGCTTTTGTTCTTGCCCTCTTCACTGGTCAGGCTATCGGAGTCAACAATGGACTTGCAAGAACTCCTCAGATGGGATGGGTAAGCCCAACGGTTGCATCCTATTGTCCCAGACTATAGCTGACATCTGCAGAACAACTGGAACGCTTTAGGCTGCGATGTCTCCGAGTCTCTCCTCCTCGATACCTCTAAGAAACTTGTCGATTCTGGTCTGCGAGATGTTGGATATAATTATGTTGTGCTGGATGACTGCTGGTCAGATGGACGAGACGAGAATGGCTTCCTGAAGGACGACTTGAAGAAGTTTCCAAGTGGGATGTCTGCAGTGGCAGATGAGATCCACAAGGAAGGACTTCTTTTTGGCATGTACTCCAGTGCTGGAGAGATGACCTGTGCTCGATATGGTGGGTGATATACTGAAGTGGGATTGACTTCATACTGACGCGACTGCAGCTGGGTCTTTGGACTGGGAAGCGAACGATGCGAAGAGCTTTGCAAACTGGGGCGTCGACTACCTCAAATACGACAATTGCTACCACATGGGACGATTCGGGACACCAAAACTCTCCTTCGATCGATACAAGGTTATGTGGGATGCCATCAATGGTACCGGACGACCTATGCTCTACAGTCTCTGCAACTGGGGCGAGGACTACTCCCATACTGTAAGCATGGGTCTTCTGCGAATGTACCACCGCTTCTGCTGACATATTACAAGTGGGGAATGTCAATCGCCAACTCGTGGAGAATGTCCGGAGACATCTACGATTCCTTCACACGCCCAGACGATCTCTGCTCTTGCACAGACGCATCGAGTCCCTTCTGCGTCGCACCAGGATCACACTGCTCCGTCTTGAACATCATAAACAAGGTAGCGCCATATGTTGATCGTGGACAACCAGGCGGATGGAATGATCTGGACATGTTGGAGGTCGGCAATGGAGGAATGACCGACGAAGAGGTAGATACCTAAATTACGTCGGACTATGACGGGCTGTACTAATGTCTGACTTCAGTACAAAGCACACTTCTCCTTCTGGGCCGCCCTAAAGTCCCCTCTCCTCATGGGCAACGACCTTCGAACCCTCTCCGCCTCCTCCCTCACAATTCTCAATAATCCTGCCGTCATTGCAATCAGCCAAGACCCAGACGGACGTTCCGTCGCCCGTATCCGCCGTGAAATGAACGCTGCGAAAGACAAATATGGTGTTGGAGAAATACAAGTGTGGTCTGGCTCTCTCTATGGCGGAGACCAGGTAGTCATTCTGCTCAACGCTGCTGGAGAAGATGCTCGAATCAGCGCCTCACTCGAGGAGATCTTCCTACATGATGGACCGGAAGGATCTGCGCCTCAGAATAACGAGGAGTGGGAGGTTTATGATCTTTGGGCGAACAGGATGGAGGAGTCGCTTGCGCAGAAGATTTTGGACGCGAAGGCAGAAGATCTGCCGAAGCTTTTCAAAGATGCGAATTGGTATAATTCCACTGAGCTTTCATACAAGGAGGGATTGAAGAAGAAAGATGCGAGATTGATGGGCAAGAAAGTTGGGACGATTAAGCCCGGTGGGTCATTGACTGCGAAGGTCAAGAGACACTCTATGGAGATGTACAGGTTGAAGAGTGTCGGACTTGGAGGGAAGAGAAAGGTTCATGCGAAGGAGGAATTGTAATTTCCCTTGCTTGCTCACATGCTATGATTTAGGTTTGAGAACGGATGGATAGATAAAATTGAACTCTTTTGAATCTCCGTAACCAGTACAAGCCTTCCACTGTATTTATACGAGAAGCAGGGGTCGAGACCAAGGCCTTAAAGACACACGTGACGCTCGCCTAGCTAATTTTGCAACCTCGACTCTTTCATCCTTTTCCATCACGACGTTCCACACCACCAATCACTCAATGGCTCGAATTGTTTCTGATCATGCCTCGCATTGATATGTCCATACGGTGATGTGTCCCATGGCTCGAGATGAGAGTCTCTACAGCTTGTCAGGCGTGCCGGTAACACACCGAATTTCCCCCGTTCCTTGCGTTTCACAGCATTCGAGATTCATCAGCCCGACAGTGGCTGATTCCCTTCCTTATCTCCAGTCCAATTCCTCGTGGCCATTCTGTTTGTCCTTTCAAGTTGCAATGTCATTTTGCTGATGCCATTCCTTCAGATCACGTCGTCGAAAATGTGATACCCCGCAGTTGGGTGCTTCTTGCACCTATTGCTCAGAACGTGGGATTCAGTGTACGAGAGATAGCTCCAATCCACAAGTCTCAAACAATGTACCCAAAGGGCCTGCCTCGAATGGACTTCAGCCTCGGGCTATCGTTTCTCAGCTCACGACTCCTTCGAACGGTCTTCCTCCACTCTCGATATGCCTCGAGCTGGTGAACCTATACTTCGATTTCATCCATGACCAATTCCACTCTTTATTCCATCGACCAAGTATCGTTGAAGAAGTCGAAAGCGGACGTGCTTCCCCGGTCATCCTTCTTGCCATGATGGCTCTGTCTGCAAGGCAAGTACGCCGCATTCCTCCTATGCTCTTTCCTCTTCTGATACAAGAACAGATTCTCAAATAATGCATTCTTCTCAGACATCAATCCAAGAGAGAGAGGCGACCATTACGCGAAAGAGAGTAACCGTCTCCTCGACCTAAGAGATGTGTCTTTGAATACCGTTCAAGCATGTGTTCTCCTTGGAGCATTCAGCATTACACGTGGTGAAGCACATGCCGAGTCAGTATACTACGGCGTTGCTTGTCGAATTGCTCTCCTTTTAGATCTGGCCCACAAGCCGACTTCAAATTCGATAGAGCGTGAAGTCAACGTCCGCGGTAAGTCTCACTTCCTTGCCACATGACAGCAGCTGACTGACACAGTTTGGTGGTCGCTTTGCATGATAGATGTCTGGTCTTCAGCAGGAGTCAGGCTTCCGAGACAGATGCCTACACTCGATGATATGCCACTGCCTACGGATGATGTTATCTTCCTGAACCTCAGGCACGGAGATTATCCTCCGTCGACGTTCACCAATAGCACAACAGCCGCATCGCCGCTGCTCGCTCAGATGATCAAGCTCAATCGTATTCTGCTAGAAATTAACTCCTTGAACGAACGCACCGTGTCAGGTGCGACGTCGGGCGTCATTCTCGAAAACGAGGTTATGGACTTGTCAAATGCGCTGGATGAATGGCATGCAAGTCTGCCACCCTTCATGCACGACACTCCTACGAACATTCACCGCTATGCCTCTCAAGGTCTTGGAAGAATGTTCGTCGCCGTATACCTTGGCTATTACCATTTCGGGCAACTTCTCTTCTACCAGTTTCTTCACGGAGATGTCCATAGCACCGTCTTGAGTGCTCACTTCTACGCCAACAAGTGCAAAGCCCACGCAGAATCCCTCTGCGAAATCATTTACGCCTCCCACAGTGTCCGCAACTGCGACGTACAATACACAATGGTTGGGCATATCCTAGTAATCGCCTCAACAGTGCAGATCCACACCCTCCTCTTCAGCGACAACGAAACACAGATCGCGTCCGCGAGACGTCGATTAGAGCGCAATTTCGAGATTCTGAGTCAGCTGAGAACCTACTGGCCGACGCTCGACATATGTTTCACGAGATTACAGGCTTTTCATAAGGCTTGTCGGAATTCGATGGATGAGTCGTTTCGCTTGGACCAGTGGATGTTGAGATTCTTGTCCGAGTTCGCTGAGCCAGTTGATGATAAAGTTATGGAGGGGAGTGGGCCAATGAAAGTCTGGAGTTTGGAGAATATTGGCTGCAGTCCTGAGAATTAGGTCAGTTCTCAGGTGGGTTGGAAGAGCCTTATCGCGTGAGTCGAAGTCAAGGGATGGTGGTACACGGATGGTACCTAACGTGTCACAAAAGAGAAAGTACACGGCAGGTACGGGCTACGGCTGCGTATGTGGAGCAAAAAGTTAAGTAACAGTGGTATACGATACGGTTGCCTGCACAACGAATCGTCATTACCCGTGGATGAGAACAACTCGGTGTCAGCAAAATTTTCACCTCTCGAACACCCCTCCTGGAAGCTCAGATCTTTGACCCGCCATCGATGCCTACATCAAGTCCAATTACATCTTCGCTCCAAGCTCTTTACAATATCTTGACTTTCCGACCTACTCTCGAGTCAAGAAGGAGTGTATTTGTTTCCGTGTCGGCACTTAGACAACCCTACCAAACTTAGCAAGATGGAAGAATGCCGCGATCACGCAGAGACGCCCACCTCCTATCCCTACCCAAAGCGGTCTCTCCGCCTATCGCCCGCACATCGAAGACGCATCTCAGACGCGTCCATGAAGTCGAAGAACAGCAGCGGGAAGGGCGACAAGACGATGAGTGATATGAAGGACTCCAATGGAAGCTCGAGCTCAAGTGCGGGGTCGACGAAGAGTGGCGATGGAGCTTGAGTGCCCGAAATAGAGAAATGAGTCTTGGATAAGATTTACGTCACTGTCCAACGCAGAGGCTCTTCAGCTTTGCACAAGGAGTTCCGAACTCAGGAGCGGGTTCGAATAGAATGAGGAAGGCGGGGTAAAGAGCGAGGAAGTGTTATCAGGAGCCAAGGGAGAGATTGACGCGGACTGGGCACCGATACTAGGTCTCTGCTTGTCGATGGAAGGATTGGTTTTCGCTCGGTTTCATGTTGAGATTATTTGTCGTCGAAGGGAGGAATTCTTTCTAGCCATTTTGAATCGACTTTTCATAGCCCAGGCCCTTGACACGGCCGAACATTTGTGCAATTTACCTTTACTCAACCATTAATTATAGATCCCTTCACATTAAGTCCACGAACTCCCAGTATCTACATTACCAATCGCTTTCCAAGTCGTCAAATCACTACCCACGCTCCAAGACTCAATCGTATCGTTCTGCCCCGCAGCACTCACAACAGCAAACGCTAACCCCTGCGAAGTAACAGCAACCTCATTAAATGACCTACTCGCCCCAGTCGAATTCGACATGACCGCCACCGAAACATCATGAGCAAGCCAACTATCTGGTCCTCCTTGCCAGGTATCCGTCACGATGCCCGTACTTGATAATGACAGCATTTGGATCCAAGCTGTGTGAGGTTTGGCGCCCGAGTCGTAGACATAATCGTTGGAACAGACTGCTGCAATGGGAGTCCCGGGCGAAGCGGGATAATAAGATTGATCTGTAGGATTCCAAGTCGGAACTTAAAGACGGATGTTCATCAGTCGAAGACAAGGATTGATTGTCAAGAGAACTTACCACCATTGCTGATCGCGGCTTCTTTCCAACTTGCCATGGCCAAAGTGTTCGTCGCCTTCTGGTGGAAGAGGTTGATCTGATTTTCGGTACTGCCGTAAGCTTCCGGACCCTGAAGCGCCAATCCAGTCCCAACAAGTGCGCTGAGACTTAGAGATGTGAGCGACCAAGAGGTTGTCGAAGTTCGGTTCCCGAATTGGACTGTGCCTGACTTGTCTTGATACAGAATCATGACAGTGTTTGCACAGGTTCCACACTGGTTGTATAGTGCGGAGAGACGAGAGGTTGATGCTGCTATGCAATTTTGTCCGGAGAGGGTCCCTTGTGTCCATCCGCTAGATTGTGTATATACGAGATCTTGCACGATACCACTTGAGGCAGTGTACAGTACTGTGATTTCCTGTTGGGAGTCAGTGGGCAGTCTGATGAGCAAGCAGCTCAAGTTTTGCTCACTATATCATAGCCTGGCCTCGACACTGCAGCTGCAAGTGCGGATCCATTTTGCGGAAACACACTAAGCTTTGTATTCTTCCAAGTTTTGTTGTCTTTTGTTGATGCTTCGACCAACTCGCCCTTGGTATCTTGATAGTATACCCGTGTACCTCCTGTCCCATTCCATGCAAATGAAGCTGCAGCAATGTTGCCAGTGTAGTGGAACATATCCGCAGTTGAGGTCGAGGTAGGAGTAGCTGTCGGGGAGGTAGATGTAGTCGTTGATGATGCAGTAGATGTACTTGTCCTAGGTTTCTTCGTTCCCAAAACAGCGCCAACCACTGCCGCAACAATGGCAATCAGTAACACAAATCCAGCAATTATAAGCCATTTCCGTCGTCGATACCAAGGTTTCTGAGGAAGAGCAGGCAGCGCACCCCCGTATCCATTCCAGTTTTCGACAGGGACACCATCGCTTTTCCCTGGCCCGTACACTCCCAATGGATCATTTGGGAAAGCAAGATTCTTGTCAGGAGTATTCTGCACGACGACTTTATCGGACCCAGTATTTCCCAAGGGATCACTCGGATGCGCAACTTCAAGACCTTGATGTGTCTCGTTCCATGAACCAGTGTTGGGAGCAGACATATCTGCGTACAGGGACTAGCCTGATGACCCCCAATCTTTCGGAAACAGACATGAGCTGAAACAAAATTCAGAAGGAAAGAGAAAAGAAACGGAAAACGTGCTAAAGTTTCCATGGCTTTTATGAGGAGCTGGTGCAGCCACACTTAACCAAGAACCTCATTTGCGCAGGAAATTGTGGAGGCGCAGCGGCTCGTGGGGTCCAAGAACTGTGCCATTTGCTGTACTGTACGACCTGCAGTGCCGATTTGACGTGTGGCTGCGAGCAGCTGTCAGGCGAGCATGTAAATCCTAAGTTTAGATTGAAGAGGAAAGTGAGGAAAACGATTCGACGGTGGATAACTGGCAGATCTGCGGTGCGTCCTTGGCGATACGTAATGTGCTCGAGGCTGTGGCACACCGCACGACGAGGAAGAACTTTCTCCACGCAAACAAACATTCGCCTGGATTGTTATTGCAAATGCGCCAGAAGGCTGTGACTTCAGCTGGAGATTTGAAGAACAAGTAGATCTTGCAAGAGAACAACACTAGACTTCGAGCAGCACACTAGACTCAGAGCAGCTTTACTCTTTTCCCTACCTTCCCTATCTCTATTTTATTGTTCTCAGTCAAAGTCTTCTCTAACTCCGTATCCATTTCGCGCCCAACATCCATTCCATCCAATTTCCCACCACCCTCCTCTTGCTCTAAACTACTCAACATAAGTCCAAGCGGACCCAGGCCTGCCCTTGCGCTATTCTCTGTCAAAAATATGTCCATCTCTGTATCGCTCTCCTTCCTTCTCTCCTCCAGGCTGCTGAGTTTCACTTCTCCCTTTATTATATCCTTCGGAGTAAACAACTCACACTTCAATCCACGATAGACGCAGCGCATCCCATCAGCGATCTCTGTCACATATTTCAGATATTGCTCCATATCTCCATCAGAATTGTTCCTCGCTTCTGTCGTCATGAACATTCCGAACTTCTCCTTCAAATTCTCCACCTCGTCTCTTCTTGGCTGAGGCGTGGAAAGGCTGGTAGTGGCAATACTTGGTTTGAAGCCATCTCTTTGATTGATGAGGTTTGTGTGGCAGTACTCGTCTGAAGCTTCTCACCAGCCTTCTCGGGTTTTTCTTCACCCATCTCTGAAGTCGCAGCAGATTTGCGAGAAGTGACCTCGATACACCCTGAAACCGCACTTCCTAACGCAAACAAATTTAACATCCAAGCATGATTGCCACGACTTTCCATCGTTTCCTTCAGAGGTGTAATCGCTTGGCAATATCTAATGATAAGGGGAGATCGAGAAGGAGACTAGTCTTGAGTTGTGGCGAAAGGTGACGTGGAAAAGTATGAGGCTGCCAATGGTCAGCCTCTATCATGGTAGAATGAACTTGGATGCATTGGTTCATGTAGAAAGAGATCTGACCTCGGGGCATAGCAGTTGAGAATGGGAGAAACTTCTATGGAGATATCTCGCATTGTGAAAGGACAGAACTCTTTGAAGTCATTGCATTGGGAGTCACTTGAAGGCATTTTGAATATCTCTTCAATAACAATTGACGAGTTTGTGTTGAGTTGAATCGAGATTCTGAGATTCTCGCTTGACAGCCGAGCCCCTGAGACGAAGGTATCAACACCTCGGGTTTTTGACGCTGTGTGAAGAAGCAAGAAGGGAACAAACGAGCCTGGTCGGCTCTTTGAATACGACTACAATGTATGAGCTCTCTGCCTATCATATCTCCGAATCCCAAGTCGGATTGATAGAGTGGCTTCTCGCTTAGTAATAGGAGCGGGAGTGGGGGTGATCACGCCTTGGCTAGTCGGGAGCACGCTATCGTGCTTTATCATGCTTTATCATTCCAATTGCTTCAACAAAACGAATTCAATGCATCGATGGTTCGACTCGCAAGTGCTAGCGGGGCGAGCCGCCAGTCAGGTCCGAAAGGCCGAGCGCTTATAGAAAGTCCTCAATTCAGCTTCCCTTGACCTCCTTCATTTATTTTTCTTTCTTGGCTTTCGGTATAGATCAGCGCTCAAACTCAAGATGCCGTCCTCTCAGCCACCCCTCCTCCGTATCGCCATAATCGGTGGAGGGCCAGGTGGCCTTGGCAGTGCGATCGCTCTTTCCTCTCTTGACAATGTGGAAGTCACAATTTACGAGCAGGCGAAGGAGTTGAGAGAAATTGGGGCTGGGATCAGAATTGGCTTCAATTGCTGGACGGTACTTGGATTGTTGGGAGCCGCTGAAGGAGTCAAGGGACATGTCAAGACTCAGGTTTTGCATCGGTAAGCTTCAGCTCTGAGGACAGTGAGGGGCAAAAAGTCTGATGAGTGACAAGCAATGGATTAACGGGCGAAATTCTGAAGGCAAACCCACCACCAAAAGGACCATTGGAATTTTGGCCTCAACGAGTTCGAAGGACGAGACTCCAATCAGCTCTCAAAGCAAAGGTTCCCGAAGGTACAATCAAGCTTCAAAAACGGCTGTCATCTTTGGAGGATCTTGGAAGTGATGGTGTGAGGCTTAACTTTGAGGATGGGACTGAAACTATTGCGGACCTGGTAGTCGGAGGCGATGGGATTCGATCAGTTCGTTGGCACCTTTCAAACAGCTCCTCCGTCTTTGTGTGCGCTAAACGTCATCACAGGTTGTGAGGGAAGCGGTGTTCCCAGATCACAGCATCAAGTTCACAGGCACAACTATATTCCGTGTTCTCATCCCTGTCAGCTCAATCTCTCATACCCCGGATTTGACTGTGGCGACTTCGTGGTGGCATGGCCCAACTGGTCACTTTTACGGCTCCCTGGTCGATGACCCTTCTGAAACTTCTCCAGAGGAACAAAAGTTCGAGATTGCAGCTAGAAAGGTCGTCGATCCTACTACTGATTTAGGGAAGAAATTTAGTTGGGGAGTGCCGGCTACGAAGGAGAGGGTCGAGTCATTTTTCACAGTAAGTGGGCATGATTTCGCTATAGGCGTTAAGTGTTGAGCATCAAATACTAAGCAAAAATAGAATTTTGATCCCAGAGTCCGCGAAGCCTTAAGCAAGGTCCCTGAAGGAGATTGGAAGGAGTTCTCAGCTTTTGCAGGGCCGAGATTGGAAAAGCTCACTGGATGGGATAACAAAATTGTGTTAATTGGAGATGCGAGTCATCCTTTGTCAGGTGTGTCTCTCGAGTCTCCTCAGCACCAACTCCCCGTACTCTATTGGAAGATTTCACTGACTAAAAACAGGTGCATTCGGTTCCGGAGCAGCATTCGCCCTAGAAGATGGCTGGATCCTTGCAAGAGCAATTGAGCACACTCGCACCTCAAGGACGAATAATCTTGGAGCAGCATTAGATATTTTTGATACGATTAGATCTCCCTACTATCTCAGGATGTATGAATATTTGGATCAGCAGAAGGCGAAGATTGTAGAAGGAAAGGCGGTAAATCCAGGTCAAACCTTTGAAGATAGCTTGAAGGCGAGAATCAATTCTTTTGGTGGGGAGGAGCAGCTGTCTTGGATCTATGGGAACAACATTGAGGGTGTTTGGAAGGAATTCCTGGACAATGAAAATATCAACGGGGGGAAGTAAAGAAGAGTCAAGTCCATAGACATAGACGAGGAAAGAAATGGCAGTGTTGCGTTTTGCGGAGCTCAGGGTCCTTTCATTTTGTCCTCGCATGGCTTGCCGGTCTTTAATTACATCCACATCTCGAACATAAACTGACTACAGCAAGACCATTTCAATATTACGAAAGTACCAATCCACTGCAAATGCAGGGTCCTGCACAAAGCGCAACACCCAGAGGTGAAGCTCGGTGATTCTGGACAAATGCACCTCCAAAACAGCTTTGTTGAAGCCAGGAAATGCTTCTCGCAGGAGATTCTCCACCTCCCAAACCACTGCCAGCAAGGCAGCTTCTCGCAACTTCTTCGGACTCTTACCCTGAGACAAGAAAGTCTCGACTTGAGATGTCAGGTGGTGATGAAAAACTTTGACATAATCGACAAGAGCATCTAGCGCGGTTTCCCTGCTCTCGATTTCGATGAGTTCTTCCAAAGTTGGCAAACCTTCGATATGCGAATCCATGGTCTCTTCAGCATCACTCTTCGGCCATTTTCTCAGTGACTTCGGTGTAATCGTAAGCCTTGCTTCACAAGCTTCGCATCTACACATGAAGCCCCATGCCTCCGCAAGGAAGTCTCGCCGCTTTCGAGCAGACCCCACGGTGTCGATATACGATATTGTGATCTCCTCTCCAGCTTTAATCTCCTTGTCGGCAACAACTTGGATATGCCCTTCGCTCGTAATATCCCAGACCGCACTCGGAACGCAGGAATGATTGAAGTGCGATGCGATGTAGAAGATATTGCTGCCGTCGTTGGCAGACTTGCTGCGACCGAAGGAGTTGGTGCACCATATTTT
Organism: Phialocephala subalpina; assembly: GCA_900073065.1. Classification (NCBI taxonomy): domain Eukaryota; kingdom Fungi; phylum Ascomycota; class Leotiomycetes; order Helotiales; family Mollisiaceae; genus Phialocephala; species Phialocephala subalpina. The sequence goes on from FJOG01000003.1 coordinate 3,295,630, forward strand.
AATGACAGAAGGCATCTTGCAAGTCTCTTCATTTCCACATGGACACTGACCCTGCAGCCGATTGAAGATTATCTTCTTGCCTTCCGAGAGCGCTTCGTAGGCAAGATCTTTGCTGAACTCGGACTTCCTGGCTCGGCAGAGGGGTGCTTCTTCGAGGATCGTCGTGGCTGGTTGGATGTGTGTTCGTGCGAATATGCCGTACCGGATGTTGGGGAGTGGATGAGACTTGACTTCAAGGAAAGCGTTGGAGAACATGTCTGGATCTAACACTCGCTATCAGCAAGAGACTTGAGAATATAAACAGCTGTCTGAAATCTTACCCGACTTTTTGCTCTGAGGCATATTTTGTTGCATATTTTTCATCTCGCGGATCGCTGAATATGGACCATACCTAAAAGTCACTTCAAAAATTGATCTTGATAAGGAGTAGTGGCAGCAAGGGGTTGATAAGGCTTTATGTTGTCCTTTGTTACAAGCATGGTGGTTAAGAAGTGTGCAATCAAAGAAGGTGCTGGTTCTTCCGTTTGCTCAGATCGATTTCGATGATGGCATCTCATTTATGCACTGGAAAGGGGTGGAGAAATAGGCGAGCTTTCTCCTGAGAACCACGATTGGGCATCTTTATGGAGTCTTGTCGAGGTGGGAACAGTGAAGAGAGCATGATATTTCTTCAAAGAAACTGGAGCAAATCCGAGAAGGTCTTACTCAGTGAGCTGCAATTGTTATGCTTTAGGATGGCTGGAATAGAGAATGCCCTTCCGTTTCTGCACTACCACAACAACTTTCCCAGGATACAAGCGAAAGGATCATGGAACGTTGCAGAATGCCTCTAGATAGAGTCAGGATCCACCGCTAGACTTCTTTCCCTTTTCTAAAGCTTTCTAGACAGCCCTCATGACTCCTTTCTTGATCTTGTTCTTCTGCTTTTGCTCCCACTTCTTTTCTCTCTCTTCCTTCTGTTCACTCCGCTTTTCCATTTTCGCCAGCTCATCTGCCTTGAACCCCGCCTTGTATTTGACATTATCTAGACACTCTGCAGTTTTGAATTTAGATGGAAATCGAGAAACCGTTGCAGAAACGCAGTAAGAATACAGCGTAGCGCTGAGCATATCAAGGTCGCATTCTGCTGAGTACAGAAGTTCGCTAAAGTCTTCGTCCAATCACGTCATGTCTCGATCAAAAGATCGCATCTGATTGAATGCCCTTGAGGAGGTCAACCTTCGAATTCGAGAAGAACGACGTTAGCAAAGTTGCAAACAAATACCATTCGTAGCCCCGTCTACGGCAAAGAGTACATGTGACACCATGCCCGCATTTCCTACAGTTCTTCCAATTAGCCCATAAGCTCAGGTTTAGACTTGATGAACGCGAACGCGCTCTGCATCCCATGAACAGTCTCTTGCAAGTGTCGCAAAAGCTTTTCCGTCTCCGCATGACCTAACCTCTTAGCGCTACCTGTCATACAAGCACAAATGTACGATACTCGATCTCTTCATCACCGCTCCCCAGTTTTTGTACACCTGTTTCAACCACTGGGATATTATTTTGTAGACTGGCACGCACTTGCATCACCTCTTGCACTTCCACTCTCAGGCTTCGGCCGCTCCAGAGGTGCCAGAGTAAGAACAGTGTCGGGAATATGAGAATCTTCTTCAGCATTCGAGGGCCCTAGTGCGGGATCTGGGCGTGGAAGAGGATTAAAGAAGCTAGGGTCGATGCTAGAGATACCGCAAGCGAGGGCGAACATATTGATCTTTTCTGCTGGCGACTTTGACAACCCGAGCTTTTTGAAGAAACGGATGAGGGTTGAATGGTATGGCGATTTCTTGAGTTCGGGACTTTGAAGGTGCTTCAGGTATTGTGCGGCGTATTGGTCGACCCAGAAATCTGCCTTAGAGACTGCTCATTCGTCCAAAGCCACCATTGTAGTTTTTTCCTGTTGCGGAGCCCTGGCGTGGAGACGTGGCTGGTTGAGGGCTTTGCTCGCGAGGTGAGGGTTTGGTGGGTGGGTGGATGCTTAAGAGATTGGGAACTTGATCGGTTCGCGGAAGTCCGAGTCTATTCGCGGACGAAAACGAATCGCCATGAGAGGACAGGAGGGATTGCGTTGATCCAGAACAAGAAGATTCTCCCATGCTCGGTTTGGAGAAAGGTGACGACTGTTGAAGAAGGCTAAGCACTCTTCATATACCCCAGAAGTTTCTTTGCTGCATGTCGGAAAGGGAAGGACAGCGTAGGCCACTATTCCTATGCAGGCGGTATGCTTGAACGAATGATAAGGAGAAGAAATTTTGAAGCGCAAATGGAAAAAGTTTCGGAATCAGAAGAAACCCAAAACTTGCCATCCCAATTTGAAAGCAGTATTCCGCAATGTACAGTACGCGAGACAAAGTTTCGGATTGAGATAATCGGGCAGTAATGTACAGTGATTATGCCAGACCACCGACACCCTAAAAAGATGGATCAACGAGATCTGAATTCGATTATGACAGACTTCGAGGAAGAACCTTGGAAGAATACGCCAAACACGTGACTGCGCCAGTGGGGAAGCTTCCACCTTCGTTCAAAGCTGTTTTATTTCGCCGCATAAATGCTCACAAATACAACGAGATATCCAACCCACTTCGTCTTCATCTCTCATATCAAGGATCACGCCTTCAGAAATGCCCCATAGTAACTATCCAACCACCTCACCGCCTCAACTTCACTCCCCATCTGATGACTCTTCCACCTTCCAATGGATCCCACATATCCATCCGGCCGCACGTTGACAATCGCAACCTCGCTCTCCATCAATGGTCCCAGCCATTTCTCGGTACAGCTCGGCATCCGCATCAAATTATCTAGATAGAACGTCCACCTTGAATCCTGCAGCAGTTGAGGAAGATCAGCAATCTCGACGCGTGCCTTGGGCATGGTTGTGACGATCGCATATGTGACGAGCTTGGAGGCTGGAGTGTAGCGCGATGGTTGCATGTACATGTCTATCTCTGTTGATGGCTGGGTGAGATTCGAGTATGAGACTGCTGCAGCTGCGGAGGCGCGACCAAGAACAGTGCGGGGAGAGGACACTTCGGAACAGACATGGGACAGGAATGCGGAGGCTGTTTTGACATTGTGAGTGAAGAAGAAGAGACGGAATTGACCAATCATAGGAATGTCGAGTTGGAGATTCACGGGGTTGGCATCAACGTATCTCGACACCTTCGCTGGAACGAGCAAGCAACCGGGCTTGAGACCACCTCGAGGAAGCTTGTCTGGGATATTGAGAATGTTGTTAGAATACTCTGCTCCAACACCGGAGATGAAACGGATGTTCTTGGCGAAGTTCTCAGCAAGGAGCTTTGGGTCACCGGCTGCGAAAGCGTTGGCGTGACCATAGTCGAAGTCGATGAGATCCTGGGCGATCTTCCGTCGCTCTTGCTCATAGGTTGTGAGGAGAGCAGGGGATGCGAGACCACGGATCACGAGATTAAGTTTCCAGGAGAGGTTGAAGGCATCGTGCATGCTGACGTTCATTCCCTGAGCGGCCTTCGGGGAGTGCGAGTGAGCGGCGTCTCCAGCGATAAATATCCTTTCGGAGTCATCTGAAAATCTCTTCGCGACACGCTGTCCGACCTTGTAAATACCGAACCATTCTTGTACCGAGTCAGTACGTTTATGGTTCCGAGATACGAAGTCACCTACCGACAGTCTTCCATGCGAGCGTGAAGGGTGCCATGATAGCCTTTGCTCGCTGCATCACGAATTCTTCCGTCGCAGCTTCGTTCGACAGTGGCGCCGACCCAACGTGGAGCTCAATGTACAATCTCGTCATATTCTTCTCTCGAGGAATACACAAGATCGAGCCTTCCTTTTCTGAGCTGATTACGGCTTTACTCCATAGATCTGGGAAATCGGTATCGACCACACCTGCCAAACTCATCAGTCCCGTCCCTCATCTCAAAGTGGGGTGAGAAATACCATCGAGAACACCCCAAGCTGAAGTCGTGTTTTCACCCTCGAATTCAGATCCAAGCATCGATTTCCGGACTCTCGAATGAGCACCATCACATCCGATCACATAACGACCCTTGATGGTCTTTACTGAATCACTTCCGAGGTCATTGTATTCGACTTCGACACCGTCCTTTTCAGGCGTGGAGTATCGAGCGAATTCGCTGTTTCGCATCACCTCAACACCCCGAATTGATAAATCGTCAAGGAACACTTCTTCAACCATTCCTTGGTGAACGAGAAGAATGAACGGATCTTGTACATCAACCACTCCTGGTGGGTAGTGTATCTCGCGTCCTATTCGACGAAGCGGACTTGCTACAGACCCACTCTAATTCTCGTGAGCACAAACTCATGAAACTGCTACCGCATTTCAGGAATCTTACCCAGAAACAGATATCATAAATCCTGGCACCCTTTCTCAATAAGGGATCAGCTAAGCCTAGCTGCTTGAAGGTCTCAATTGTCTTCGGCTGAAGACCATCAGCCCTTCCGGACGAGGTCTTATCAGGCCGATCATCAATGATCTTGGTCTTGATTCCAAAGCGCACAAGATTCGACCTGATCATTCTAGTCAGCAACGACGCCCTGATCGAACACAAATATAGATCTTAACTGATAACTCACGCCAACATGAGGCCTGCAGGTCCCGCACCCACAATGATTACATGATCCCCATCGCCGTTCATCATGGCTGTATCTTCATCGTGCACGTGACCGTTCGTGCCATTGGTCCCATTCATGCCGTTTGTGGCTGGCTCGTGAGGAAAGCCTTCGTTATTCAATCCGGGCACCATGATCAAGATCTCTTCAAGAGAATTCTCGTGATACAGATGCAAATGCGAGTGTGCAGCAGATGTGTGGAGGCTTCCTCAAAGTCGGGATTGAGCGAGAACGCAGCTTTGAGGTTCAACGGACACGAATAACGGGCATCATATGTGCGCATATGGCTTAATTCTGGGTGTTCGAGTGATGCCAGCGTTGAGTCGCAGGTTTCGAAGATCAGGCGATAGCAGCCGTAAGGGGTAAAAGAGTGGAGGGAGTTGTGGCATGATTCGGTCAGAATGGACTGATGTTCAAGGATGGGGTTCTAGATTGGTGCAGCCGAGAGGGAGAACGATAGGGCAAAAATGTGCAGACGATGCAGCGAGGCGACCATAACCTCGCAGATCGATGCAAAACGTCTGCAAAAATAGCCGTCGGTCTCGGGGTGACCCGGAATTTCTACGGTGGTGGAAAGAGAGACGTGAAGAGGTTGGAGATACGGGTGACGACAAGGAGAACTTGGCAGCACCACTATTGAATAACTGTCGAGTTCTTTCACGATCAGACGATTTCGAGAATTTTCCTCGTGAGAACGACGACACCATAAGTTGGGGATGTGTTTCCAATGATTTGGAATCAATATATTCCCCCATTTCTCCACGACTGTCATCTTGGAAGCTTGTTGGAATCGTCGAATTATCAAGTCATGCTGCCGATCTCCCGCGTTATCGACTGACAGAAGATTCAGCTAGTGGTCGTGATCGCCTCGGATTCATTACGACGGAATTTGAAGCTGACAGCGGGAAGATCGGTCCAGCTGAACGGTAACTTTACAAACGGATTCGAGATCATTGCGGCGACAGAAGCCAACATTCTGAGAGAAAATTTCATCAAGGTCAGGTGATTGTCAGCGGTATACATCAACACGAGGAGAGGCATTTCCGGAATTCACGGATTGCAGCATCATCGTGGAAGCACGGCGAGGGCGTGTTTGCTAAAATGAGCCATCTAGATGAGAGGTGGGTTTCAGTTAAGATTTGACCAAGATTCCCGAGACTCTCAGCGGACGACAATGCCCCCGAGCAGATCACAACTAAAAACAAGAGCTCAAACGCGAGTGCGGCAAAATTTCTTCATTTTCATTTTTCAAATCGCTCAATCTACCATTTCGTTACTCCACCATCAATGCAGAGATCCTGTCCGGTCATGTACGAGCTCGCATCACTGGCCAGGAACACACATCCGCCTCGAATATCCTCAGGCATAGCAACTCTTCCATTCATGATTTCATCTTTCCAGCTCTCAAGGAGATGTGGGAACTAAAATCTGTCAGCTCTTCATATCCTCTTCTCATATTTTGGATATTGGTACTCACAGGAGCAGTCATCTCAGTCCGGACATACCCAGGAGAGATGGAATTAACTCGTATCCCCTTTTCATTCATGTCAGCTCAAACTCACTCGTTCAAATCACAAATCTTATACGCAGGAGTCAAACTCACATATTTCACCAACTCCGCTGCAATAGCAGGACACATCGCCCTCACGGCACCCTTCGTCCCACAATACGCACTACTCATCTGACTCCGAATCGCCATATAAGACGCAATACTCGCTACAAGCACAATACTCCCCTTCTTCGTCCCGTTGGCAATCATTTGCTTTGCCGCCAGTTGGGCTGTATGATACACGCCCATGACGTTGACTCCGATGAGCTTTTGATGCTCCTCGAATGGGGTGTCGAGGAAGCCTAGGTTGCGGTTGATTCCTGCGCATGGGACGCAGATGTCCAGTTTGCCATCGAAGTCTTTTACGAGATCGGCAAAGCCCTTCTTGAGGCTCTCTTCGCTGGAGACGTCGACACTAGCATTGTGTTAGCGTCATGTGACCGAGAATAATGAGGAGAGGGACGGACTGGTAATGAGCGGTCTTGACGCCAAACTTCTTCTCGATCTCGAAGAATGCTTCAACAGGAGGTATCACATCGAAAATGGCGATGTCTGCTCCTGCTTCAGCAAGGCCTTCGGCGAAGGCGAGACCGCAACCTCGGGCTCCTCCTGTCACTAATGCTGTGCGACCTTTGAGCGAGAACTAAATGCTGTCAACGAGGGGTTCATGATCTGAGACAGAGGACTTACTCTATCCATTGCGTCGGAGATGTAAGATGATTGATTCGGGCGATGTTGAAGCTGTCGTGAGAGCTTCACTTCTTTGACTCTCAGGCAAGCGAGTCATTCTGTGGTTGGATCACCATCCTCTCTCAGGAGTGGATTGTGAACTCTCCACTCCATTCTCGAACCTCTCATCGCAACGATATCGGACTTCCGTTTCACATCGCGATTCCAATTACTCAACTCCTCACAAACCCCCCATCTTCGTCCTCTTCAGAAGTATCACATCTCACGAGTCACGATGTCCACTAAAAGGGGGTCAACCGAGGAGGCGGTCTAGTCCCACTACTCACAACCCCGCATCCGTTATCGCCCATCCCCCACTCTTCCACTTTTGCATTTCCGCTACTCAACAATTGGAACGATAACTCAATTTCTAATTAAGTCAAGATTGGCAGGTTCTTATCGCAGGAGTTGATAGAGGTGCATGAGTTGGGTTGGTCAGATCCATAGGATGGGCTCTGGACTTGAACTCGTGACGAGGTGATGAGCTGGCTGTTTTGAGACGGTTGGAGTGAGATTAAGAGCTCAGATTTTTGGATACTTCAAGGGATAAGATGGCGACGGAGTATAGTATTTCAGCAAAGGAGAAGATTGTTAGAGGTGAGGAGAGCAAGCTAAAGGTAAATCATCCTGAACCTCCCACTTACCGGGATGAAACATATCAAGATCACGTGGCTGACCCCGACACAGGTCGTCGTTGTCGGCGCAGGACTTGGAGGATTGGGAGCAGCAATATCAATCCTGCTCGCAGGCCACGATGTCCTCGTTCTTGAGTCCGCGTCTGAAATCGCTGAGGTACTCTCAACTCACCCACCACGTCCACCCCTCACTTCTCGCCAATCTCAACCCAACCCAACCCAACCCAACCTTACGCAAACGAACAAGACTGACACCCATCACAGGTCGGGGCAGGAATCCAAGTCCTCCCCAACTCCTCCCGTGTCCTCCAAACCTGGGGCATGAAACCCATGCTCTCACGTTACGCTACCCGCCCAAAACAACTCAACATGCTCGGCTGGAAAGGAAACCTCATCTCATCCATGGATTTCCACGCCTCAGCAGCCCAATACCCCGGAACCTTCTACTGGGACTTTCATCGTGCTAACCTCCATAAATGTCTTTACGACAGAGCTGTGGAACTTGGTGCTGAGGTTAGGTGTAATGCTCGCGTTCAGGATGTCAGGATCGAAGACGATGGGCTTTCAGCTTCTGTGACTTTGTATAGCGGCGAAGTTCTGCAAACAGACCTCCTAGTAGGAGCAGATGGCATCAACTCCAAACTCCGCGAACTCCTCCTCGGCTACCCCGACCCACCAACACCGACAGGCGACCTCGCCTACCGTCTCCTCCTCTCAACAAAAGACATGATGAAAGACCCCGAACTAGCATCCTTCGTCACAGACCCCCAAGTAAACTACTGGATGGGACCAGCCGCCCACGCAGTAAACTACGTTCTTCGCGGTGGAGAACTATTCAACATGGTTCTGTTGGTACCAGACGATATGCCTGCCGATGGCGCGAGCACTCTGGAAGGAAATGTGGAGGAGATGAGAGCGCTGTACAAAGATTGGGATCCGAGGATACCGAAGCTGTTGAGTCTTTGTGAGAGTGTATACAAATGGCGACTCTGCATCCGGCAAGGAATGGATTCTTGGTCTCATCCATCAGGTGCTTGGACGATGCTCGGGGACGCTGTTCACGCCACGCTTCCTTACCTCGCGAGTGGAGCAGGGATGGCGTTAGAAGACGGCGCTGTGCTTGGAGAGTGTTTGAGTAGGATAAAAGACAAGAGTGCTGCTGAGAAGAAGTTGGCGTTGAGGGTTTATGAGCAGTGTCGGAAAGGTCGGACAGAAATGGTCGTCAATCGAGGAAATCTTCAGCAGTACCTCTACCACCTGGACGACGGACCAGAGCAGGAAGAACGAGATAGGAAGATGCGGGTGGTTCCTACGCCACCTGGGGAGGCTTTGGCTTGGAGAGATCCGGAACTGAGTCCGAAGTTGCTAGGATATGATCATGTTAAAGATGTGCGTCCTCCTCTTCCCTCCGAAGTCTGGAACAGAAACTGACAATAAAATAGGTTGAAACCAATTGGCCACGCCAACATGGGCAGGAACAAATACAGTCGAGATTATGAGATGAAGCGTATATATGTACTCGTTCATAAAGCAAAATTGGATATCAAAGCATCGTAGAATCGTAATATATATTCGTTGAATCACTCAAACTATCTTCCCATCTACCTCTCAGCGAGCATTTCCCACAAGCCCATTCAGCACCTTCATGCCCTCCTGCACAACAGCCCACCTCACAAACTGACAATAAAATAGGTTGAAACCAATTGGCCACGCCAACATGGGCAGGAACAAATACAGTCGAGATTATGAGATGAAGCGTATATATGTACTCGTTCATAAAGCAAAATTGGATATCAAAGCATCGTAGAATCGTAATATATATTCGTTGAATCACTCAAACTATCTTCCCATCTACCTCTCAGCGAGCATTTCCCACAAGCCCATTCAGCACCTTCATGCCCTCCTGCACAACAGCCCACCTCACTGGAAGTAATCCCCAGCATCCCAGTCTTTGAGCTTCCTGATTCCGTCTCTCAGGATCCTGGCAGCATGCGATCCAGCTTTCGCAGCAGAGATTGAACTGTGTTTTGCCCAGCGCTCAATCCGTGCTTTGGAGCGCTCGCGATCAACCTTCGTGACGGGGCGACCAATAATGTGGGATGCCTCGGCGAAGATCTGGAGGTCGTTGATGTCAACTTGCAGGATGATGTGGGAGGAGTGGTAGACAGCGAGAGTGGCGACGCAGAATTTTTGGAACTCCGCTTTCTCATGGTCGTTGTCATCAAGGGTGGGGAGAGTGTTTTTGCTGTAGGTGTCGAAGTCGGACTTCCAGGTGTCGTAGGACCGGGAGATGCGGGATTGCCAGGATTCGTCTTTACCAGTCGTTACGAGCCCTGAAGATTAGTTAGCACGATGATACAAGGTCAGCAGTATGAGACTTGCCTAGTGAGGTCTGATCTCTGCGATTGAGATCCCAAGCGACAGACATGATGCCGTGCAACATCAAGACTCTTGAGAGGGCATTTAGTGTCAATGCTCGGCCTTCAGGACCTGGAACAAAGTATGTCTTGAGAACAGCCAGGTACTGAGGCTGAGGCTTTTCCATCGAGTTGGCTGCGTGCCATTCCTCGGGAGACTCTGCTTCCCATAGTGTATCATTCCAAGGTAGAGTGAGCTTGAGTTCGGCCGCATTCATGCAGAGTGATTGAGAGAACAAGACTGCATGCTGCGTATCCCACATGAAGCACAAGAGAGCCAGCCTAACCCTCCAGTCAGCTTCATGAAATTAATTGGGGGATTTTTTCAACATACCTTCTTTTCTGCTCTGCGTCAACCTCAGCTTTCCAGAGACGATCAAGATCATCATGCTCGTCAGGAGCCACGCATCGCGCTGATTGGCAGTCACTTCTTCGTATCAGACTGAAAGGTCAGTAAGGCCACCAAAATTGAAGAGGCCATTCAAGGGTACTTACTTGATTAGCAGACCGTGAAATAGGTGTGACATGTCATGCTGAAGTTGTCCTGCGCGTGATTTTCCGAAGCATTCGACAAGCAAGATGGTTTGAAGCATCCACAGCTTTGGTCGAGTGTTGAATGCCAAGCTGCCGAATATCTGAGCTCTCATGATATCATGAATACAGATTGCAAAGAGATGAGAGTCCTTGTCGCTGTATGTTGCTCCCAAAAGCAGAACTGAAGTGAGAAGTAGCGCATCGACTTGAGAAGGTTCGAATGTTGCTTGATGTAGAAGCGGATACGCAGCATTGAACCTCTTGAAGTATAGATCGCAATATTCTTGCAACACGGAAAGCTGCAAGAGCTCGTGGTCGATCGTGATTTCGGTATCGTCGGGAGCTTTCGGCCGAGCACGGTGGACCAGATCCAAGACTGCTTGACGTGCAGCTTCGTTGATGACTGGCAGCCTTCGCGAGTGCTTGGATCTTCCACTTTCAAGACTTGTCCTGGAATTCGTTGGGGTCGGCATGAAACTTGGACTCTCAGCCATTTGGGCTTGAGGCTGTCTGGGGATGTTGGCGTCCTGGTAGCCTAGGCTTGCAGCAAAATTGGACTCGGCCATCTGTGACATGGCTAGTATTTGGTTCGCTGCAGAAGTCTCTGGGGTCGATTCTTCTGTTGAGTAAGTACTGTTGGAAAGACTCGAACTTGGAGCTGAGAGCTTAAGGCCGTGATTTGGCACGTCGTAGTATTGACCGTTGCTTCCATAGTCTCCTGAAATATCAGAACCACTCAATCCTCTCGAAGTTGTACTTGAAGGGGCATGCGGCGCGGACGTCGTGATTCCCATTGGAAGTTTCGTCATTTCAAGTCCAGTTGCATCGAATCCTCCAGTGGAAGCCCAATTCTCGTTGCCTAGGAGCCAATTGTAGTAGCTCATGGTTGTGAAAGGGTTCTGGAAGGAGCTTGCTGCATGGTTGTGAGCAAGGCACAAACAGGAAGAAAAAGAAGACTCACCAGTGTCAGGAGCAAAGAAGTCATTGTAGAGTAAGTCCGCAGTTGCACTTTCCTGGGGCTGAGAGCCCCATGAAGCATTGCAGAGGAAATCGTAAGGCTCGGCCAATGTTCCTGCCTGATCCAGTATGCTGACATCTCCCATTTGCATGGGCCATAGTTCTTCAGCAGGAGGTACCGCTGACTTTTCTGATAACTCAATCGAGTCTGGTCCATTTGATTGATGGTCTTGCGATGATCCGGGAGGTGATATTGGGACGTGGCCTTGAGGGTATGCTCTCGAGTCAACCTCGACGCCTTGGCTTACCGGATTGCCCCTGTTTTTGGAATTGCTAGAAGTTCTTCTCTTCTTTTCGAGTTCTGGTCGTCGCTTCGCAACTACAGCACCATTCGAGTCTCGCCATAATCGTTTCCGAGTCTGTAGTCTTCCTAGTCCTTCGCCTCCAGCCTCCTCGTCTTTCTCACGATGCCGCGCCATATGTCTGTCTGTTGGACGATAAGCATCAAATCCCATCCCCAAACGATTTAATCGAAGCTCATTAATCCTTACCTATCAAGTCTTTCCGCTTGAAGACTGCGCTGCATCTCTCGCACGTGAGATTCGCTCTGCTTTCATCGTGATTCAATGCATGCCGATGAAGGTGTTCAGCCCGGGAGAACGATTTCGTACAATTTCCCCAACTGCATCTGAACTCCTTGGTCAAAGATACCGGGGCAGGAGGTGCTGTCGTTGGCGAGGTCGCAGGTTCGGTGCTCTCCATTCTTCCAACGTTGGTAAGATCAATCGTAGAGGTCGGTTGTTGCTGGGTGAGGCGTTCAAAATATGAAAAGTGGGAGGAATGGCGCCAGAAGTCGTACGAAAGCGCTATCGCTATCTTATCTCTATCCCTTGCTGCTGTTATCTTAAGTTGCTGGTGCTGGGATATTCCCGAAGTGGACAAAGAGAGTATATCTCAGACCAGGAAGCGAGATCGCGGAAACGCCCCAATGAATTGCAAAAACAACGCCAACCTTCAATATCACTGCGCACCGACTGGCTGTTTCGGATTTTCGATACGTACTTTTTGACAGCTCTCATTCGCTGTTAGATGCTGGGACATTGAAAGGAGGGTACACTGTATGCCAAGTCACGGGAAGTCGCGCATCGTGAAAGGCTACGGTATATCCCTCTGATCATCATATTCCTAGCTCTTTCAATGTCCCAGGATCCAACAGTGAGTGAGGGCGGCCAAAAAGTACGAATTGGAGGCAGGACTCAGCTCACAAAGTATTTTATTAACTACTTATCTCTCAAGTACCAAGTCTTACTCTACCTACTTCTTCGGAGCAGCTCTATCCTTGAGTGCAGCCTCAACATTTGCCTTAACCTGTGCTCTGAGAATAACCTTGCTCACTGTAGGGGGCAAAGCTGGCTCATTCTTTGGAGCAACCGACTTTTCTTCCATAGCCTTGAGAGCCGATACGAGATCGAGCTGCTGAAGCCATGATTGATTATGCTTAGGCGCCTTCTGCCCTGGAAACTCGTATCTCAGGCTATCGTGCACCTCACTCCAGAAGAATGTCAAGGCATACAAGAGATCCTTATCCTCCAAGTCTACCAACTCGCCCATGGTCATCGCAGACGTCTCTTCCAGTCCCCTCATATACTTCTGCAGCACTTCCTCCTCAAACATAACCATCTTGTCACCAGTCTTAAGCTTATTATGGTCTCTGATTGTCTGACCCCAAAGCTTGAGCGAGTTCTGCATGGAATGCGATACCACGTCCTTCAGATCCGTACCAGGTCGCTTGGATGCCACGATGGTGTTTTGAATGATCAACTTGGCCATGTCATTGCACACCTGGGAGATCTTGCCAAACCACGCGCTGACGGCTTTCTCAGCCTGGACCTGCTCCGGAGTTCGTTTGTTGACGGTTTCCGTAGTCGTAGGGCTTCCCTTCTCAATCATCTTAAGAAGCTCAATGACTTCCTTGAGACGGTCATCTGGTATTTCCTCGCTGGCGATGCAAGCTTCGCATAGGCACTCGAAGCCGAACTTTTTAGCGATGCCGATCTGTCGATTTTCCGCAAAGCCAAATGCACCTGTATATTCTCTGGTGATTTCCTCGTCCTTCATGATATCTTTGGCCGCCCAAAAGATGACCTCAAACTGCTTCGTGAACAAGCAGACTGCGTTGGCGACGCAGGAATGATTGGCTCGAGAGGCGTACTCGTATAGAATTGTCTGTCCATCTTCCATAGCATCTGTAACTGGTATTGAATTGGTCTCCCAGATCTGTTGAACCAAGGTCTCACCACACGGGTCCTCGCCACAGCGACAACGGTTTTCCAACGCCATGTATGCATTCTTTTTCTCCTCAGGCAGCAGTGCGAAGAGAGCTTCTCTGCTAAGCCAAGGGGCTCCACAGATGATCATTGGTGCCTCCCGGAGAATCTCGCTGCCCTTTGGAATATTCCTGGTGGCGAACATTCCTTTTCCCGTCCTTACAGAGTCTCTGATTTCCCAACGAGGTGCTAGATTGAGGAAAGATTAGAAAGTGTGCGGTGAAGTCATCACAGGAGGTGCTATCAATCCAACTCACCAAGCTCGGCCTTTCTCTCAGCAACCAGTTGGTTTAGAAGCTTCTCCTCCTCCTCTGCCTTCTCATTTGCTGGACCCTTTCTCTTCCTCGCAGCTTCCTTTCTGCGCTTATACTTGCTGCTGCGGCCGGTGACTTCGGGATTTTCGAGGGTGGTGACTGTCGCCAAGTCGCCGGTGGCTAATGGCTCCACGGGGGTAGCTGTAGTTGCTGAAGCGTCGGTGGCTCGGGGCTCTTCTTGACCAGCGATGGTTGTACCAGAGAAACTGGGACTTTGAGGAGAAGCACCATTAGCAACTTGTTCTTCGGTAATGGCTTCCTGTTTCTTCTTTCGCTCCTTCATGTCTATAAGGGATGCTGCAATTGCGGCCTTCAGATCATCATCGTCTTCATCTACCGATTCATCCACCAGATCTAGTACATTCTCCTTGTCATTCCCGGGGGACCTAATAGGGGCAATTGCTGAGGCAAGCTGGGAATCAGTTGGTGGAGTTGCACGAGCTTGCGCAGATGGAGTAGTGGTCTTTGGTGCAAGAACAGGGAAATCTGACTTTGATGCTAAGTCAGGTTTGGAAGCAACTGATGGAGTAGCTCGAGCTTTTGCAGGTTGCGTGACAGCCTTTGGTGCAACATAACTGACAACAGGGAAATTTGGCTTTGGTGCTGACCCTGATGCGGAGACAGCGACGCGAGCCCAGCTGACAGGCTTGGTTTGAGCAGCGGGTGCGTAGGTGATGGTAGCGTTTGAGCAGACCTCTTCAAGGGAATTCTTATATGTTGTAGCTTTTGCAATGGCTGTAGACTCTTCCTGGGTAGTTATACCTGCAGAGGTTCTGCCGGTGGCTCCAGAATTTTGCATAGTAGTCCCATTTGTAGAGGAGTTGCCGGTAGTACGAATCTGATCGATGGTAGCCATTCCTGCGGAAGATTTGCCGGTGGCTTCAGGATTTTGATCAACACTCGTATTTGTCGAATGATTGCCGGTGATACGAAGCTTATCGACTGTATCCATACCTGCAGGAGAGTTGTTAGTTTCTCGGGGCTCTTGAGGGGTCATCATATCTGTAGAAAGGTCTCCGGCAGTTTGAGTATTTTCTAGGGAAGGTGTTTTTGTGGGGGATTAATCGCCGGTAACCGGAGTCACTTCAAGGACAGGCACATCTGTTGAGGATCGAGTCAGCGGTCGAGTTTTCAGGTGAAGCATTGATCGAGGGGAAGTCGCGCGACGAAATCGATCAGGAAAGATTTAATAGTACCTACAAGACACGTTGCCGCTTTGTCGTTGGCCGTTGCTTTATTTTGGGAGAATGATGTCGTGGTGTTCGATATTGTGAGAAAATCGTTTTCGCTTCCACGGCGCTAGTCCTCGTCGATTACCCCTCGTTGAGGTCGCTTCAGGAATGGCGCTAACGTTGTTGGGCAAAACATAAACAACAGGGAAGTTCGCAAGGCAGGTCATTCACTTGTGAAAATTTGTTTGTCATGCAAGGTGTTGGATCTCATCAACTTCGATGTACGTGATTTTCAGAGTCTTTATCGCGGACGCAATTCTAGATACAACAGGCACAGCAAGAACCCCTTCAATGCACAGCCTTCTCCAGCCCTTCTCAAAGTACAGTGCTCTCCAACAGAACCCTTTGATCCTAGGGCTCAAAGAAAGTCCGAGAAAGTCATTTTGTGGCTACCACCCCTTCTGAGTTGTATTCTGGATAGTCCATCTTCGCATCAAGGTAATACTGTTTTGATTGTCCCGACCTTCGGTGGAAAATACTGCAATCAACTCAACCAGCCAAAGCAAGAAACCGATCATACACCTCCTCTGCTCTCTTCCCCGGCGGAAGCCTCCCTATCAGTGAGAAATTTCCACAAAACCACATAGCTGAGGCCGTCCTCGTTGCCGGCTTCAAGAGACCGCATATAAACGCGCACTTGCGTGTTGACAAGGCCCTTGACCCCCGACTTCTCGCTGGGGCTCTGAATTGTACCACAAGTCACATTTTAGTAGCCCTATCGCTCAAGTTCCCGCCAATATATTCATTCTGAAGGTTCCTTTATTACGGGGGGAAGTTCGAGGTCGGTACGTGACTCTCGGGTACTTGGTGGCAATGCTAGATACACTCAGCCTTCCTGACAGACCCCTCCACCGCCACATTGAAACAGCCAGATTCAAGAGCCCGAATCAGCAATAATGGCCGCTATCCCTGCATTGAGCGTATCGATATGATCTTCGAAATGCTTCTCAAATGCTGGCTGCTGCACCCGGATGTGGTTCTCAATGGCCTCCTGGCTGACTCCATACTTGTTCTCCTCTGCCAGTAGCTCCTTGTAAAACTGCAACATCTGTGCCACGGTGTCCATCAGCTCCTCCTCCGTAGCTCCAGTAAGTGTTTGTAGCTGCAGACGTTGCACGAGTCCCTTTTGTGACTTCTCCCAGTATGACAACATCGTGTTAGACCACTCCGCTACCTCATGTACCTTCGCAATCTCTTCCGGCGTGGATTTGCCAAGAATTTTAATACTAGAGGTGGTGACCTTGACGTCATTTGCTTTGATTCGAAGTTGCTCCTTGGGAGTCGTAAGATTGCCAACACAAGCCGTGCAAAGGCAGTGGAATTTGCAGTTGGACAACAAGAATTCTCGGCGAAAGCTAGTCGATCCATATACGCCACTGTAGTTAGCCGTAATTTCCTCCCCAGCGCTGATATCCCTCTTTGCTCGGAAAATGATATGGTCCTCTTCGGTGAAGCCACAGGCCGTGTTTGGCGTGCATGAATGGTTGATTCGGGAGGCCGTCAAATAGATAGCAGGAGCAATGTCTTCGACTCCGCGTTTCAACGTGTCGTCGTGGCAGACATCGTAGCTGTTAGTTTCGAAGATCTTCCTGGCTGGAGTTTCCAAGCAAGGCTCCTCGCCACACGCGCAGCCGTTGCTGTGTAGGGCCAAGAAGCTTTTCTTTTTATGCTCAGGAAGAACCATGAACAACGCCTCTTTACAAAGCCAATGCGTGCAGCCTTTGAGAATAGCATCCTCTCGCAGAATGTCGGTGCCACTCTTGATCAACCTCAAAGCGAACACCCCAAGTTTCTTGCCAGAGGCGGACTTGACCTCGAAGATGGGGGCAGACATTGTGACCTTGGAAAAGTCTGCAACGATCTGGGTGTTCAACTTGCTGGCCAGCTCCTGTTCCTCTACCTTTCGCTGCTTCGCAAGTTCCTTCTTTCGTCTGTTCCTCTCCGAGTCCTATACTCGTGACCGTGACGGTGGGATCTTTCTTCTCGCTGGTAGGCGCCATCTGTAGAGTGTGGGGTCAGCGATCCGAATGTGAATATCATTTTCTGAAGGAATTTGAATACTTGCAGCACTCTAGAAGATCTCAGCTAAGTTGAGATACTCACTAACCTTGCTCGTAGTCATGGTCCGTGGAGGATCAATCTCTGCAGAATATTGAAGGGTTTGATGTGTCGATTTGTAATGAAGATCGAAGTCAAGATTACAGTCAAACGCGAGGTTCAGGTGCGATGGCCGCCGAATTCACCTGTCTTGGTCGCGGTTTATGCGACGATTATCCTAACCTACAGTACCGCGTCAGGAGTCTGAGCCAATTAAGCGAGAACGCGTAAAAACGCGTCTACGCGTTTTCTACTCCTTTCTTTTTACACAACAAAATGCCTCCTCAATGCACTCTTTTAAGTAATTCCTTTGGGATAGGCAATTTAATTATAAGCTTACTTTATATTAAAGAGGCGTTATTATTAATATGGTTATTAAAAGCGTTAAAATCCCCGAAATTAAAATTACTTTAAATTACTCCCACGGAGCCGTTCGAAGTACTTTTTCTCTCGCTTATCTATACTCTAATAAAGAGTCTTAACCTCGAATTGGCAAACCAAAGTATTATATCGAAGTAATAAAACGATTATTATTTTGATATATATATATATAAATTTAAAAATAATTATTTAATTATTAAAAAGAAATTTAATCTTAAAATAAGTAAATTTACGATCAATCGAATTCTCAAAAAATATAATATATATAATTAGAGACTTAAAAAGGGTTTATTCTTTATAAAAGAGAATATAATTAAGAGGTTAATTTAATATTTAAAGAATAAAAATAAAATAAAAAGAAATAGAAAATATTTATATAAAGTAATAAATATTTAGTAAAATAAAAACGAGAGAAATAAATCGAATGAGTATTTCGAACTACTAATTAAATATAAAATAAATCGATGATTTAAAGTTATAATTATTATAAAAATATAAAAATTATAATTTAGGAATATTTTTAAAATAATAAGAAAATTAATTTTTATATTATAAATTCAAATTTCGAGTTTAAAAAATATAAATACTTTATTAATTTATATTTAAACGTTTTTAATACAAAAATTAAATTAATAGTTTAATCTTTAAATTCTAAATATATTTTTATATAAACTAATATTTTTATTTATCGAGTAATTAAAATACGAAATTAATTTATAAAGAATAAAATTATATAAATCGAAAATTGGCCTTTTTATTCCCTTGATTTAAATTCGATTAAATATATTTAATAAAAACTCAAAAAAAAAAATTTTAAGATGTTTTTAGAAATTATAAAAAATAAAAATAAAAGTAAATATTTAAGATAACGATTTAAAAATATTATATAAATAGTACAAAATATAATAAATAAGAAAGTCTTTGATAATTTGAGGGAAAGTATAATTAATCGAATTAAAGTTTATATCGAGGCAAAGAAATAATATATAAAATATTAAAATAAGTTTTCAATATTTGCGATTTTTTTTATCGAAAAATAGCTAATTTATACGCGAATTAATAAAATTAATTAGATCTCAAATTAAACGGAAAATAGTAGAGATATATGGATTTTTGTAAATTAGAATTATGATGAGGTGCGAGGTAAAAATATAAGGGCTCAGACTCATGACGTGATACTATAGGAAGCTCGCTTCGTTTACTACCGAAGATCTCCTGCCTTAAAATCTACTTAGCAGAGAATGGATAATCTCCTGAATACTTTATCGCGAGACCCTCTAAAATTTGCTATCTGTGATCATCTAAACTAAAGTTCTACACAAAAGTTTCGCTATACCTCCCGACATTATAATAACTGGTATCTCTCGCTCCAAAAGTTAAAGCGAGGTAAGCCGAACATATGTATATTATATATATCCTTAGTATACTAAAGAAATTAATCCTTTCGCAATTAGTTTAAGAATATAACTAACTGTTCGCTTATCGGTGACTCATCGGTTTACTAGGAAACTCTGCCTAATCGAGATGAGTTAGTGAGAGCACTTTATTAGGGAAACATGCCCACTGAGCTAGAAGGGCAGATTGACATCAATACCAATCTTTTTTCCCTGACCACTTCTCCAACTGATAACTCGCAAGCCTCCATTTTCGGCCAAGTAGCCGCAGCGTGCTTGTCAGTATTTGCTTTTCTTCCAAGGCCGTATCAGGTTTGGAAGGATGGAGAACATTTTGCATGTATGTGAAAAAGCATTGTCGCGGTATTTCAAGATTTAACTTTCGAGACACTTATGAAAACTAAATATAGGATTATGAATGCGTATATTGCAAGCACCTACACCCAAGACGGAGATTCGGCGATATCGATGAAAATTAAAATGAATAGAATGACTTGAGGAACGAAGATACAAGTCTTGCAGAGTTTCCATCGCGAAATGCCAGATGTCGCGCTAAGCTATCATGGCCATCCGTAAATGACGGCGTTGCAGCTCTTTCCACGATTTCGTCTTCTAAGACTAGTCAGATAAAAATATTGTCTGCGGTACATGATGGTCCTACTCACTGTGATCGGCAATGATACCACGGAACTCGGAAACCAGATCCGCAGACTTTTGGTCAAGACCCTCTTTGATATCAATCTCAGGCCCATCTCTGATGGGGTTATAAACGCGACAGCTTCTATGTGGCTTCGAGGTTTGATGGGTCTTGTAGACGCCATGGAAAAGCTCAAGAAGGTGGTTGAAAAGGAGATCGTCCAATTTGAGGCAAGATTCGATAGTGGTTTCCGATGCTGGGGCATCCTGCACCGCTCCAAGCACTCGGGTATGCATGGCAAAGGCATCCATTGCAATCTGTGCCTCTTCAACGCACATACAAAGTATCAGAGCAACGCAAAAGCATGGTGTCCATACTGCTTTAGATTTGGTTTTGAGGTCCCCTTCCAAT
Source organism: Phialocephala subalpina (assembly GCA_900073065.1). Lineage (NCBI taxonomy): Eukaryota > Fungi > Ascomycota > Leotiomycetes > Helotiales > Mollisiaceae > Phialocephala > Phialocephala subalpina. The sequence continues at coordinate 3,315,903 of FJOG01000003.1, forward strand.
TCTTCGAGAACTTCTCTCATTAGTCGTTCGCGCAAAGCATGCATGGCGGATTTTATTTGTCTGTTTAGAAGCCTAGAGGCTATGCTTGAATCGTACTCAATCCTGGCAGGCTTTCGAAGAGAATCGCCCAGTTGTCTCTTGGAAGACTCAGTTATTGTCAATGTTGTGGCCATGAATTTGTAAATAGCGTGGAGCATCATTGCTTTCTCCAAAGTTGAAGTCTAGTGCTCGCTTAGCACTTCCACATCTTATGACGAAGTTTGACTTACGGTGCTTGAACTAGGGACAGATCCATAGTGGCGAGCAATAGCTTTCAATGTCAGCCTACTTATTTTGTGGCCATGCTTAAGGATGGGCCTTTGCAAAGTTCGCTCCTGTTTGACTACAAGTTTGATGTGGTTTCGACATCTCTCCAACAGGTCGGTATAAGCTCCACTGACGGCGATCGGAGGTGGACACTGGCAATTGAATGACTGTAGATTATTCTTTGATTGGGTGCTTACCGTTGCAACACGTGCAGCTTGGTCGCTCTTGAGAGCAAACTCCGAAACGGCAAGGTTCAATGGAGGATATTCAGAACCACAAGTAAGAGCTACCTCAAAGTCGACTCCCACAAAACCGAGGCTAAGCTCGGAAGATAATTGGTTCACAGATTTGGATCGAAGATATGAGACAAACGGCACTGCTAAATGTGAGCCCAGGATACGCAACGCAGTGTGTCTGCTTACCAGGGAAAAGCAGGTCACTGAAATCCTCCAGGTGAGCACGGGTGCAGATTTTTTTGCCTAGAGACGGCGTGCTCAACGTGCTGCAACGCTTGCAGATGTCACCAGGGCTGCACTAGTTCGGTTAGTCTCACACAAACCAAACATTTGCGGAAAACCTCACCCTCCTTTTCATGATCACACAAGGAAGACATGCCCTGAGAAGTCTCATCTCCCGAGCGTTCTTGGCACTCTCCGGCGTCAATCGACCGTGACGGCCACCGTGTTTGCGCTTTTGCCTGACATCTTTGATGACTTGATGCGGTTTCAGCTCTGATGATGATACATGCTGCCAGTTCGTTGCCTCTTCAGGTAGAACTTCTTCTACGGCGGCGTCTTTTGGTTTGAGTCCCGTTATGTTTTCTTTCTCGCACATAATCTCTCCTGTGGCTTGATGATGGTGTAAACTGCCGGGACCGTGGGACGTGCTGTCTTGTAACGCGTCTGGAGGAAGGGAAGGAGGTACCAGTGTCATAGAAGTATCTTCTGGATAAGTATATGCAGAAGAGATGGGTAGACATTCGTTGAGGGAAGCGCGGGATGCTTTTGAGTCCATTCTTAATATGATTCTATCTTGAGGGATGCGGATTGGCTCATGCGTCTGTGCAGGAAGAACCGTGAAAGAATCATTGAAGGCATCGGGTTGGGATCCACAGTCCATTGATAGATTCCAGGAAGAAGGTAAGCTTTGGCCGTGGTTTGAGGTGATTAAAAATGACGGAAACTGGTCTTGACAATAAGGAGGCTGGAACAGAACGTTATCTTGTTTGTTGTTGATGCTATGCTCCAACAGCACTAGCCAAAGTCAGCAAATAAATCGTTATCGAGAGCGGAGAGGGGACGAACATACTACTATTGAACTCGCTGTTGAAAGGAGTTGAAAGAGCAGACTCGCCTAATAAGCAAAGGTTTTGGGGGCTTTGTCCGAATCGTGCTGTGTTCCTCTGGAATAGATTCGTGAACTCGATCTCCTCTGTCACATCACGACTTCCCTCTGTACCCAAAACACTGTGTAGAAACAGGTGCCCTTTCTCTGTTCCTGGGTTCGTTGAGATAGGCATCTGAAAGGACTCCATAGTAGACTGAAGTTCAGGAGGTAGGCTTTCCCATTCTGGCGAAACGCCGTCACGCTTCCATCTATCATCAGAACAAAAGTTGTGGTTTTGAAGTCTGATAATTCCGCAATCATCGTCCCATTCATGGAGGCGTTGGAATACTGTATCCCCAGTCGAAGTGGGGAGAGTTGCCATCTCATCGTGACCGTCTTCCCAATTTCCTCTATGTTGATAGTGTGCTTTTGGACCCTGTTCTGGAACACGTACATTGATGTTATTGTATGGCTCATGAAGATAAGAATAAGGAGTTTCCATGTGCGACCAGAATCGGTGGTGCATATTGAAATTATCAATTAGCGCCTGAGAAGCCATTTGGGGAAATTGATTTCCGTATGCTATTGAACAAGAGGTTTTGGTCTGGTGAATCTTGTTCTGCTTAGTTTACAGTCGAAATAGAAGGCCCAAAATTATGATACGCATTGGCTCCTTATAGAAATGGTCAAGACATACGCCGCTGACCGACTTTACCATTCCCTGACCTTCGGCAATCAGCCTTAAACAAAGCTTGAAAGG
>FJOG01000003.1:3318713-3345796 GCA_900073065.1 Phialocephala subalpina
ACGTATACTGCCTTGTTATTTGAGCAACTGCTCACCACTTTTTCACTGCCTTGTCGAGTGACACAAAGTGTGCCTTGCACCATGTGGGAAAACGGGGCGAGCAAGACGCCCGGCTGCTGACCGAAAACATGAGATAGGCACGATTGGGTGGGTGCGTCATCGCCCTGGATTCTGCGGGTATGGCTCGTCCTGGCTACTCGGATATGCATCACGTTGGAGGGCTGACTCGAGTTTCTATTGATGAATTTTTCTGTCGTTACAATCGGAGATACGTATCACTTAGGCGTACGCGTCTATGATGGAGGGTAGGGCGTATTGTAAGGTCAAAGTGCTGTTCATTATTATTGTATTTTCGAGTCTAAGAGCTCGAGGCTTGCTCTCTTATGGAGAGCATGCTCACGCTAGGCATATAGCCTAAAACACGTGATATCTATTCCAACATTTTCAAAGGTTGAGGCTGTGATCTGTTAGGACGAAAAGGGGAGGATAACCCAGTTGCTAGTAGCACTCAGCTTCGCATCGGCGCCTTGTCAGTAGTTTCCACCGGCCTCTGAATGGGTTGGTCACTTTCGTGTGGGTGTGGAGAGGCACTGATGATAAATAGAACCGCATTCACTGGTTGTGCTTATGGATGAGAGGCGTGATTTGCAGCTGGACTCGCATTCAAGTGACTAATGAATTAAAGAATAATATCAAGTAACTACCAAAACCTTTCCAAGCATCGGAATACCTAGGACCATCGACTCCCACCACATTGCCCAAAGTAAAGCATGTTTTGAAAAAGAAAACATTACACCGAGACTAGGAACATTTGTTACCATAATGAAACTTGTGAAGAACTTGATAAAAACCAAGCTACTCCCTCATGAAACCCAAAAGATCATCTCGTCCAATATCAACCACAGTTAGTAGAGGATTTCAACTCATGCCCCTTGGCGCTATATGGATCGATATCCCAATGATCCTCAACATCGGGTTGTGGCTGGAAAACGAGATCATGAACTTTCCGCAGCCCCTCTGGAATATCCCAAGCCCTTTCAGGGTCTCTCAACCAAAGTCTCAAGAAGTATCTCTTCGACTCGTCGCTGTCTTCGAAAGCGTTTCGACCGTGCAACAGTGCAAGGTTGTTGATGAAGCACATATCTCCAGGCAACAAGTTGATCTCCAACCCATGCTTGACAGCTGTGAAATTTACAGCATCAAGAGCTTCTGCTTGAGCCTCTGTGAGGGGTTCGAAGAGGGAGAAATCTCTGGTTCGAGGAAAATTGTCGTTACTTGTCAAAATGCGACGGGAAAAGTTCAAGATAGGTCTTCCTTTGCTGTTATTGTAGAGAAGAGCATGACTTTTCAAGGGAGTAAAACCACCGGCACTATGTATAATCATTTCAGCGCTGCTGATAAGCTTTTCATTGGGACTCCACGAATGACTCACGTGTTCCAAGAGTTCTCTGCTAGCGTACGAATAATGTCTAGTCGAGTTGCAGCGAGCTCGTTGTAGACTGTCCAGGACGATGCTATGCAGTTTTTACCACCGGAAATGGCAGAGTTGAGACAATACAATGCTAGTATATCGGGTGTAATATCATTATGATAGGGCTATAGTGAGTTAGCTTTGAAGCTTTTCATATGACTTGTTGCTAATTTCATACCTGGGCGACGTTAGAGTACAGAGATGGGCGCTCAGGCCGTGGTGTGTTCGAGAGAACGGCATCGGTAATGTGTGCTATGATAGTAAGAAAACGAATGTCGTTGATGCTGATGTGAAGAGGTGTGGACTTACTGATCAAGCTTCCGTCATGGCTCTGTCTGCCTCTCTGCTCTGCAATGTAGCTTGAGATGCCCAAGTACAAGATGACATTATCCTCTCGAGTGAACTCCTTAGGGTCGAGTCCCTTGAGGATGAAGAAACCTCGACCATTGTGTAGTTTCGAGCTTAGATCCTCAAGTATCCTGCCAAGGCGAGGAAGTGGAAAGGATGTCTTTTTGACCTGAGAAAGTTCAAGCTTTAGACCTGTCACAAATTGTTGTCAGTCTCAGGCCATGATTTTGGCACGACCATGTATAGGCTGGAAGAGGACACCATTCACCTTTGCAGTGTTCCAGTCCTGAGCGTATTTCTTTGATGTCTATTTCGGAGAAGTTGTAGACCCACTCATTGCTTGTTTGCAGGTCCGATCCGCTCCAGACTAATGGTCCTTGAAGGACTTGGGGCCACTCTTTGGGTAGATTACCAACACCACCACTTGCCTGCAGACGCTTTCTAGAAGACTGCAGACGAGCTTGGTGCAATTCAAGATCGGGCACATACCCAATTCTGGCGAGACTGGGATAGAGTGGAGTGTGCTGGGCGGGATTCGCATCTTCCCGCAGCTCTATATTCGGAAACTTGGCAGAGAATCCATCATTTTCTTCAGAGGAGAGCTGCTGGGAGGGCATTTTGGGAACGATGAAAATGGATTGGAGAGTGGTGTTCAATGGAACAGAGCGTAGTATAGTTGTATGATTTTCATAGACACCGAGAGCCTTCTGTCTTTCATGATGGAAGTAAGATGGCAAGGTTGGTGAATGAGGGTTATATGGTTCATTGATGGCACAGAGCCGCAACCTGTCGACTCACTGCTCGAGGGTCGGTGAAATATAGGGACTAGCGCGAGGCAGATTTCGAGGATAATTTATTGAAAGGGCATAAAACACCTTGTATGATAACAGAGGAGATTCAACCCATTCATTTTTCCTGGTTCGTGTGGTTGCCCTATATGCACTTCCACTCAGGATGATAGGATGGTGTCTATTATGCAGCTGCACCCTCGCAAACGTGAGCCTTATACCTTCGAAGGAACCAGGCACGCAGCTAACATTTGAACCTATAAACACTAGACGAGCTTTGATCTTTCATTTATCGTTCAAGGAATGGATCGGCTTCATGAGAAAGACCACTTACTATTTCGCTGTCTTGGGAATTATCAACTGAGCTGTTCGACTCTCCGCTTCTCCAAGTCCAAGGCACAATGTTTTGACCCTCGTGGGCCTCTAAGGTCGTGTAAATCGGGCGCACACATCTGGGATGAGAGCCTACAACCAATAAAATTCAATGAGGCTTGTGGTGTCGTGAGCACCACATGATTCATTCATGCCGACCCATGTCGCAGGATTATCATAGGAGGGCGTTGGCATTTAGCCACTTGAAACATAAATCATCACACGCTCCAAATGATAGCAGTAATCGGGCGTCGCCGGTGAGGCAGTTGGGCGGTGTGGTATGCAAGTTGAACCTCTTAACATCTTCACCGGAAACCCAAATGGGTTGGAAACAGCCCAGGAGAAGTGGCTCGGTGCTTACTGTACATCTCCGCGACGCGACCAGGAGTCAACGAGACCAGCCTGCTGGGCTAAGTCTGCCGTATATCTCCGTGAACGTGGCGATAGAAAGCTTCCACAGCACATATCGCGTCTTGGCAGCTTAGCTTCTCATTCTCGAAGGAGCGACATACCCAGCACTCAGGAGGGTATGGTTTGCTCCATCACATCCACACTCATGTGCAATGCGAGGTGCAGGTAGTTGGTTCCACCGTGTCTTATGGAGAGTGAATCGTAGGGTTGCAAGCCGGCTGCAGCAATATGCAAGTTGCTCCCCTGAGATATCTTGGTCTTGGAGTAACGTTATCAGCCTCTTGCTTCTAGAGAGGCTTGGAAGATGTTTCCGTTCTCGGGGCTGAGTCTTACTGAGTGTTTGAAGAAATCCCCAGTGAAAGCATCCAAACTTGACACTACGTTCTCCTTGGAGCAGGATCGAGGGCTTCAGCGTACGCCTATTTCGAGCTTCACGTGACCAGGCGATGAGACATCAGTATGTGAAGCTAATTTCTCAAGACAAGGAAATTTTTAGATTTAACTGGAGACATTCCACATCACCAAGAAGTTGCTTGCGTACGCACACGAGGGAAATGCCAACCAAGGAGCAAAAGATACTTCAAAAACATCTCAAGAAGCAAGAAACAAAAGCTGAGGAAGCATTAAAACCCAAAAGTTATCTCCGAAAATCCCCAAACGGCAACTGACGGGCCGAAAAAGTCCCAACTACAGCCTCGTTTCTGTTGAGTCATTTTGAAAAAAAGGGAAGAAGGCATGAAACACACCCGCTGGCTTTCGACGCGAAAAATAAATCATCCGACGAGCTTCAAGAGAGGTAGGAAACGGAAAAGAAGAAGACTAAGATACGACGCAAGTATTCAACCATCCCACTCTCTCAACGGTTTCAAGATCTGTAGCTGCAAGATCCTGCAAGAAAACATGAACATCTTTCAATGTTGGGCGTTCGAGGTATCCCAGCAGTTTCACGTCATTCGCATCAGCTTTACCGTTCCCATATTTTTCTCGAGCTAGCAGGAACTCCTGCGCCTTCACAATCTCAAGCTCCCAAACTCTCTTGACAGCCTCTTTGGTTTCCTCCACGGTAGCAATCGGCTGTCCCATGGCGCCCGTCTGGCCCCTCGGATATACCTTCCCACCTCGACGAAATAGCCCCAAAGGTCCATCATCTGTCCACTCTCTTGCTCCAGAAGTGCATCTCTTTATGAAATTCTGGACCAGATCTGGTGTTCGAGGTGTGAATCTAGGAAATTCGTACTGAGATTCATAATCGTGAGGATGAGACCGCCCCAAGACATTGGATGTGTTACCGACGCACTCGAAGATACACCAAAGAGCTCTCCCCAAACAATAAACGGCGGCAGACTCCTGCTCTTCCGGCGTACTGGTGAGCCAAGGGTAATACCAGCCGTGCTCTGGGTTATCGTAGTCCAGCGGCTGGACGGGAACTGGTAGAGTGACACCTTGGGAGGAAAAGTAGCGTTCCATTAATTCCCGAAAATCTGACATCATCTTGCCTGTTAGGCCATCATTTCGGGTAAGCTCGCAAAAGCTCAGTTCAGCAATCCACTCGATATAGAAAACTTCCGGCGGGGCCCACGTGTAGAGATTACGACTCTGCTCGAAGTCAACGAGAACGATGGACATCTTTCCATTGATCGAACGTAGCAAGATATTGTCCATTTTCAGATCTGAGTAAAATATTCCAGGTTGCGAATGAATGTGTATTAGTGCCGAAGCAAGCTCCATAGACCATCGCAACTGATCCTGACGACTCAGAGAGTGGCTGTCTCGATTCTGAGGTAAATATGTTTCCATTGAGCCAAGTTCATAATAATCGAGTAGGAACCCGCAAACAAGGTCTTTTCCCTTCTGAGAATCGCCCGAAATTGTCACAAGAGCTTTCGGTGGACCGACAAGGTTGGGATGAGGAGGGAGTGATAAGAGTACTTTGATTTCGTGATAGATAGAACTGGGAGACGAAGTATCAGATTTGAAGATCATAGGGCTGGCATTATGTTCGATGAGACAGATGGAGGAATGGAGTCGTTTTAAAAATCGGAGTTGGTGGAGGTCAATGGCTACTGGCATGGATGTATGCTGGAGTTTCCACATTTCCTGCAAAGTGTCGATTGAGAGAAGATGGGTTGGGAGCTCAATGTTGCGCTCGATTCTGATTCTGCTCTCTGACAACTTGAGCCCAATGTCTCCCACTACTATTGATGATCCAAAAGGCAATCCTCGATACAGTCGCTCGAAGTCTGGATGACGACGGGACCAATTGTCGAGCAAAAGGATGAGGTAGCGTGAGATGCCTAAGTCTGCTACTCTCTGATCATGCATGTGGACACTGTCGCTGGCTCCAAGGACCGTCCAGAGCTCCGGGGCCCAATCCAGCTGGTCCGGAATTACAACGTCAATTCGTAATGGTGGAAAGTCTGGCAAGAGGAACAGCGGAGCGGCAAAATATCTTGTACCAAACATAGCTCCGTCAATGCGCCACGTGGGGCTGGGCACTCCGTGACTTAAGCTTCTCCACAACTGAGGTTCAACCTGGCAGCAGAGCTCCTCATCAGCACCAGCAGGGTAACTGAGGTAGCGGTCACAATTTCCGGGGAACGCGACGACCCCGGCCGCAGAGAAGGCAACATGCTTGCGCACTCGATCGGATAGGTTCATGGGGAGAGTCTCGTCTTTCTCGGGGACAGGATGGGGTGTTGTTGTGCCGTGCCTTGCCGCCCGCGCTGCGTCAACGAAGTGATATGATGTATTGTATTGTAGTGCGGCCGGTTTTGCTGTGAGAAATTGGAGGAACAGCGCAGGTGTAGTGGCCAAGAGAACACAATGGGTTGAGGACAGAAACCGGAGATAACTGAAGCGCCTGAAGTCGTTATATAGAGATCTTTTGAGCGCATCAAAAAGTGCCGGAAAAGAATCTAGCTCGCTCGCCGGTTTTCAAATCCATGCCGCCGCAGCGCCTTCGCTTCTGCAAACCTTGCTTCCCGGTTTTGATGGCTTGGGCGGTCCCCTGCTCACCGGTTTTCCTCTGCATCAAACATTCCCTCTTATAATAAGCACCAACCTGGTTTCGCAAGTCATACAAGGCATTTCTGCGGAGCCTTGCATCACAATTGCGCATACCTACCTGTGAAATTTAATGGCTGATATTTTGGACTGGCTGTCGCCCGACCAGTGGTACATTCTTCGTACTGAGCTCGAGGCACGCATCCAGTCTCATGAGGCCTCTGAAATCGGCACGGCTGATCAGGCTCACTATGGAGGTCAGCCCCCAACAGAGTCCTATTTTCCTCAATCTATCATTTCAGGTAGTTATATCAACAGTAGATCCCACCACCAGTCTGAAAACTTGGAGGCCACTGTTCAAACGGAGGTGCAGCCAGTTTCAGGTGGCATCCCGCCAGTCTCAGCCGCCTTAAACCTCGGAGTCTCCGCGAATCAAGAAATTGAAACATTGGGACTAGGTAAACCTCCAGAATAGTTGTTTGCATGGTATTTATGCATACTCATGTGCTTTAGGACGAGATCTGTTTCCCCCGCAATTGAACGGGGCAGAAGCTCCAGGCTTGGTTCAGGCACAGCAGAATTGGGCAAGCGAAGCTACAGCCGAGACAGCATTCTCCGAGAATAACAGCCTCTCTTTTGAAAATTGTCCCCCACCAACTTTGGGCCCACTTGGTTGTGGGGATGTCTCCCAACTGCAGTTTAGAGGGCAAGCGCAAGATGTTGCCTCGAACACATATCCGTCTTTCCCGGCAGAAATCGATTTCACTTGGCAACATGGAGCGGCAACAGCCCCCATGAAATCGAATTTCGCACCTACCGAACCTATGCCACAGCCAGACACCCTTCTGCACCTCCGACCTTATGCTGCAATTGGCCATTCGCTCGATAGAAGTCTTCCAGAGCTCAATGAGTTCGAGCCAGCTCCAAATGGAACGAGAGTCATTGTATCCGGAGTTTCGCAGCCTGCCACCTTCCATCCATACTCACAAGTCTCTCCGATATACGAACGCAGTGAGGATGTATCTTCCATGGACTTCGGATTGGCAGAATCGGAATTGAAGATGATCGAACGGCAAAAGAGCCAGGGCTCACGGTCTCGCGGCAACGCGCAAGCCAGAGCCAGGACAAAACTGCACGATGAGATGGGCAATGCAAGCAATATGAAGAGTGGAGTGAAGAAAAGAAAGACGGAGAAGAAGTTCCCAGACAGATCTCAGAAACACGATGCAAATCGAGTACGAATGAACGGAGGAGCATGCGCACGATGTAAAAAGCAAAAAATTAAGGTAAGAGTGAATTAGGTGCCGTGGAGTAATTGCTAAGCACTCCTTAGTGTACAATTAACCCAACAAACCCAGACGGCCCTTGCCTCACATGCCTTTTAGGTGGTGCCACTTTGGACAGACAACCAGAATGTTTGCGGGGGAAGATTATAGAGATAGTCTTATTCCGTAAGTATGTGGACCCTGACTACGGAAGGCCAGAGTTCTCCAAACATTTTGACATCGGTACTGGCATCTTGAAGCCATTCAAGGGTTGGGATTCCGAGGTGAAGATCGTTGAATTCACCCGCGGCTTCGGTCCAACAATCCGTTTGCCCGTTCACAAAGCAAAGACCCTCGATCAAACAGATATCCCTGAATCTCAACGATCTATCTATGAATGTCCGTGGGCATTTGCCGATTTCCCAAAGGCCGTCAAGGACTTTGGCCCCTTCCTTTTGTGGAGCATCAAGGAGGAGATAATGAACAGAATTCAAAAAACAAAGAGACCGATTGCTTTCTCGATCGTTGGTAAGGCGTATCAGTTGGCTACTGCAGAGGAAGGACCGGTATGATGATTCCCTTCCTTATCTTGACATTGAAATTGATGCGCTATAGTCCCTCTTACTCCAGAGGGTCCTCATGGTGTGGAGCGGGTCGCGCCATATTGAGGGAGGATGGCACTTCCATGGATCTGAAACTTTGGACCTACAAATCAATCACGAAGGCAAAGTCCCTCTCACTGCCGCCCCTATTCTCGACGCCGAGGTTTCATCGATAATCGTCAAATATCACCTTGCAGAAGCACGGGAATCGGCTTTAAAAGAGATTCAGAGGTTACTGGATGCAAACAACGCAACCCGAAGGAAACATATGTTTGAGCTGTTTCTGGCATACTTTATCTTGCTAGACAACTGCGAGTGTATAATGAAACACCAAAGGAAATGGGCAATGCATAACAACTCCCCAGTATGTAATCCAAAGGCTCTCTGAGCTTTCTGCTCATGGACGCGTAGTTCTGGTACACCCCGCAAATGGTTGAGCTTGTTGAAGGTATCCTTCGTGCTGTGAAAATGATACTTCGCGTCTGGCGCAGTGATCTGAAAGGCCAATTTATCTTCGACCCAGACTGGGATCCCAATTATGGACCTAAAATTGCGGACTTCACTGATGAACAACTCAGTTTTATCAAAGGGTTGGGAAAGAGACTCGGTGGGAAAGGTATAGATTCACCCCAACCATCTCTGACCATGATGGGCTAACATACTTTTCAGAGAGGTCAACAGTCTTCAATCGATTATTCCAGAATTGGGAAAATTACGACAGGGATTACTGCTTTACTGGGCAATTGTTCGTTCCGGATTGGCTCCAAATGCCTACCATGCCAAAATCTCCATCAGCACCAAAACCTACACGCCCTAGTATCAATAATCCCATCTCGTTTTTCTAGTTTCTAACGATCCTCCTTGCGAGACTATTCTTGCTCATTAATGTTTGGGAGGGCGTAAAGGGAAAGTCGGATCTGTCGGCAATTCAAAGTTTCTCTCCTCGAGCGCCGTTTCCTGAGGCAACATTATGATTTGGAGGGTGTCTGCTTAAATTTACATTTTCGGCGTCCAAAGGAGCATGAAGCACGGATCATAGATAATGTATTTAACGCATCATGGATGAAATGAACCACTTATTGAATATATCATTCACGTACTGTCTCACCGTTCACTCGAGTTGAGATCCATGTCAGAATAAAATACGGATTTGCCAAGGTCCGTTGATCTGCAGACACATCATGTGAAAGGCTTTGCCTTCGTGTTGTTTCAATCTGTATTTCTTGCCCATAAACCTGATTTCAAATACACACAGTGAATGAGAGCCATGAAAATTCGAAGCGGTGCTAGCTGCAGCGAATGTAGAAATTAAATCACCCATCGTCCCGTTTATTGCCCACCAAAACACATCATCAGACACTGCGAAAGATTGAGACACGCTGATAAACTATCCCAGCTCCATCTGCTGTCGCGCTTTTCGCTTATTTCCTCCTCAACCTCCTTGACCTGGCTCCAATTGCTGCTCGAGCATCGCGTCGGCAAAGAATGGCCCACTGCAGCCGTGGCAAAAAAAATGCCTTCAATGGCTGTTAAAAATTTCATCCATCTTGAGCGCAATGAAGACTGGAAAAATCTTACTTTTTGAGTATGTCTCGACTATGTAAATCTGCCCATACGAAGAGGAGAGTGATGGCATGATTGTATTGCTGACAGATGTGGTTTTCGATGAGCATAGAGGTGATTGCTGTTTTAACTCCAAAATTTGAGCATACTGTTTTCATCAGAGAAATTTCGATTCCTGTTATACGTTTGAGTGTAAAGAAAACTATTATCATACTTCTAAGGTATTGGCACAGTGCGTGTTTCTGTGGCCGGTTCTCAGAGTCGCACCAATCTCATTCAAGGGCACTAATAAAACACCCCATGACTGTTCGTGTGCAGGCTCAGGGCCCCGCAATCCCGGTTTTGCACAGGCGGTTGTCAAAAGGACGGCTAACGAGTAACACGATCAGTCAGCACACCGAGGCCCACGTGGTGCAGGGCTTTTCTTACCGAAAGTCGCAAAAAGCAACTACAACTTCATATTACTTTCTGATTCCCCGGTTTTCTTCCAAAACTCAGATACTTCCGATTCCGGGCTCACCGCAAACTCCTGATTAGTTTCAAAAGCGACCGCTCCCTTGCATATGATTCAAGTTTACATGTGCCAGTGCTCGTCACATAACCAAGCAAGCGCCTTGTCGTCTGAAGACGCGAATCAATATCCCAGTGGACAAACCGGATATATTTTGATTGTGACAGCGACGACTGTTGTGCTCCGGAGGACTTCCTTTCCCGCCTAGGTGAGCGTGAAGCACACTCGGCAACGACGTCCGCCATGCAATACTTGCTCTTCATGAGCCGCACTCCCATTTCGGAATGTTTGCATGTCAGAGAGAACCGGGAATTGCTTTCCATCTTCTTAGCGTTTCATCACGAGCCGGGCTCAAACGCACCAGCAACCTGAGGCTCAAGATCAACTCTCAGGCTTTCGGTACCAGTCCCTAGTGGGATATCATCCCCCGATTCTTGCAACGGCGCTGTGAGTCCACGAGGCTGTGAAAATGTCAGATCTGTGGAATATCCATATCTGCCACATCTGCTCTCGGAATTTATTTCAAGGTGCTGGTGGATGAAAACTTCCTTTCGTAGTCCAGTTCTACTTGGCATCCCAGACCTTCACCAAAGCGAGATGCCGCTTGTGAGTCACTGCCAGAAGTATCTCTGGATCTGTATCCAGGATGCTAATAAGCAGCTACCCGTCTTGGCAAAAAGTACCCTCTTCAGGTACTGACACAATACCCGACGCCACAAATTAGGGTAACTGTTGGTTCCTGTCCCGACGACAATCGGAGCAATCGTCGATTGAAGCTTATACTGTTCTTGTCCTATGCCTCCTTTATCCTTGTCCTTTCGCGTCACTTCAGTTCCTGCTAGGTTTTCGTCGCTTTGCCACAGATACCACTGAATTTTTCGATCGTGATCAAGTCAAATTTCGCACCGAATCCTTCAACAGAATCCGGTCTGGTCTGGAAGTGGGGCATCAAAACCGGACATCGAACCGGGCCAGGCTCAAAAAGCCATGAAAGAGATCCAGAATGCACAGTGTGCTGTATCGGATCGAGATCTTGAGGCGATACTGCTTGTTCTCAGCTCATCATGGGAGTTCGCTTGGTCGAAAAATGACACTTGGAATCCTGTTTCAGTGTAGAGCCCACATCACGACAGAGATCGAAGGAAAAGGCATCGAGATGCGATACCACAGTAGCAGTATTCTTTCAGCTGGTGTGAGATCAAGTGGGCGACCGGTTACTTTTCAGGAGCGATAGCATGCTCAGAACAGGTGCCATAGGTTGATGTAAACTGGCAGCATGATTAGCCGGTTGGTGACGCTCTAGGAGGAAATATCGAATGCAGGACTGGAAGAGGGGAGTGAAATGAAACCGCTGATAGAAGGCAACCTCGTGTTATTTAAGAAGTGCTGAGGTCATTCATCCTCGTTTTGAGTGATCCTGTCACATCTTTTTTGTCTTACTATTCTTTGACGCAAGACAATTGTAGCACAATTCTGCTTCCCATCATCGACTTCCACACCTAAACCCCAGGCTTCGACGCAATTGTCTTCCTGACGGCTCACCGCATCTTGCAAAATGTTTCATAAAAACATGAATTTCGTTGGCTTCACTGACGTTGGCTTGATTGGGGTTGATACTTCACTTGTACCTGTGAGTTTTGATCCTCCTCGACATCCCACAGATTCAATTCCTCTATTTATTCTTGCATACTACCAACATCAACTAACTTAGCTCACAAGAAAATCAAGATCATCTCCGGTCCAACGGCAGATCATTATCTTGCAGATGGTTTGAACATGTGTGTGGGCGACGAGAACCCCTTCACGTCTCGTCCTTTTCTTTCAGCAGTCGTCGCTCCAGGATGGCAGTTTATAGATATGACTTTGTCTCATGACCGAACTGCTTTTGTCTTGAGTAAAGAGACACACAATGTTGTGTGGACTGCAAGTGTAAGTTCTACTCTGACAGTCTGGAGTTGCCGACACTTCGAGGCTTTATGCGAAAGCTGCGCTGACTGCTCTAGGTATCGATTGAACCCTTTGCCGTGAAAGTTTCTGGCGAGGCAACAGACGCTGGTGAAGGGGGTACTGGTTCTAGTGAAGGCGGCACAAGCTCTGGTCAAGGCTCAGGCTCAAGTTCGGGGTCGGGTTCGAGTTCAGGTTCAGGTTCGGGCACAAATCAACCAGACACAGTACGTGCTCCTTCCCTTATTTCCGCTGTTCACTACATAGAAGATTAGTGCAGTGTCCTTTCGGATAGCGCAAGATATACAATGATCAGCCGCTGATTCGTCACAGGGCGGTGGATACTAGAAAGCCGCGACATCTCTCATCTGACCCAAAACGAGGTGTCGTATTTCAGAAAGGAACGGCGAGGTAAGGACTCGAAATGAAAGTTTATTTGGACTTCTCATTACATTGAGCTGGGTAGAATGTGTGGTTGTGATAATGGCAGCTATTATATGAATTCTTGATAATGTCTCTCAAAACTTCCTATATGCTTTGCTTGTAATTAGGAGTTATCTTTTGTAGTCCTTGATATTATAAATTGATGCTCTCTTTTATATATATCCAATAATTTGTACGTTTGTAAAATTTGCAAAAATTCTTAAGTATTCCTTTATATATTATATTGGTTTATAGGAATTTCCTTGGTATTTACTTATATAAACTTTTTATTTTCTTTCAAATATCCTTATAATCAATATATTATTAAATACGTAAGATAATTAGAATTTTAATATTCAAATAACTTGATATTATTAAGATAATTTAATGCTTTTCAATTTATAATAATATATAATAAAATATTATAATATTTAATATTATATAAATTTTAATTTTATTATAATTCTTTAAATACTTTTTATATCGCGGGTAAATATTAAACAAAATATTAAAGAAATATTTTATACTTTATTATAATTTAATTTAATATTTTTTTTTTAAATTTTTTAAATTATTTCTTTTAATTTATAATTATATAAAATTTTAATTAATAAATTTTAAATTTTTAAAATATAATATATTAAAGTATATTTTAATAAATTAAATAAATATTTAATAATTTTTTATATTTATTATAATATAAGCTTTTAAAATTAAAGAATTATATTATTAAATAAACTTTTCTAAAGTTTATTTTATAATTTTATATTATAATCAAATTTGATTTAATTTTTATAATAATTATATTTTTAAAAAATTTACTTTTAAATTTTTATTATATAAATTAATATTTTTTTTAAAAAAATTTACGAATTAAAAAATAATATATTATAAAAACTAAAATAAAATAATAATAAAGAATTTATTTTATATATTAAAATATAATTATTTTTAAAAAAGAATTTATAAAGTTTTTTATTTCCTTGAAATATTTTCAAAAAGAATTTTAAAAAGTTTTAAAAAATATTCTTTTAATAAAATTTTATAATAATTAATAATTATATTAGAAAAACTTTATTTCGTCGTAAATTCTTTTTATATTTTAATAATTTGATTAATCTAATTAATATATTATATTTTAAATAATATAATTGAATATAAATTATAATTTAATTTATAAACGAGTTTTAAATTTAATAAAATTAAGAATTTAAAAATATAATAATACCTTTTTTATATTCCTACCAATTCGAGTGAAACCTTGGTGAAATACTCGGGAAGTAGAAATATACCTTTTGATGCTCTTTGAAATCTTTTTTGGTGAACGGTGAATTGAAAGGGCTATGAACGCTCGATTCGAGTTCATCGATAACGCTAATATCCCAAGAATTGAAGGATATTGTAACATCAAAAGCTTCACACCACCGGAAATTCGTACCTTGGTTAAGAGAATGCGCTTCTCGGTCACTTGACTTTGCCTAGCAACTTGAGCTGAGAAGCTACCTTCCCATTTCATAATTGCAACGATGACTGCGGTTGAGTGACCACTGCCCTTTCTCGAGACTCTGGTAGCTTGACTTCTCCGAGACGAATCGAAGATGAAGTCGAATGGAAAGACGTTTGCTTCAAGAGCTCGTGTCGCTGTATGCTTTGTACTTTGTGGATTATGCGATTCATCTCTGTCCCAGCCTCACAGGAAAGGAATCGATC
The DNA here is from genome assembly GCA_900073065.1 of Phialocephala subalpina. Lineage (NCBI taxonomy): Eukaryota > Fungi > Ascomycota > Leotiomycetes > Helotiales > Mollisiaceae > Phialocephala > Phialocephala subalpina. Next base: position 3,333,125 of record FJOG01000003.1, read on the forward strand.
GACGCCTGTTGGAAGTATTGACAATTCTCCGTGCATCGCGACCCGTTCGCTTTCGAGGACGTCCGAATCAAGTACGCAGAAAGCAGTCCTAGGTACTAAAGCAGGACCTGGAAAGTATTGCCGGTATGCGTGAAGAGCCACTTCGGACTCGCAAGTAAGCCTCCGCAAGGATCTAGTCATAGTTCGGCTAGTTTTTGAACAAAGCAAATGCTCGACCCGACTCTTCGGGTCCTGAAAATCTGTAGATCAAGACACGGGGATGCCTCTGTTTTCGGTTTGGTGTTGATGTTGCCCTGGAAGGTTCTTTACGTGAAGGTTGATAGTAGTTGATGCGTGCTTCGACAGTTGGGTTGGCAGTCCCATAGATTAACGAGGGACAAGTCGCTTCACAACGGAGCTTGAGAATACTGCTCTCCACTCTCCTATCTCTTGTGCAACTGATAGAGGTAGGAAGACTGATGTTTTGTTTTGATTAAAATGCTGGGAGTTTTCGATTCCAGCGGTCAAGGATCACTTTATTGGAGATTTTGGCGTGGGGTGGTTTGACAGCTGACAATTTCTTGGCCTTGAAAGTTTCAAATCTATGACCGTGAGGAGTCTCTGCAGGGGCGGTCGTCAGATCCTTTTTGCACACCAACAGGAAGTCGTCAGCCTCATTCACCTCCCATGAAACCGCCCCACCCTTCATCACACACTCAACATAACGCTGTCCAATGACTTTCCAGCCCCGATCTGCCCTCCTCAGTACGACAGGCATCATTGATCCATGCAAGATACATACTAAGTCGCCTTGTCTGACATCCGCGGACGCAAGACCTAGCCTGTCTTTTTCTGTGAGAATCACTTTCCTGTTCCGCGCAACTCGTCCATTGGCAGCAAGTGCTCTCACATTAAGCTGCTCCTCGTAATCCTCGGGTGGATAATCGTTCGCATCTACCTGGGGATTCAGCAATGTGTTGTTGTACGTTTGAGCCAACTCTCTCAATCTCCAATCTGCTAGACCTTCCACAGCTTCGTCTTGAAAGATTGGTTCATTCCCGCCAGCGTTGGCGCCTTCCGCGATGAGCACCTTCAGCAGGCATTCGAGCCCGAAGCTCTCAGCATTTCCGAAGACGCTCTCTTGTAATTCCGAGTGAATGTCGTTCAGCTTGAGAAGTCGAGGAATGTCATCATTTTGGAACTCAGAATCATGGCCTTCTTGGAGGGAAACCCATGAGACAGTGTTGATGGCTTTGCCTTTGACAACTAGCCGTGGCCCAGATGACACATACCAATGCATATATGTACCACAGGCACGGAACATGGTCTTTGCAAAAGTTCTCAGCGCTTGGTGGGGGCTCTTACATAGAGCGGCTCGCTCTTTGGCATTGCGGACCAGTCTGGAATCAACGATGGTAAATCATCGAGTTGGACCTTCGGTTCAGCCCTGGTGAGAGCCGTGAAGATGTCTACGAGGATGTAGCTTCGATGATTGAAAGGGTCGTATTCGTGAAGACTTCTGTGATGGGAATTCCGTACTGTGGACTGACGACGATTCTCTCATCGTTGTTCAATCCCAAAAATGCATAACAAAGGTCCCTCATGTCTGTAGTTTGGCATCTATTTGCGGCCTCAGAGAGGAAATAAAGATAATCTCGACAATAAAAGCTTTGGACTAATTAATATTTAAATGTAATAAAAAATTCAAATTTTAAAGTTTTTTAAAGTTTTAAATTTTTATTACATTTAAATAAATACTTCGATTATATAATATTTCCTATTTAATAAGTCCCTTGGACTTCTTTGGACCCCCCAAGGATCCTCTAGGATCTATCACGTGACTCCATATGCCTTAGGGTCTTGTGTAAACCTAACCGCTTACCGAGCCTATGGTCCACCAGTACGGGTCGTGATACGAAGGGTGGAAGCGAATTCGGTCAAGATTCGTCTGAGACTACCTCTATTATACCTCGAGTGATGGGACACCCGGCCACTTCTTGATAACCTCCACTGCCGCTTTAAAGTCCTCCCGTGTAACAGCTTGGCTTCTCTGTATCCCTCCCACATCGATTGGCTTCGCGCCCAATTCTAGTAAGAGCCGAACCGTTGCCTCATGCCCTCGTTCAGCAGCATTCTGCAGCGCTGTCCGTCCTTTAGAATCTTGTACGTCAATTTTCGCCCCTTTCTCCATTAGCAATCGCACCAGCGTGTTGTGTCCTTCCAAGGCCATTAAATGGAGTGCCGTTGATCCGTCGCAACGCGCGGCTGTTGCGTCCGCCCCACTTTGCGCCAGCAGCCGCACAATCTCCAAGTGTCTTTGTGACCGTTCGTTATGACATTTCCACGCCGCCAGGCACAGCGCTGTCGATCCGTCATGTGGTGATTCCGTTCCCCCTTCGGGCCCTTCGGGCGGCGATTTCGCCTCGACGTCCGCGCCATTCTCTACTAGAAGTTGCACCATCTCCTTGTAACCATGCCAAGCCGCCCAATGCAATGCTGTCCATTCTTCAGACTCCATGCTGGCCCGTTTATCCAGTAGTAGCCGCACCACTGCTTCATGCCCTCCTTTGGCAGCAAGGGATAGTGCCGTACCAGAGGCGGAGTCCTTATCAATAGCCGCGCCGTTCTCGACGAGTAGTTTCACTACCGACAAGTGCCCCGCGCCGGCCGCTAAATGGAGTGCCGTTCGGCCGCTCTCGCTCGCTTCGATGTTCGCGCCGTTGTCCAACAACAGCCTCGTGATTTTGTCATACCCGCGTTCGGCGGCTGACATTAGCGCTGTTTGCTCAGACCTAGGGTTTGCTTGAAGATCAGCCCCATTTTCTATCAGCATTTGAACCGCTGCCTCGTCCCCGCTTTCGATCGCTCTAGGAAGCTGTGCTGTTGCTAGCCAATGTTCGGACCTCGACTTCTCATCAACGTTCGACCCTTCATACATGTGGTCGAGGAGAAGGTGCACAATTGCCTCCTTCCCGTTCCAGGCTGCCTCCCGCAGTGCCGTCTCTCCCTCGACACCTTTTACTGCTTTCGGCAACAGTAACCGCACCATCTCCTCATCCCCACGCCTAGCTGCATGTATTAATGCCGTCCTGCCTTCGTTGTCGGTAACATCTTGTTTGACACCACCCCGTTCCAACAATACTCGTACCACCTCTGTTTTCCCCCAGAAAGCTGCAGAAGTTAGCGCGGTCCAGCCGGAGTTGTCCGTAGCATTTAAGTTGATATCGTCCCGTTCCAGTAATAACCGCACCATGTTCGCATCCCCGTCCGAAGCTGCCTGTAGCAGTGCGGTTCTGCCAATGCTGTTTATGGCATTCGGTTCGACATCGTTGCGTTCTAGCAACAACTGCATCACGGTCCCTCTCATACGGACATTTTGGCCACGCCGAAATGTTGTACCATGTTCGTTTTCTTCCACCACCTCCCCTCCGATTGCAGCCAGCAGGACCGTGTCGCCACCCGAGTCCTTGGATTTCAGGTCCACGTCGTCTTGCTTGAGAAGCAACTGCACTATCCCTTCACTCCCTGTCGCTGCTCCCAGCCTAAGTGGTGTTTGGCCGTAGTTGTCACTCTCATTGATATTAACATCCTGTAGTCCCACCAGAAGTCCAGCCGCTACCTCATTTCCGGACCTGGCCGCTGTATGCAGCGCTGTCTGTCCATAGGTGTCCTTGACCTTGGCGTCAGCCCCATTGTCTAACAGCAGCTGGATTAGCCCCCGGTTCCTGACGCTGTTTGCAGCAAGGTGTAGCACTGTCTTTCCATCAGAATCCTTCGCTTTGATGTCTGCGCCGTTTTGCAACAACAAGCTTACTACCTCCTCGTGTCCCCTCAAGACTGCCTCAAGCAGTGCGGTGTGCTTACCCAAACACTTCGCCTCAATGTTGGCCCCGGCGTCTGCCAACAGTCTTACCGCTCTCCTATTACCGCTCTCTACTGTGCGAAACAAGGTGAGGTCAACGCCTTCCTTCAGCAGCTGCCGCATCAACGACTCATACCCAACATCAGCCGTCGAATACAACAGCCTAGGTTCGCGGTCATCCCCTACAGCAATATCGTCCGCCCGTCCTAGTAACAGCCGTATTGTCCCTTCGTGTCCGTATTCAACAGCCCAATGCAGCGCCGACAGGTTTTTCTCATCTTTTATCTGAATATTCGCCCCTCGCTGTAGCAACAGCCGCACGACAGCCTCTTCCCCGGCCACCGAGGCCCAAGATAATGGCGTCCGACCGTTATGATCTTTGGAATTTAGCTCGAGGCTGTCCTGCTTTATCAGCAATTGCACCACGGCCACGTGTCCGTTCCCCGTGGCCCACGATAGCGGAGTTCGACCACCATCGTCTCTGGGGTCCAATTCAACTGCTCTCATTAGGAGTCGTTGGACCATAACCTCGAGCCCAAAATACGATCCAACCATAATATCGGTCAACTGTTGGGGACACAAAGAATACTGAGTAGTCCAATATACCTGGAACCACGTTCGGAACCGCTGGGATTGTGTATCACAAACAGTCATGATTGAGTCTAATACCGCAAACTCACTACCTGCCCCTCGGAAATGAGCAACCCAATTTTTAGCGGCATAATCCAAGAAGTGGTGATCCTTAAGGTATCGATTGATTTCTTTTCTAACCTCCCAATAATCCGCGCCATCATCTATGAGTAAAGGATGGCTGTCGAGCGCGAATTGGAGGTATGAGATGCAGATCTTTGCAATGGTAAGGTTCGACTCCCTTGGCTCTAGCGAATGCTTCCATTTATCCGAGCTAGAAACGACATGCGTGGAAGGTTCCAGAGGGGCTTCCAGGAATTCCTTTGCTGTCTGATGAACGAGATAGATATTCTGACCTATGACTCTCACGAAAAGTCCGCAGAGATTTGTAACTTTGGTGCGGAAATCATCCTCCTGGTCAAGACGTAATTTAAGGTCTTCTTCTGACTTCGCACCATCTGCAACGACCATTGCAACATTCATTTCTGCGATAGTGAGTGATCTGTTCGCAGCTATCACAATGTGAAGGAGTTTCCTTGCTTTCTCGCGATCAGAGCTTTGTTTAAGGATTTCCTCGTAAGCCTCTTCTACAGTGCGCGGTAGAGTGCTGATGACTTTCAGCAGCTCCACTTCCGTCGTTTCTGTGCTTCTCTCGATAGATGGAAAGATAAGGTGTACCCAAAGGTAGGTTCGATTCTCAGTACCCGTAAGACGATTCACCAGAGCAGTTTTAACATGCTCCTTCAGCCATAACATACGCTTGATCCTGTGCTCGATAACAAGATCAATGTCAGCACGAATATTTTTCGTTTCTTCATCGCCATCGAATCGAACTGTTGGCAGCTTGCTCGTCAACTCATAGAACATTCGTTCAATCTTCAAGTACGGACGACTGGTAACGATGAACTTTAGTTTCATGGGCGCCGTATCATAAATTCCAGAACCCGAGTACAGTTCTGTTAACTTTCCAATGAGCATGGCTTGTCCGTCTAGTCCGCCGTGTCGTAATTGTTCGCTTTCGTCAAGGGCATCCACAACGCAAATGATTTCACTACAATTAGGGTCTGCCGCTGCTTTCGTGAAGATCTTCCACAAAATGCTAAAGTCTGTCGTAGAGGAGGAGCCCTTATTCTTGAAGTCATCCATGGCGTGCCCGAGAAGTGATGTTTTGTTCGTGAAGAGCTGATGCAAAATCGCGCGAAGGGCGCATGCTATGCTTCTCCTCCTGTCACTAATATCTTTGAAAAAGAAGTAGCAAATAGTGTGTGACTCTTGTGCGTAGACGGACTGGAATCGGTCGACCAAAAGCTTCGATAAGACGGATTTACCACAACCTGGACCGGCCGAGACCCATAAAATACTTGACCCCTTTGCATCCAGCCAAGTCTTGTACCTACTGTCCTCCAGAAACCATTTGCAGGTGCCAGGTATTGGTCTTGGGTTCAAGTCCTTGTCAGACTCATAGTCAAGCCCAGACACCGGGGTCCAAGCATATAGACTTCTCAGGCATTCAGATTCCTCGTCGCTTGCATGCCATTCCTTTTGTTCTGACCTCACAGCTTTGACCTCTTCTAGAGTCTGATCCTGTTTTTTTTGTAGGGTTTCTAGATTCTCTCGTTGTGACTCGAAGGCTTTGAGCAGTTCATTCTGGTGAACATGCATGTCCTCGAATGCCTTATGTAGCATTGCTGAATCTATCACTCCAGTTTGACGTAGGCATTCCTCTTCCGCGCTTAGGATGTCACCTAACAATTTATCCCATTCGTCGAGCCTGAGCATGTCTCTGCCAATCTGAACTACTGCGAGCGGTGAACGACACACAACTTGAGCTTGGTATTTAAGCACCTGAGAATACAGCTTCGTCGCGTTGACCTCGAAGCTAGCAGCCATATCCGCTGAGAGCGTCCTCACGTCCGGTTGACGATAGAGACGCTCGATCACGGTGAAGCGGCAAATAATATCGGAAATGCGGTCCAAGCCTTTGGCAAGGCTATCATACTGCTCCATCGGATTCAAGAGTAGCTGGATATGCTGTCATCAGTGTCGGTCTAAACCGGGCCAAGGGTTCGAAATAATAAAGCGCGAAATTAACGAGTTGAAACCCAAGTAGGACTTACTGGTAGTAGCATACACACCCCAGCCCACGCTAGCCCGGCGTGCGGGTCTGCGCTCAACGTAACTGCCTGAGAAACAAAGGCTTTCGCGAACAGCACACCCTTCACAATACGATTGAGTTGTTCTCGGACTAAGTCAAACCCCCTAGAAGTGGGCCCCCCTGTTCTGGGCCACTTCGCTTAGCACACCGCCATTACCCCACCACTTACTTTAACCTCGAATATTTTTATTATTCCTTAATAAAACTCTTTCAAATTTTGCAAATCATTAGAGCTAATCATAAAGCTCTTATATACGAAAGCTAACGTCTAATATACACTTAAAGACGTGGCAAATGGGAAGTCTTTACGAAAATCCTCTTTCGATTGAAGTATAATAAAGGGCACTTTTTAATACAAAGTACTCGGTATTTTTCCTAAGAAAGAGGCTTATACGCATTTACAAAGGCTTGCCCCGATCTAGAAGCAATATCTTATAAACTAAGTACTAATTCAGGAAAGCTTAGAGTTTAACCTTATATATATATAAATTCGAGCTTTTATTAACTATATTTTAACCTTTCGACGCGATATTATACTGCTCGGAAAACGTTAAATAATTAGATTTTTTCGCTGGAATTTTATTTTTAAGATTAAAAAGTAATTTAAAATCGATTTTATATATATTAATAATATTATATCTAATATTATTAAAGTTTAATTTTAAAAATTAAAAATTTTAATAATTAAAATAATTAAAATTAAAAACTAATAAAATATAAATAAAGTAAAAATTATAAAAAGTTAAGGGGAAAATAAATTAATAATTAAAAATACTAAGAAATATTTTATTTATTAAATATATTTCTTCGAGTAATCGAATTATTTTTTCGATTATTATATTTAAGGGAAAATTAGTCTAATAATAATAGTTTCTTATAAGATTAAAAGAATATAAAAGTTAAAAGTTTATCGTAATTAATAATAAATAAATATTTAATAATATTACTTTAAAGTAATTACAAATCGTTTTTATATTTCAAATAATATTATATAATTCAAAAGGGTTTTATTTATTTATATTAAATGATTATAAGAATTATAAGATAATAAAATTCATATAAGAATATTTATTTATTATTATACACTTTATATAAACTTTAACCTTTAGATTTATTTATTTTCTTTTTCTTTAAATTCGTTTATTAAAAGCAATTAAATTCGCTATTTCTTATTAATAATTTAACGTTTATAAGGAAATAAAATTTCTTGAAATATTATAAGTAGGCTCAAATAAATACTTTAATAAAAGGAAATTATAAGGCAGGTTAAAAAGTTTTAAGATTATAATTATTAAATATTTCGAAGTTTCTTATAAATTGATTATTACTTGAGAATAATAATAAAGCGATTAAAAAACTTTTATAATCGTTAGGAAAAAATATAATACTTAAATAAATTTAGGATTTATTATTTAGAGTTTAAAAAACTTTTAAAAAGTAAAAATATCCGAGAATAATTAAAGTAAATTATAAAATTTAAATAAATTAATATAATAATTATTAAAATACTTTTTAAGAAAATAATTAAAGGTTTAAATGATAAGGATTTTATTATTACTAAGTATAAGCGCAAGATCTAAGCATTAAAAGTTAAAGTAATTTAACTTGAGCTTAGAAAACAATAGAAAATAAAAACTAATCTAAATTTTAAGTTTATTAATATCGAGAAAATTTATAAGGCATAAATAAAAACTAGAAACCACCAAAAGATATTATTAGATTCCGATGACTTTCTTAATATAACCTTTACTTTATCTTATATATCTATTAGTTAATTAAAAAGTTATTCGCGGTTAAACTAAGTAGGTTAGAATTAAGCGAGGTGGCTTAGAACAGGGGGGGGCCACTTCTAGGGGGTTTGACTTACGACTTCCTTATCGCCAACATAGAACTTCCATTATGCTGCGTCCATATCCTCCAATTTTCTCGTGACGAGCAGCGACATCTGCTTCTGTCGTTCGGAAGACCCGACAATAGCGAGTCCGACAGTTATTGGTCTTTCAAGATGCGCCTGTAGGATCTTTTCGTAAGATTCCATCGGTTTCGCACCATCCTCGTTGTTTTGCAAGGCCTTGTACGCCCGATCCCAAAGGTCGATTGGCTCCTCTTCTGCGGGCTTGGCGCCATTCTGAAGGGTCGCAACCTCAGCCTTAGGCTTCTTGCGCGTCCAGCAGAGGCAGGACATACCTCCTAAGTGCGTTTTCCTCGAGTACACAACAATATCGAGTACTCTTTTCTATCGCCGTCCAAGGTGGGTCAACAGCCTCGTATTCTCCCAGTTGGCGCTTTTCGGATGGTCTATAAGTAATACCCCGCCCGTGGCTGTAGTTCTCCCGTGCGTCAGCCCCATTCAAGAAGCCACACGTGGTAGGGGCCGGTCGCCAACATCAACTAATGAACAGCCACATTCTGAGCAAATTAGACATGGCTTTGGCTCCGCTGATAGGAGGGTGGACTTTAGAATGGTGGACGTGCAGATTCGTCAAGTCAGTATCTCTAGCCAACCAGGCTTCTTGCAGCCTTTCCAGCAAAGCATTAGTGTTACGTGGCTTGTCATTCAATGCTTAATAACATATATAAATCGAGACAATGAACAGACAAAGCGATGCGAAAACGGGATTGATAAAAAGCGATGTACTGATCCGACCAGCGCAAAACGAACCCCCTCAGAAAACAGAGGTCCAAGCCTCAAGTTTCCGCGGTGTTTCTTTCCGTATTAATCGAAATAGATGCAGATCTGGTTAACCCATAATTGATTACTATCGTGGTTCCTAGTATAATTCGAAATCTAATAAAAGTCTAATTTCAACGTAAACATAATAAAAATGTAGTTACTATCGTCGAGCTCTAATTTATCGATCCGAGGATTAGGCCTTTAAACGTATAATAGTATAATATATTAAAGGATATAATTAAAATTTATATAAATAATTAAATATAATAAGAATATCCATGGAATATTATTATTAAACTATTAAAAATAAAGTAGCCTTATATAATAAAATAACTTTAATTAAAAATATTAATATAAAATTATTATTATAATATTACCTTATTATTTAAAGTTAATAAAATTATTTTAATAATTTATATTTCGATAGAAATTAAAATATTTAAATATATAATAATTATAAGAATCAAATTAAATCAAATATTAAAGATAAAAAAAGAAATAATAATTAATTAAAATCAAATATAAAATCGTTTAAAGGGTATAAATTATTATATAATTAATATTATTTAAAATATATTAAAAAAAATTCTTAATAAAATATTTAATTTAATATATTATTTTCGATAAATTTCAAATATTAATATTATATATTCTCGTTTAAAAAGTTAAATAAATAAAAGCAATTCAATAAAATTATATAAGAAAAATTCGTTATATTATTTCATTTTATTTATATTTATAATTAATTTATATTTATTATTTAAAATTTATAAATTTTTTATAAATATAATTTTTTTTTGAAATCAAATAATCATTTTAATTACTTTTTAATATTATATAAATATATTATATAATATATAAAATTCTTAATAATTTCTTAATAATAATAATATTTCTTTCAAAATAAATTATTTTAATCCTTAATATTATACTTTTGTAATCAAAAAATATATATATATTTTATAAATTTAAATTATTTATTATTATCGGAATTTTATTTTTATTATTAATAAATTATAAATTAATTTATTTTTGGCGATTTATTATTAATATTTATTCTTATTCCCAATAATATAATATTTAATTTTTTTCCCTTTATTATTTTGATATATTAATATTAATAAAATATATTTATATTATTCTATTTTTATATAAATTCGTATATAATAGTTTTTATATATATTTACGAATATTATCTTCTAATATATTCTATTCTAAAAATTTAATTCCAAAGATTATAATTCTTTTTTCTTTCTTATATTCTTATTTATATTATTTAAACCTTTTTTAATTATTCGTTTTTATTATCGGAAATTTTAAAGTCTTTAAATTAATAATTCTCTTATATAAATATAATATATAATTCGATTTTATTATATATAAAATTATTATAATAAAATATTTTCGATTTAATATAAAATATAATTCGATATATATTCGAAAAGAAATAATATTATAATATATACTTAAAATAAAAATTCTTTAATATTCGAATTCGATATTAATTAAATAATAATAATAAAAGGAATTTTATTTAAATTGATATTATAATTATTAGTATTCATGAAATATATTTTTAAATTATATTATCGAATATTAAAGTTTTAATTTAAATTTAATTCTAAGATTTTATTATATTAATATAATATTCAATCCAATTCTATTAATAAATAGAATTAATCCTTCGAAGAAATATAAATTCATAGGGAATACTTATAAATCTTATAAAAACTTATTATATATAAATATTAAATTTTTTTTTTATAAATATAATTAGAATACTTTTTATAAATTCTTATAATAATATTTTAAAGTAATAAATTGAAATTAAATAATGAAATTACTTGAATAATTTCGATTAATAATTATATAAAAACTAAAAAAATATAAAGATTATACTCGGAATTATAATTGATTATAATTTTTATTTAATTTCGATTATATTCATTTAAAGTTTCAAGGATATACAAGATAATAAAAGTAATATTAAAATATATTTAATAGTTTCTTCTTAATATTTTATATTTTAGAATATATATTTTAATTTTCTCGTTTTTAATTCTTATAATTTATTATTAATTTATAATTAATTATTATTTCTTTAATTTTTATAAATATTTACTTTCTTATAAATTCTAATCCAAGCGCTAAATATATTAGGAAAATCATTTATAAATCACGAATAATATTTCATTTATTTAATATCAAAATATTATCTAAAAAAAACTTATAATAAAATATTTTATCTAATTTAATTATCAAGCGTATAAATAAAATAATATATTTATACTTATTAAATATATAATTAAAATTAAAATTTTGTTATTAATATAAATATAATAAAATAATTACGTATAATATTAGATTATATTAATATTAGCGCGGGATAAAACCAAAGTTAAAAAATATAATCCTTTAATTTTACGCTTTATTTTTATTATAATAAAATCAATTTACAAGTATATTAAAATTAAAACTTTTATATATTTTTAGCTTATTATATATAATAAGTATCCCTAGTAATATTAATATTAATTAGTAATTATTTATTTAATTACGAAATAATTAGGATTATATAGAAAAGATTATTACAAAAAATTATTATTTTTTTGTAAAATACGTTAGAAAAAGTTTATATTATATTCTTGGATATTATCGAATTATAAGAAGTTTTACTTTTTATAGAAATAAGTTTCTAATATTATATAAATTAAAGGATTCGAATAAATAAATAATTAAATTATTATATTTATTATTTGATTTAAATTTAAATTTATTATATAAAATAATTATATTTATAAAAAACTCGATTAATTAATTAATTAAATTATTATACTTATTATTTAATTAAAGTATTATTAAGGATTTTATACTTTTTATTATTTAATATAATTCGAATTATAATTATAATACTTTAATATATTAATTTTTTAATAAACGTTAAATACGTTTTTATTAATAAAAATTAAATTTATTAAAAATTTACGAGATTTTTTATATTATAATAAAGTATTTATTATTACGAATAAATTATTAATTTCTAAGGAACTAAAGAAACTTATTTATAATAACGAATATTATAAGTAAATAAAATAAAAAATCGAAATTTAAATAAAAAAATGAAAAAATAAATTTAATTTACGATATTATTTAAAATATATTTTTAGAATATACTTAAATTATATTATTCCTATAAATTATATTATTACTTTAGAATAAATTATTACTTTAGAATATATTATTTCTTTAAAAACGCGTTATTACTATGAAATATATTATTATTTTCTTATATATTTTCTCAAAATAATTAGAAATCTTTTAATTTTAATATATTTTTAATTTACGAATTAATATTCTATTAATTAATATTTT
>FJOG01000002.1:0-12182 GCA_900073065.1 Phialocephala subalpina
CGATAATACTTTGAAAAGTTTATATTAAGTATTAATACGAGAGATACTCTATTTATTTTTTATACCCTTTACTCGGCCCGTTGGAACTCCGAGTAATACGCCTCAAATGCCTCTATTGCCTTACTTCGATTAAACCTTTTTTTGATTACTAACCTCATTAAACTATCGCTGTAATTACGCAACCCCAAATACTACTTTATAGCCCTCCTCGTTTAACCACCTCTAAAACTAGCCCTATCGATACAATATAAATAATATTAGCATAATCACGTCTTTATATAAGTAAGTAATATCTAACGAAATCCGAGTCCCGTATTTATCAACATCTTTCTTGCACTAAGAACACTTGCCTCGCCGAAACTCATCCATCCTAATTTACTAGTCCACGGACGCTAAATACCCAAAATTATCCGCTAAGCCTTAGGACCGGTAATACGTCTTATACTAATGCTTACTATTACTCTGCGGCGCTCTCATCACCTCACAGTAAATATAGTGCGTACCAAGCCATTTGATCACTCGCAAGCGTCGGCTTAAGATATCCTTTTTAACTAATTCGACCGCCTTACTAATTTCCTTTTCTATCTCCACCTCGATTTCCACCTCGTCTTCGCTCTTTACTCCGTCCCGAGGAGTGCCTAATTCCTCTTCCGTTATAGCAATAACGGCCCGATCCAAACCCTCTATACTACTTCCGTCCTTTCCCCTCTAAACCTTATCGTCTCTCTAAAATATAATCCAAAGAAGCCATATCCCGTTACTAATAATAACGCCTTAGACTTTCCGTCGAGCTCGGAGACCAAGTCATTTCCGATATACGATAATCTTCTGGCCTTAATAGCCCCTTTCCGCTAATACTCCTTACTTATGGGGAAAATAAAACTAATTAAACTATAAACACGCCGTAATACTATTCTATTAGTATACTTACTTATTCTCGATCCCTTTACAAATTTACTAATTAATTCCACACTTCTAATAATCGCGATATTGCCGATTAAAACGAATCCCATCCCGTAATTACTCGCTTTATTCCAAATTTATTCTATTTGTCCGAGTATAACCCACGGGCGAATACTCTATTTCAACCGGCCCATACGTTGCCTAATAAAACCCATAATACCGCTAAACCTCATTCATCTTATCCTCAAATTGCTATAACGCCTTAATTACTCGAACCTAACCCGCAATCTAATCCGAAACCCCTCCGCCGTAGTAATCGCAAAACCGTCCGCCAATTTCTTCACAAGTCTACCCTTCTTCATCTAAATAGCTACTTATAGTAAAACGTCGACATTCCCGTGTTTAAATAAACTACTATATAGCAAACTCGTCGACCGTTAACTTTGTAGCGTTTTGTTTCTCGAGCCGCTAAGATTCGATATCTTCAAGTAGAATAATCGAATTAACGTTCTCCCCAGCTCGTTTATTACGCCCAATTTCTTATGTAAAGTCGATTATATTATACGAGATATTAATATGCACGATATATACGATCCAAGGATAATTTCCATTAATACCGAATACCCTAATAACAACTATAAAACCCGTATTTTATAGCTACTTCTTAATAATTATATCTTTTTCATTAATTATAAAATAATAATACAAATAATTTAAAACTTTGGCCATTTTTTCGGTTTTATTTCGGCTATTATAATAAAAGATATTACGCTCTCTCGATTTTAAACGCTAAAGTCATGCCATTTTTTTGATTAGTTTTAATATACTTTTATTAGGACATCGCCGTATTATATACCGGATATTAACCCGAATTATACTTATACGAATCAAACGGAAATCCGAGATATATATCACTTTACGCAATTTATTTAGTCGAATAAGTGGGAGTATAACTATTAGTAAGATTATAAGGCATCGAAATACTTAAAAATAACCGAGTTACTATAACTTGGGCCGGTAATTACTAGCTATAAATAAAAGATAATATTTATTAAGTATTATACGGCGTAATAGTTTTCTTTTTCGGAGTATTAATCTATACGTAATAAACCCGGTTATTATTACTCGATCAGCGCTAACTATTACCACGGGGGTATACCACGTCTCTCCATAGTGCCAAACGATATGCTCGATATAAGCAAGCTGGAGTCGCCGTACGTAGTTCTTCTCGAGTGCATTAAATAATGCCATTATAATATTAACGCCTAAGTCCCGAAGTATAACTGGAAATATAAAAGTCAACGTTTTACCGCCTCTAATAAGTAATATTATAATTAATAAAGTCTATTAGTTTAATGTAATAAAAATAGCCTTTCTTTATTCATCCGAACGGAACTCGGGCTCTTTTTAGTTAAGCACCTTCTTTAGTCCGTTATAAATCTCCTTTTTAGAGTAAATTAAGACTATAGTAAATAGTAAAACCCCAATCGTTATTACTTTAACCCGTGGCCGATTAAGAAACGCTATTAGTTTTAACCCGAGTAATTTATATTCGGACAAATTTAAATTTAATAGCGTTAACAATCTCAATTGAAATAAATTAATTAGCGGCGAAGTAAAAACCACGAGCTACGATCTTTCCAATGGTAATCTCGACCTCTTAAGAATTAAATTAATTAATAGAGTACTATACGATAAACTTCGGTAATACTTCGCGGATAGGGATAACTTTTTACTATTTAATCCTAACAATTAATACCATTAAGTACTAATAGCCCTAAAAATCCAAATACTTTTATTATTCAAATTGCGGATAATATTACCACGCACCCTATACTACTCCGCAATATCTTTCCTATGAGCAATTACAAGATCTATAATACTTATAACGATATTAGTATCTTTATACGGTATATCCTCAATCGCAAGAAGATCCCTTAAAAACTTTACTTCGATATATTCGCGGCTTATCTCAATAATCACATTCCGATAATCTTACGTAATTAATCGTATTCCTAATCGAATAACAATTTCCTAAATTAAAACTTTAATTAAATGCTCGCAAGTTTATAAACTATACTTATTATACCAAAAATAATCACTCCAAAAGAGACTATTTATTTTCTAATTTAAAGTCTCTGAAAATAACTATACGTAAACCAAATATATGGCCCAAATTTATCTTATCCACTATAAAAGAAATCGTAAGATAATTTTAGCCTTATTAAAAAGTGCTTAAAACTTATAATACCGCGTAATATACGCGATTCGTCCGTTAATCATATATATATTACGCTTTTAAAGAAGTTTATTATAAAACCAAATAAGTATAATCTCTTCTCCGCGATCAAGTAAACTACCGCCCTTATACCTTAAAGCGAGCGATAATTCTTTGATTTGCTTTTATAGTTATTGATACTCGCGAACTCTTATTATTCGCTATATATTCTTCTTTCGGTCTTATAATTACTAATCTTTTAAAGCCTTTAACATTTAATCTATTATCTACTCCCTTTTATCCTTCATTCTATTAGCTTTATTTGTCACTTATAAAGTACCTCGTGTAACTAATAATAAATCATTTTAAATCATATCCAAATTAATTTTAAACTGGTTTTTTTTTGTAAAACTTATATTAAATTTTACTATAAAATGTTTTCGGCTTCCCGGATTATATCGTAAATTATATCTTTAAACCGCTTAATCGGTAATAATTTCCTATGAAATTTTAAAATATTACTATTCGGACGATTCGTTTCAAACTAAGTCTAAGTAATATTAGGCTAATTAATTTTTTGTATGCTTATTGTCTTATTATACCCTAACATCTTAATTAAGAAGCTACATAGGCTATAGCTTCTAACCACGAGATATTTCTTCCGCAATTCAAAAAAACCAGTCGATATTTATTACAATTTAATTTGCTTTCATAATTACTAAGAGTATATACTCAACAAATAAAACTCGGACGCAATATATAAATCTAACGAGTATATATAAATACTCGTTACTATGCCTTAAGCGATTCTCGTCTTTTATAATGCTTAAAATAACCGCAAAATAAATTATAAAACTATTAAATCGATTATAACCTTTTAAACTCTACAAAATTATAAACATTATAAATATACTCATCTTTTAGACTTAAATATCTTCGTTTTCTTTGAATTCTAATAACTCGAGTATATTTTACAATAACTATTTCTATTCTAAATTAAATTTTATTAATTCACAATAATCTTTCATCATATCAAGCTCTCTACTATCACTAGCTTCTTAAGTCTCATCCCCCTCTTCATCCTCTTTAACGTCATTTATAATAACCTCTTTATTATCGTTTATTAACCCTTTATCCCCACTTTTACTTTTATTACGTTTATAACTCTCTTTCTCTTTTTGCGCTATATATACTCGTAATAAATAGCAAGTAAAACGACGAAAATAAGTAATATACTAATCCAAACTATCTTCGTTTTATAACCGCACTATAAGCTAATTCTTAATTTTCTTAATCGAGTTCGCCGTTTACAATTAATATAAAATATCGTTATACAAATTACTTAGCTTATCTATGGTATACTTAATTATTATATTAACGATTTCGTTTACGCGCTAAAACTACTTATTTTTCCGGTTTAGCAATTTATTAATATAAATAATACGCCTAATATTACGATTACTAAAATACAATCGCTATTACATAAAGTTTTATTAATTAGTATTATTACTCTTTTTAGTCTTAAAATTTATAATTTTAAGCCGTTTTATATCCCGCTCGTTTATTTCGTTAAATTCGCGTAATAATTAATCTCAAATTACGGCATTTTCGTCATTATCGTTATTTATTATTTCTATTTGCGAAAAAGCCTCTTCTTGGCATTTCACAATAAAATATCATTAAAATTTAATCCCAAAAAACGTTTATACTTTCACTATTTTCCAATATACCGAGTCTTATTTTAACTAAAATTATCTATAGCTTTTATAATATTTTTGGATCGAGTTTTTTAATACTATAAACTGATTATAATCGTCGCATTAAAATCTATTTAATAATTTCCTTAGTATTATAAATAGTAATTTACCGGGTTCTAGTAATTCTATATCCTTTAGATACTATAATAGTAAATATTCATACTTTATAAATACTAGCTTCCGTCTCTCTTTCCCAAGACTATACTACTTACGGAGATAAGTATCTAATCCCCGAATTCCCGTGTAATACGAAATACAAAATAAGACTTTATATTTTGCATTATATTTAAACGTATTATTATTTTAATCATCGCGGTTCTACTTACTATCCCACTAAATAATTACTTATTTAACAACTTAAGTTAATTAATATACCCAAATTAACTTTAAACCCCCTTTAATTTACTTATATTTAATATATTAGATATTTAGCACTAAAATCTCTGCTTAATTAATATTATATATTAATAATATAGTAAAGTTTAACGTTCTTATAAAGTTATAGCCTTTCACCGCCTGCCGATTTGAGTTCCGATTTAAGTGCTCCCACTAAGCCTATTCCGTTGCGCTTACCGTATTTAGACGCCGATTTGAGTCAAATCGGAGCCCGCCTCATGTAGAGGCCGCTACTATTTTAGGATATCGGGTGAAGATTATTACAAAGCAAGTTCACTTATACATTTTATACATGCCGTCATATATATAACAATACCTTTTCCCAGAACGCTATGAATTATATATTCAGTATAATTCTAAAATCAATACTCTCGATTTATTTTCGCAACCTCGTCATCCGTGAAACCGCCATTCAAATCAACAGCATACTCTTCAAATTTCTTCTTCTCGTCAATCGCTATGCGCAGGTGCGCATACCCCATACGCTCCTTCCTGAACATGGCCAACTGTCTTGCCGTCGATACCGCATTGCGGATTTCGCGGCCATTGAGCTCCTCCTTCGCCAGTTTGCGGAGGTTCTTTTTGATTTCTGCAGAATTGATGCCCAGGGATGTGGTTCGCGAGTTCGTGAGGCCTTCGATATGCTCGATGAAGTTAGTCCATATTTGGAAGCGGTCGTCTTCTTGCAACTTCGGGTAGCGAAGTGAGAGCTGAATTCGTGATTTGAATGCCGCGTCGAAGGTGCCTACGCGGTTACTCGTGAGGATGAGGATTCCATCGTAGTATTCAAGGACGCGGAGGAAGACGGAAACCAAGGCGTTTCGACGGAAATCCTCGACTGAGCGTTGCATAAGGAAGACGTCGGCTTCGTCTAGCAGAACAACGCAGCCCCAGGTCTTTCCAAGCATTAACACAGTTTCGAGATACTTCTCCACATCTTCAGCGTTCGTTCCCACGTCACCACAGGTGACTCTATACAATGGCTTTTGTGCAATCTCGGCGACACTCTCTGTAGTCAGAGTCTTCCCTGTCCCAGGTCCACCATGAAGCAAAATGAACAAGCCATTGCCTTTGCCGCTCATCAAGTCGGTACCTTCTCCTGCCGCGATTCGATTTGTTACGAGTGCCCTGATAAGTTCTTTCTTCTGCTCTTCGACAACAAGCATTTTGAACGCGTCTACATTCCATTGTACTGCCGACATTCGGTTCACATGTAATGTGATCCAGTCTTTCTTTTGCATGTGGTAGCCAGGAATTGTTGACGGAAGGCAGAGAATGAAGTCATCTTCCCCAGGAGGTGGATTGCCTTGCATCGTTGCCTCTGGTCCGAGGTCATCTCTGTTGGGTACGACGCTTTCCGGAGGAGGATGCATTTCCGTGTAGGTGTTGATGTCGATCATATACCGAGCATCTGACTTTCAAACACGTTTAAATCAGCGAGCAAGTCCCCCTTGATTGATTTGGAACTTACAGGGCTTTGGACTCGTGTAGCTGCATCCCTGCGGTAGCAGACGTAGTTCTGCAGCCGACACTCCCAGAACATTTTTCCCCGGTCACGCAACGCCTCGCTCACCTCGTGATCTGCAAATCGGATAGGGTATACATCAAGCTCCTGGATATCAAAACTCTCTTCCCAGGAGAATCGGCAGTCAACTAACCATGGCTCTGCGTTTTGTTGAAAGAGGCCATCGAAGCTCCAGGAGCTGCCGTGCACGTACCGCTGCGAACCGCACGCGTTTTTGATCCTTGCTGCTGCTTTAGTAATGTTGCCGTCAGAAGCTTGCATCAGCCACGATGTTGCAACAAATGCTCTAAGGTACT
Source organism: Phialocephala subalpina (assembly GCA_900073065.1). Lineage (NCBI taxonomy): Eukaryota > Fungi > Ascomycota > Leotiomycetes > Helotiales > Mollisiaceae > Phialocephala > Phialocephala subalpina. The sequence goes on from FJOG01000002.1 coordinate 7,096, forward strand.
ACGGATCGTCACCGTCACGCTTTGACAGCTGAATCTCACCCGGAATCTTAAACATGTTAGTTGAGAAACCTGCACTGATTGGAAGGCAATTTATGACGCTGGATACTGAGAAACCCACATAGAGATAAGTCATATATTCTGCCGTTGTTTTGCCCTTCGCCATAAGCAGGTCGACAGTAGCATACTCCTCTCCCAAACTTGCATTAATGTAAGTCTGGAACAGGCGAAGATGCTGCTGCTGATGTTGTTGAAGCAAGGTAATAGCAGCATCAATATGGCCCTTCTGACAATACCACCAAACAAAAGGCGCGGTGAACTCGGAAAATTGCTCGAACTTTGGATGTGATGCATTTCCAAATGCTTTAGACCATAATTCCGTCAAAGCAAGACAGAAGGCTTCAGACACGATGCAGACTGATTCGTTGACGAGGAGATCTGAGGCATCAGCTCGAATCACAGCAGAATCTGTTCTGCAACATTTGTAATCTTTGTAAACAATGAACGATACTGCTTTATAACGTTCAAGATGAAGCTCCAGATGCTCGATCATATCGCTGCCTCTTAGATGGATCGTTTTGGAATTGGTCTTGACGGTCCATGGCACATTAAGACACAATTCCTCTGTTGACTGCTTGGCGCATCGAATCCTGTGAATAATTTGATATTCACCTGTTGAGTCATGATCCTTTTTCATGTGTGCCGAACGCTCGGCAGCCTTAATTCTATCTGTCATGCTCTTGAGAGAGGCAAGAACCGCGTTATCATCTGTACGTGAGGAAACGCTCAAAAACTGGCAGAGCACTTCCCGCCAGTCAATCTGGTTGATCATAGGTGGCAGAGGCACAGGCAGTTCGGTTTCCAGATTGCGCATATCTGCTGTTCGTTAGGATACAAGATTAGGATGTGATTCAAAAAGGAGGTTATCTACCACCATCTGGCGCACATGGGGCGTCCTTGCGCGACGTGTCTATCCTATGCTCCAATGCTTCACCTACGCGCACGCGTTTCTGTGGAGGACCCAATTTCTTCTCCATTGACTATAGGTACGGAAATATACTCGTAGCCGGTATCGCGTTTGGGTTTCGTCAACTTGTGACGGGAAACAATGAAGCTGGCACAGGCGGATGCAATCCGTCACGTTATGATGTATGTGTGGCAGTTCCCGCTCACCGTACAATACCTGCCACTTGTACTGCAAGCATTGGCTAGTTCGTGGACCACTCAGCCCCCGCGGCTATCGGGAATGCTTTGGTGAGCCAGGCCGTGATTCTGCAGCATTCGCATTTCGTAGCATCTGGCCTGACTCCCGAGCATCACCACCATGCCGAGCCATAAAAAATCCTGGATCTTGGTGAAAGGATGCGAATACAACCCAAACCGCTCCTTATCCCTAGGCCAGATCTTCGCCGATCCGTTCGAACCAAGCTTTCCTCTCCTTCCAGACGGACCACTGCCAATCCCACCAGCCAACATCGAGCCCTCGTATCAGGATTCGGTAACAGATAGCTCCAGCTCCCTACTGAGCATATCCTTCAGAATCTGGGCTGAAATTGACCTACTGCCTGTCAAAGGCGATGTAGGCGGCCATCGTCAGGTCTCGAAGTCACTCTCCTGGCACTTCGACAGACTCGAAGGGCAGATTTTTGTGCCTCGGCTGGCGGACGTCATTGAGGCCATGAAGTCCGATGAAGTCGTTTCCCAGATTCGCCGGTCCAAGTTCAATTTCCGTAGGCGGCTGTATATGGTGACTGGAGTGAGGATTGCGCGCCGGGCCAGAATGGCAGGCAAAGATTCGGTTTCGGCTGGAGCGCATGCCAAATTGGGAGCTGATCTGGCGGCCGTTGGAGGGCCTCCAGCCACAGTTGGAGTTGATGGAAGCATTACGAACACTACATCCAACGCTCGTTCGTTCCAGAACGCATCGGACTTTGTGTATGCGTATCGGTTGTGCGAGGTTTACTACGGAAAGGAGGTCTATTTGAAGCCGTATAGTGACGGAGAGACATATGGGCTGAAAGACAACGGTGGAGAAGATGAAGACAGTGAAATGGTGGATGATGACAACATGGACGATGACGACATGGGAGATGTAGTAGAAGAGGATCGGATTGTTGTGGAAGGGATAAGTGGCTCAGACTATGCTGGGGACGGCGAACTGCGCAAGATCCCCATGCCAGAGACTGACGAGGAAGATTATTACATATTGTGATAGGGTGCTCCAAGGGTTAGAGTTACATAACCAGCTCTCCGTGTCAGAGACTGACAAGGCAGATTGTTGTATTTTGCGATAGGATGCTCTGAGGGTTAAAGGCATCCCGCGATGTTGATTAGTTCTGCAATTTTCAAGCATTAATCTTTCCTATGATGTAAGAGAGCAAGACTGGTATATCCACCTTTGGCAACTGCGTTGTAATAACCTTCCACGGCTTGACATAATGATAACAACCATCTCCCGGCTTGTACCTGTCCAACATTTCCAGGAAAACATCTTTCATCCCATCAAAATGTTTGAGCATCTCAACTCGGCGTATCTTGGTCTCTCGGCCTTGCCACGCAAACTCCAATACGCCAGCTGCGACGGCCGCGGCAATTGGAGTCGCACATGATGTCCCTGATAGACGTCTGTATGTCCTTCCCTTGCGAGTCTCCGCTTCAGGACTCACGCCGGCTAGATCCAGAGGCCAGGCACCTTCGATGTTCTCACCAGGGAACATAAAGTTGTCGCGGTCATACCTCGGTATCGGGTTGAAGGCGGATGCGATACTGTTCATGTCTGCTGAGAATATGCAAAACACTTCTTTCATTTGAGCTGGAAAGCGGATCGGGTTCCTCTCATGGACCGTGTTGTTAGCTGCTGACGCAAATATCAACACGGGCTTCGCGGCTGCTGTCTTGATTTCTCGCATCACATCCGCATCAACGTCAGGAAATCCCAGCGAAATTGAGATGATGTCGACGTTCCAAGTCTCTGTGGCATACTTGATGGCCTGTACAGAGTGAGTACTAATCGGAAGGTGTTCACTGTAACTTACATTTGCCAGAGTTGCAAGGCTAGACGAAGGTGCGTGACTTCGTTGGAAGACTCGCCCAATGTGAATCTCGGCATTCGGTGCAAACTTGAGGAGCAGAGACGTGCAGTGAGTACCGTGTCCATCAAGATCACTCATACTAGATTCATTCTTGACGAAGTCATAGTACTTGACAAGACCCCTTTGTGTAGCATCAATAATGTCTGGGTGAGAGAGATCTGCACCGGTATCTAGTACAGCGATCTTGACTCGAGGAAAGAGGCTGCTAGGGCCGTCCTTTCTGGATGCGCCGATGCAAGTCTCAAATTCTTCCGCCATGAAATCAAACCAAGTGGAAGGGCGCTTTCTTCTATCCAACGGTCAGCAGTCTACCTGGAACCATGACTAACAGCTTCTACCTTTTCGACATAGGTGCAGCCATCGCATCACCTTCGTTGTTGCTGTCATCACTTTGAGGCGTTGGCCTCGCATTTTTAGATTTTCTTGCCTTACCTACAAAATCTAGCCACAATCGGTCGTCTTTCACAGAGCTTGACCTCTGGTTTTGATGCTGAGAGCGATACCTATCGCTGTGATGCGGAATTCTGCTGCTATGTCGTGGGAACTGAACGACTCGTACATCTGACGAATCTCGAGTTGCGACTGGACGGCAAGTGAAAATAATTACTTTGACAATCGAATGGATCTCCCTTGCAACCAAATTTCCAAAGACCTCTTTGAAAGCAGTCGGCCAAGAAAGTGCGCCAACGTTTCTTCTACCCATTGATTCAAGATCAACGACGACGTAGACTTCAGGAAGTCCTTCAATAAGGGAAGTGAGAACCTCGAACCACGCAGATTCCGTTGTTGCTCTCTCGATTTTGCGAGAGTAAGTCGCAAGTGTACTCTGAAGGTGTAACCTGGCGTTCTTTTGTAGCAGTTGAAGGCACAGTTGTGCAAGAATATCCTGTCCAAGACACTTCTTAGGGTCCTCTCCATTTAGTGGCTTTGGTTGCACGTTGAGTGACCAGATGAGGGGGACATCTTTCGACTCGATGAGCTCAGTTGTTTCAATGGCAATCTCCCCGATCTGATCTTTTGTTGGCTGAGAGCCTTCTAGTATAACCAAGGAAGATAAGTTGGACGCGGCCCATGTATGAAGGGTAAGCCAGAAAAAGTTATTGGAGATTGGTCTCTTGCTTTTGTCTCCCCGACCTCTTCTAAGAGCTTGAATGGCCTTGGATCTCTCTCTGCTCTGATATGGATTGAATTGCAACTTTGAAATTGCAATTTGAATCTCCTGCGAGATATCTGTTGTGGGATGCCCATGGTCCTGGAGCTCCCGCACAAGCTCCGTAAGCTGAGTGGTATTCATGAGGCAGGACAAAATTGCGAGAGACTAATACTTGATGCCCACTAACAAAGGTATCACACTGGACCAGAAGAAGTTTCTAGTCGAGATGCTGTCCACCCATTGTCATGGGTGAGTTGGGACCAGACGCGACGTGGCCGTGCCTTTGTGCCTCACTAACCTATTGGTTAAGCAAACATGATCTGATTATATAATCATACTTTCGGAGCGGAGGCACCTTTATCTGCTTAAGCTAGACTCGTCTTGGATTATGGCCTAAGTGCCTGAGGTAAAATTTATGACCGCAGAAAAACCTCACTATTTTGGAAAACACACCCTGAATCAACAAACGCCATTTGAACACACCCTCCTCCCCGTCTTACCTCCGACACCTCAATTGCTCGATATCGCGACAAATCCTTCGCTCACCATCGCGTTTCTTGGCATGGTTAGTTCAAGCAATTTGTTTCTCCCTCATGTTGCATCAGCGCCGCCCGATTCTTGCATTGTGACAAGGGCTCATCTCGACCACCGTCTACGCCTACGCCGCAAGGGTTCGCAAGAATCCTCCGGGACGACAAGACGACCACGACCTCGAGTCGACCGTTTCTGCAGGCGCGTGGCAACAGAGGTCTTCTAATCATTCGCCGTCGCCGTCGCTGATGACCGTTCGCCCTTCGGACTTTTGCGACACGGACTTTTTCACGTCGGGGGGGGGGAGGGGGGGG